>VZTJ01002378.1:132723-173879 GCA_013397795.1 Orthonyx spaldingii | reverse complement strand
TTCTGTGAAACCATGGTTGAGACTAAGCTAAAATATTCCCTGTAATATATGAGGAAATGGTCCAAAGGGGGGATGTAATGTTCTACTTGCAGCTAGTGCAGCCAGTGAACCAAGGCACCTGTGTAGAGAGAAGTTAATACTGATGTAATTGAGGCCTGATGAGAAGTTTGAGCAGAGACAGAAAAGAAGCTGTAATCCAGATCCCTTGCCCCGGGGAATGGTCAAAGAGAACTTATGTTGCCAGTCATGGAAGAAGGGGATTTCTTTGCTACTGTAATAGAACCACTCATCCTTAAAAGAATACCCCAAGAACTGTCATAACCCACCATAGTAGCTGTGGGAAGGCTACTAGTGTGGGAGGGATTTTCCACAACAAACAGATTTTTTTCTCCTGGGTGGCTGCTAGTTGTGAGGCTGAAAACCATAAGAACTGTATTTCTTGTGGAGAAGTCAACATGGTAAAGCAGGAGAAAACGTCTCTCCCTAAATGAACTGAGGAAAGACTAATTTAGAAGTGGTAAACCGACTGAAAGTCGAAGTGTTGTTTTTTTGTATTGTCATTGGGAAAAAATGGACAGGTGGGAGGAGCAAAGGTGTTCTGAAGGTTTTGTTCTGGTTCTTAATTTTTTTTCCTTCCTTTTAAGTCTGTTAATAAACTTTCTTTATATTCTTTAAAGTTTGAGTCTGCTTTACCTACTCCTAATCCTTATCTCACAGCAAAATTGAATAAAATCTGGTAAGTGTGCTGGCGTTTAGCCAGAAACTCGAGTGAACAAACTCAAACCACTACACTGACAAAGTATAAGTCCTTACTAAAGTACCAGAGATTCAAGCTGTTAAGTGCAGCCTGGCAACAACTCATTCTACTACAAATTCTGGCTCTCCTACCTCTCACAACATCTCTCTCCAGGTTACACCACAGCCATGGGAAGCAGCGGAAGTAGAAGCTCAGTAAGTGTAAGAATCTGAATTGCTCAGGCTAGTACAGTTGATGGCTTATCCAACAAAGGCAAAACAGACTCGTCCTTTGGTCAGCACCTGTTCTCCCAGTGTCTTGAACTGGCTCCAAGAATGGTTTTATGCTCCAGGAATAAACCCTTGACACAGAGAACATTCAATTTCCTATAAATGCTGATACTTAGGTGTACTGTATCTGCAGCCTGGTACTGGTGACAGCCAAGCAGGCAGATGACCTTTCTCCTGATAATTGTCTTCAAATAAAATTAAAAGTTCAGATAGCTATAAATTGGCTTAAATTTTTTAAAGTCACTTTCAAGCTTGGTTGACAGCTCCAGTTGGAGACTAAACACTTCCATCCACTGGTTAAGTAAAATATAGCCAGTTGCAATGCTGTCTCTGCAGTGAGATGGGACCTATTCTGTAGATGACAGAGGAGTTCATAACTTTTAGTTTATTGTGTCTTATCTCTCAGGTGACAGTCAGACAGGGCACCAACAGTGATATTTTCTCCTGCCTTCTGGCAGCTCAAAAAAAATTGAACAATGAGCACTAGTGATCTGGACCACATTTGAAATAGAATTCTATGTTGTACAAAGAGTCTCCACAGCTGTGAGCAGTTCCTTGTCCTGCTTACAGCTAAAAAACACATAAACTTGAAAGTTTACTTGAGTTGTACATTGTCCTGATTTTTTGTCACATGTTGACAACAAAAACAGATGCATGAAAATTTTACAGACACAGAAATACAGATTCAAAACACACTATACAGGCAGAAGTATGGAATTACCCTAACCACCTATAGAAGTATCCTCTCACTAACAAAGACTCTGACCTTTGCAAAAATAAAAAGAAGGGAAATAAACAAGTATGGGCCTATTATAGACATATAATAACCACCTTGTCAAACAGCTTATATGAGAAATTGCTTTGGCTCCTCACCTGCCTTCAAAGCAGATGTGTGAGAGGATGTCAATTCAGAAAGATGTTGGCCAGTCTCACTGTTCTCATAAAAATTTTGCCATTTCTTCATTCACCATCCTGTAGTTCACAGGAAGTGATTGAAAACAAAATTACAAAGAAAGTCAAAGGAAGAACTGAAAAATAGCTCAAATTTTTAAAGTTATTCCAAGGTCAGATGAGACATAACTTAGGCCTTACCTAGAAAACTTAGAATTCCAGTACAAGAAGATGCCAAAGATGTCTTTACAGTTTTGCCTCAGAGTTGCTTGCCATGCTGCTGAAACAAGAAGGAATACTTAATAAAATATGTGCTCTTATAGACAATTTGTTCTGGCTTGGCTAAATAACAGGTGAGTGTGTTATTTTGAACATTGACAATATACCTCTTTGATAATTTAATAATTTTATACCTCTGTTGTTTTAAGACTTTTGAATGATGAATTATTGTTGTGATCTCCAGAGAGAAGTGTATAATTCCCTTGCCGTGCTGCAAAGTGCCCCAGGAACACCATATTGCTGAACATCCCAGGCAGACACCATCTGAGACAACTGCCAGGTGTTCTTGGGGCTCAAGGCACTCCAGTGATACAACCACCTGTCTAGCAATAGTTGGATTCAATGCCAAAAAGATTTCTTTACATTCACTCACACGTGTTGGAACAGCATCCATAACTCATTTCACCCTCCAAAGCAAGAATCCCCAGAAAAATCAACTACCATGAAAAAAAACCCAGGTACACATTAAGAGAGAGATTTCTCTGGCACAACTGAGAGCTATTCTTTTAATATAAAAGTGCAATATCAAATAAGGATCTGGTCCATCCAATTTGAATTCTATAATATATGCATTCTTTAAAATTACATTCTTGAACTGTCAGCTCCATCTAACTGCCTCATTACAGTTCATTCATTTCCTGTAAGCACCACAAAAATAGTTAGGAGAAGGATTTTCCATAAGGAGAGAACTCACAGTGGAAACGGGAGGATTCTATATGGAAAAGGGAGAGCATGTAGGCAGCAGAGAGGTGAGCACAGGGGTAGCAAATCAGTGAGCCACTCAGTACGGAGGTATGGGATCAAACAGCAGAAAAGTAAATTATACCTGGGCAAATGAGGCTTGGAAGGTGTTAAAGAGTGTGGGTAGCTATTTAAGTAGTTTAAGTTAAAGGGGACATTATGTACCAGGAAAGACAAATTTCATGTTCCCTGTGTCCTCTGACTGTAAAAAAGGTCCCTAACAAGCCAATTCTCAACAGTGGAAGGTGACTATACTAATGCATACCCTCCAACCCAGTATTATCACATCTAGAGATCTCCTCTGTGCCACTAGCAGAAGAAAGCCTCACAGGCGGTATTAAGTCATTGAAAGCAGCACTGAAAACTACCCACTTGGCTTCCAGTGAATAGGTCCTTATTTTCCTGCCTTTCTTATGCTACAGGCTGTGAGACAGTCTGATCATCTGAATTTCAGAGCAGCTTCTTCATGGAAAAAGGTAGTCTAAAGCCATAACACCTGCCTGCCTGTACTAGTAGTCACAGTAATCCCTCATAGTACCCCCTACCATGCTGGCAGGAAGGCCAGTGCTGTCCCCTTTCTGTTTTCAGAAGAGAACAGGCAGCAACAGAGAGTCAGCTGGAGAGTCAGAGGACTTCAGAGTTTAATGTTCAGCTCCTGCTGAACTCCCAACTGACCTCCATTGCTGCTGTGTGTTCAGAGGAGAGCTGGGGAGAGAGAACCTGTCAAAATCAAATGGGAATCACTCACGCTAACCAACTCTTGTCCTATGCCTTCTAGTAGAAGGACATTTATCGCCGTCCTTTGTTTTACAACGGCAGTGGATTCATATATTTTTAAAAGAGAAAAAAAGGGTTACAGCCACATCCCTACTGCACAGTGAAGTGCAGTCCCTTCTGACACTAAGCAGCATTGCAATGGCTTTGCCTTATACCCAGCCTGGAGAAGTGGCATCCATCAGTTTCACTGAATCAATCTCAGTATAGCACGTGAGTAACTGCAGACCTTTAAATCTCCAGCCAGCTGCAAAATTTGGTCATCTTGTATGGATGTCTACAAAGTTTATCCATATATGCAAATCAAGTTATCACAAGAACAGATGTCAAAATAAACAGTGGAAATACAATTGATCACATCAGCAGGTCTTTGTTTCACTCTTCCTAAGTGCTGACTACAAGACTAACTATTAAATTTCAACCATCACTGTATCTTGATTTTATAATAGCACTTCTCTGCATTGTGAGAGTTTAAAAAATGGAGTAATAACTCAATTGTGTCTGATTATGAGACTAATATGATTGATTTTCTGACTAACAAGGATACTAGAGGGAATTCTCTTGGTCCAGAGAAATCAGTGTCTAATGACACAAAGTCATGTATTGGCAGAAGCACCATAAAGATGTTTTACATAAAAGCCCGTAGTCTAGCCAGCTTCAGAAATCCAAGCTGAAATCCAACTCTTTTAAGTTGATAGCAACTCTTCGAGTACCACACAATAACACATGGTCATTACATATTGTTATTGTACAGTGTTTTTGTACACAGCTTGTTTCTGTCTACATTGCCAAGAATCTAGTTGTAATAAGTGACTACCATACTACTAGCATGAATAAGACCCTGTTTTTCTAGGGCTAGATTTTTCAAAATAATGACTGCAAATCAGAGTCTAATGCTTACCCCTTACTCTCAAATTACCATTGTGTGCCTTCATAAGCAAAGACCACCAAAGGGTTTCATGGTGCAATAGATATGCCAAATGTTGAGAATCATTCCTCTTCAGCATGTCTTCATAGGGAGGATTCTTGGGAAACACCTATTCAAATAGTCAGGAAAAAACAGATAGAAGGCAATGGAACATCTCAGACATAAACCACTGCACTTTATATATAAGCATTTTCATTATAGCATTTTGACCTATATTATTCTCCACTTTAAGTACCCATTTAAATTGCATTTTCAGCTTTCAGCAGAACTGTGTGTATAAACACTTTTATGTCTCATATGGTTCTTCCCCCTTTTCCAAAAACTATCTTTTCCCCACAACAATACAAAGAACTCACTTTCTGTTAATTGCTCAGTAAAAGAGAGCACCTTGGGGCTTTATTAAGTAAGATTTCTGAGAGACTGAACCATGTGTGACCTAAATTGGCTACATAAGTGCTTTCTGGAAGGCACAGAGCAGTATTCACAAACATAATCACCTTTCACCTTGATGTTAATTATATACTTTGCCATTCAAAATAAGTTATGGCCACGAGCTAAACCATTTGTAAACATGTCAGGAAAGCAAGATACTGGAGAAGTAATTGAAATAGTAAATTCAGCACTATTACAAATGCTTTTTCATTTTACTCTCAATCTCTAGTGTGGCCTAAACAGAAAACAATCCCTGGTCTCTAAAAGGAAGGCAGCAAATTTTCACCTCTCTAGGCTGCTTTGTTTAAAAATAAAAATAAAATGCAGAGGTCTTTTCCTCTGAATAAGAAAATAAATGGACCTTCCTGGTTAACAATTTGATGGGCTGGAAGTGCCTCAGGGTCTCATAAAATATATTTCCTCTAGAAAAAACAAATGTTTTACATAACCTATAATTGTTACATTTTATTTTTTGTTTGAGGTTTTTTTCCCTTTTTAAAATCAAGGATATTTATACAAAAACAGAATCTTTATTTCTGAACTATGCTCTACTCCACCAAAGTCAAAATGACCCATTTTTGAGAGTGAGTTTTTCTGGTGGGGTTTGTTGCATGCTGCTTAAGGGAGGACAATAAGAACCCAACAAAAACCACCATGATCCAGAAAGCAAAGTCTCCAACCCACAGAGATGCCATCCAGAATTTATTGATTGCCAAGAGCAATTAATGATGAGTGTAGAAAAGACTGTTCCAGAGCTGTCCAACTTTAAAGCACTGGCTCATCTGAAACTAAATTACTAGATTTTACAAACAGATTTTTGGGGCATTTAAGAAAGATAATAAAGAATATGCTTGAAAAACAAAATGGAGGGTTTTTTCCTTTAAATTGGTATCTGCCAGTCTGTTAACAGGATACAGTACAGTTGAGGATACAGAACAAAGAGATAGTTCAGGTTTTTCCTGTAATTTCAAGCTTTGAAACCACCCTGCTCACTTCCTGCTGTATAGCCCACCTCAGCCCCTCAGAAGTCCCACTGGGGCACTGCCTCTGAACCCAAGCTGTGCTATCTTTTACATTGCCTCCTACTTCAAACTCCAAATTCAGTGTGAAGAATTTCGTTTCTCATTTGATTGAGATCTCCGTTTTCACTCTCTTTTCCATCCACCATTTTGCTTGCCTGATACCTAAATGTTAACCAAGTCCTCAATGCTCCTCTGCAAGCCCACAAAAAACCAAATTAAAATATAAAAATAAATGCATGTAGCTTCAGAAAAATACATGATATATTTATAGAAGATTAATCCACTGAAAGGTTCAGTACCTGGGACAGTATTTAGGGGGAGTTTGTTTGTCTTTATGCTTTTTTTCTAAACCAGTGCTGATGAATTGTGTTAAATCAGACTGCTGACACAAATAATCCTTTGATCTGAGGTAGCAGGGTTGTTCTTATGCACTGTCTGTACAATACCTCCATTGACTGTTTGCTCTTTTATGTTTCTTTATAGAAGTTAAGACTAAGCTTCTTGCAAAACAATTTTGTTGATATCTGACATACTTTATAAACTAAGTAATATTTCATAAGCCTGTAACATCAGCCATTTGACTCATACGGGATATTAGTTACAAGTATAATAGATTAAATTAATACTAGAAGTGTCATTGTGAAGTGCTTTCTTTGAGATTACAATACTAAAGTTTAAATAACGAATTTCTCACCTCCTTCAGGATATTAACTGCAGACCAAAAGAAATGATGAGTGCATTGACTAAGAACACAGTAGAATAAAAAAAAGTAGGGAAAATTTTAAGCCTCTTTTAAGTCATTATTTTCACTGATCAAGTTTACTTTTTCCTTTATAGGCTACAGTTTAAGTCTTAGCTCAAACCTCTAGAAAGTACTAGAGTCCTCTGTACTGGGCACTGGTGAGACTGGGAGCACTCACAACAAGGACCTGGAGGTTCTGGAGTGTGTCCAAAACAGAGCAACAAAGCTGGTGAAGGGTCTGAAGCATAAGTCTTATGATGAGCAATTGAGGGAGCTGGTGTTGTTTAGGTTGGAGAAAAGGAGGCTCAGAGGAGACCTTATCATTCTCTACAACTGACTAAAAGGAGGTTGTAGCCAGGTGGGGATTGGCCTCTTCTCCCAGTGTTCAGACAGGAGGAAATGTCCTCAAATTGTGCCAGGTGAGGTTTAGACTGGATATTAGGAAACATTTCTTCACTGAAAGGCTGGTCAGGCATTGAAATAAACTGCCCAGGGAAGTGGTGGATTCCCTACCCTTGGAAGTATTAAAAGGGCGTGTGCATGTGGGACTTGGGGATGAGTTAGTGATCAACACAGTGGTGCTGAGTTAGCAGTTGCACTCAGTGACCATAGAGTCTTTCCCAACCCTAATGATTTCATATAATCCTATGATTATATGAAAGACATTCTCAGTTTTCAGTTCAAATCCTCATCTAAAATCCTCTGAGAGATGCTTAGAGATTTCAGTGCTTTTGTCTTCTTTGTAGAACTTCAAGTGACACATACTGCTTGAAAACACATTTTGTACTAAACTCTGTTAATGTCCATTAACATTTTGAGGTATTTTGAAAGAAAATGCAAAATTCTCCACTACAGATTATTAGAAAAATTATTACAGTCTACTCTTATTTCCCTTCAAATTTCACTGATTTCAATGTCTTTTCTTAGCAAAAAGTGTCAACACCATTACCCAGCTGATCATTTTGCTGGCACTTTGGATAAATTTCCTACGCCCCATTATTAATAATCTAAAATGTATCTTTTTTTTTTTTTTTTTGCCAGTACTATGTTCCCCTCTATTTTCAAACTGTTAAATAATAGCTAAGGAATCTTATAGGCAGCCGTTGATTCAGATGCACTACTATGTTCAAGTTGCACTATTGTACTTTTAGACATCACTCTGATTGGTCCGGAAGTCAACCTTTGCCAGGTCTTGCCATAAAAACTGCTAGCTTACAGCACACAATGAACATGTCAAAGATGACTCTAAGCCAGTCTCCTCGTGTGATGTTTTAAGTATCTAAATCAACAACCACCAAGAATAATGATTCAAGGTATCAGGTTCCTACAACAGTGATGCAATTTATTAACCTGTTTGCTGTTACTTGCAAAATAAGCAAAGTTGAGCTGAGATAAATACGCTTTAAAGTGTCATAATGAGGAATAGTATCTGAAAGAGCTCAATTGGTCATAGTAGAACTGAGACAGAATGAACAGACAGCATTAATAAGTCACAGGCAGACAGACCTTCACCTCATTGCAGAGCTGCAGAATCATTAACTATTGGATATCACGTTCTTAAGGTATCCTAAGAGACACATTACTTATATTGAAATATTTTTAAAATAGCCTTTACTTAGAAAGTATTTTACAGAAATGAATATATGCATGTAATGAAGCATTAGTGCAACAAATACATCCTAACGAATCTGTAACTGAAAAAGAAGGAAAAAGGCAATAAGTTACTTGGGAAATGCTGAAATACGTACATGAGAGAGACACGATGCAGGTAAGAATGTATGTATGAAAGTAACAGAGTAGCTGCAACTGTCTAGGTCCCACAGTGACAAGGGGAATTTATGCAACTGAAGAGGTGAGAGATATTAGTAATTTCTCAGTACTTATTAGTATTAGCTGTAGTAAGTTATTTAACATATTTCTGATTAGCTGCACCATAGAACAGCTATGGCTGCAGTGAATCATTTCAGTAGTCATTCTTAAGAGCAACTTTACTCCAAAGAATAAGAAATCATAAACGAATCAATATTTTCACCACAGTTGTCTGAAGTTCAGTTAAAAGCCCTGTAATTACATCCAGATATGAATATAATTACATCTAGATAGAATAACACATAGATTAATATGAGTACTATGAAATCTATGACATGAAAAGTAGCAATAGAAACCAATCCCAGACTGATACAAGAACGGCCTTTAAATTCAATCATTTGCTCTCTTCAAGTTTGAGTCTCCAGAAAGATTGTCTAGGTCACAACATTAATTAAATATACCAGCAATATTCATTATTAATCATAAAGCAGTGTTTTATTTCATGTATTTACTAGTACATCTAATATACTTCAAAAATTATTACACGTCTTTTTCCATTTTGATCCCATTAAATTGACTGGGAGCCTTTCTATAACCTGCCTTAGTCCTGAATGGGATTCACAGACTTTCCAATAAAAGAATTCAAGTAAAACAAGTACAAATAATGAAAGGGTTTATGTAGCAAATATATGAAATGTATAAACACTAAATGAGCTAACATGAGGCACAGGTCTGGTTTAGTATGCTGACTTTGGCAAAATGAGAGCTATCTACAAGAATGAGGAGCCAGAATTCTCTCTGTTCTTCTTCCCAGCTGACAGAATCTACAGTTCTGTGAGAAAAGTTTACTTCCCACAGGCCATTTGGCCTCTATTCCCCTACTTAGAACACTAGCTGGTCTGCAAATTAAAACAACGTTTTCTACTGCAGGGTGTATGCCCCACTAAGTATACATGGAGACTAAATGGCATAATCACCTCGGAGAAATTGCCAAAGGCTACTGGGAGAATCACATGCTTGTTGATATCACTTACTGCTCTTGGAGCAAAAGCCTTTTGTACCACTAATTAAACTAAAATTTTCAATCTTATTGAAACATAAGAGAAATTATACTGCTCATTTACAGTATTTCTACAGGCAGTATTTCTAATGTTACAACATATTCTTAAAAAAAATACAAACCAATGACCTCTTCCACATAAACCATGAAAAAATATGTTGGATGCTTTCACTTGCAGCTATTTCTTAGCTGATTGTGACTGAGACCAGTTTCCAAGCATTAAGAAACTGCCATCTCCGACCACCAAACCAGAAAAGTTTTCTGGTCAGCATTTCTGTTCTTACTCTATTTGAAAGAAGATAAACTTGTATACACCTACTGAAAACATCACAGTCTCATTTTTTAAGAAAGAGAATTGAAACATTTTCAGTAAGCATACCAAGAATTAGGTGATTGTTCATTAACATGTTGAAATAAAAAGTAAGGATAAGGTCAGAATTAAAATAAATAAATGTTCCTAATAAAAGAACTCTTTCCATCATCCTTTTGATGATTCATAGAGTTTTAGTGATTGCCCATCTCTCTGATTTGTCAAGGTCTCTCTGCAGGGCCTCCCTGCCTTCAAGGAAGTCTACAACTCCTCCCAGTTTTGTATCATCTGCAAACTTGCTTAGTATCTCTTCAAATCTTGACTCCAAGACATTTATGAAAATGTTGAAGAGCACAGGATCAAGGATGGAGCCCTGTGAAACCCCACTAGTGACAGGTCACCAGTCTGATGTCATCCTATTCACTACAACCCTTCGTGCCCAACCCATGATCCAGCTACTCACACATCACATGATGTGTTTATCCAGCTGTGTGCTGGCTATTTTACCCACAAGTATCCTGTGAGAGACAGTATCAAAAGCTTCACCGAAATCCCAAAAGATAGAATCAGCTGGCTTCCATTGATCAACTGAGTGGGTTACCTTGCCATAAAAGGAAAATGAAAGTTCTGATGAGCAGACTGTACCCTTATGAAACCATGCTGGCTGTGAGTGATGACTGTGTTGTCCTTCAGATGCTTTTCAATAACTCCCAGAATAATCTTCTCCATAACCTTACCAGGCACTGAAGTCAGACTAACAGGCCTGTAATGTCCAAGGTCATCCTCTAGCCCTTTTTGAAAACTGTGACAATGTTAGCCAATTTCCAGTCAACTGGGACCTCCCTAGATTCCCAAGATCCTTCAAATATTGTCAAGAGACATCTCAATCTTATAAATATCCATAAGAGCTAATTCACAACACTTTCCTTATGTCAGTCATTGCCTACAGCTGAGAAAAACTAAAATAAAGCCAAAAGCAATTACACTATTTTACCAGACATACAGGGAGTTGGTAGCAGATCTTAGAATGCAGCAGCCTAGTTTGCTCTTGAACTATGAGGCCGAAGTCACGTATAACACCAGGGAAGGCACTGTAGTTGCAGTGTTTTACAGTACTATCACTATAACTTTGCACCTCTCATGTCTAAGATAAGAAGAAATAATAAATAACACCAGGATGAAAAGTAGATGTCATTCACTTCTCAGGGGGCTTTCCTTGACTGCAAATTCCAAATATCCTGGACAGAGTTTTCAGAAGCTCCCTTGAGGTCTTCCACAGAATTTTTCCCCTATAAATGATAATACACTTGAGCCCCAGCAGAGTTTCTGTTGACACTTCTAAGCATGGCTAACAGTTGATCATAAGCCATCGTGCTATGAAGTCTGAAGCATACCAGGCTATTTCATTTTCATGGAGCAATTCCCATTAGGAAAAACTGCAGGTAACTAGTTTGTATTTATTTATTGAGCATCACTTCAGGATTACTAAAGTCTTTTAAGCTTCTCGAACAATGGCAGTACCAGTTTCTTGTTTGAATAAAATGATATAAAAATATAAAATCAGGCAGAAGATTAAATTGCTGGTACATAGTTGTAGGGATAAAGGCAAGTGCAGCACTGGAAAACATCTTTGAGAGTACATATGAGAAATGGTCCTGCTGAGCACTTGGCAGGGGAGAAGAAAGAAAGGAGATGTTTCAAACATCGCAGCAGGAGTTCCTCTGCAGACACTGAGGAAAACAATGGTTTAGCAGGCTATTTCCTTCCATTTTGTACCACTGAGGAGAAGATGTGCCCCTGCAACCCTCAAGCATCCACAATGGAGGCAGGTAATGCTTTAATCCCAGTCAGACACAAAGCACCACACAGCAACTCACTCCCCCCACCAGCTTGCTAGAGGAGAGAATCGAATGAGTAAAGATGAGAAAACTTGTGGCTCAAGATAAAAGTCAATTTACTAGGGAAATCAAAAGCCACACATGCAAGCAAAGATGGCAACACCATGGCTACCAGCAACAATGTCACAATGCGCTGGACTGTCTCTATGCTGCCTCCTCCCACGACATTGCACGCGCTGCAGGCCAGCCCAGACAGCCCTCCCCTGTCTCCTGTGTCAAGGCAGGGTCCAGAAGGCCTGCCAGATCATGGTGGTACTGAAGCAATGTCCCTGCAGCCACAGGATAACTGCCCACTCCACGTGGCCATAGGGTCAGCCAGCAGCCATGGAACATTGCCATGCAGCCATTGTGACACCACGGCTGAGGCTGGCTCTGTAAAGCACTTGCATCACAAAGGGCTCTTGCCTGGTTCCCACCTGGCTCCCCTATAAAATCAGGGCAGCCGCTCACAGCACTCAGAGAGCACCACCATGGCTGGGTACAAACGGCGGGCCAGAGGCCGAAGGAGCAGGAGCAGGAGCCAGCAGCACCTGCGGAAGACACGGCGCACTGGCCAGAGCCGCTCTCACCGCCGCAGCACGCGGCCCAGGGGCCAATTCACAGCACACGGCCCTGCAATCGCCCGGCGCCGGCCCCTCAATAAGAGACGCAGACGCCGCAAAGAGGAGGAGCCGGATGAGCTGGATGAGCTGGAAGAGTTCAATGAGCCAGTAGACATTGACTTTTAGAGCCAGAGCCGCTGAGAAGACCAGCCACCACATGGGCCTGGCTCCAACAATAAAGCATAGCAAGCTCGCACGATGAGTGTTTGGGTCCCTGGTGCACTGTGTACCAGCCGTAGATCGCTTGCTGTCCATCTTTGTCCCAGGGGTGTGGGTGGCCCACAGGTCAGCAGGTCCAGGTCCATGCCCAACAGCTGTGGGTGGCACAATGCATGGGAGGGTTTGGGGTCAGAGTAACAGGCCATGAACATATGCACACCTCATCCTGGACACCCCTGGCTTTTATCTCAAGCCACAAGTTTTCTCAGTTTTATTCTTCTGATTCTCTCTCCCCGCCAGCTACCCTCAAACTCCCAGCAGTACTGTGGGAGAGGGCACAAAGCGCCAAATGTTATTCTCTGTGTGGACTACTTGGCCTCTTGGAACTTTGCAAAAAGAGGGACCCAAAAATGGACCTCAGGGGTCCAGAGAAAGCAGCAGGGACACCTATGTGGGCTTGGTCACATGCACTGCTCAACAGGGAGAGATTACATGTGTTGTTTATATTCATCTATTCATCCCTGAACACCTTCAGAACTTCTGGCTGAATACCATCCAGGCCTAGGCATTCTTACTAGTATGTTTTATAAAACTGATGTATATTTTTACAATAATCTGTATATGCATTAGCAGCTATGTAGTTTAGTATAAATGTTCTCTCCCCTTAAATCTCCTCAGATGTCATTCTAGCAGCGGTATTCCATACTTAAATATATGGAAAGTATTTTACTAATGAAACTTATTCCATAGGTTCTATAACTTATAAAAGTTTGCCTAGATTTAAAAAGCAATTGGAAGGATTAATGCAAGAAAATTCTGTCAGAGGCTATGAAATATAAAGACTTTAAGCCCAGGAATACTTGGGAGTATCCTCTGAGGAATTATCATTATAAGTTTGACCTGCTCAAACAGTGCTTCAGCATTCACTGTTGGCCACTATTGAGCATTCTTTTCTAATTATGTAATAGTATGAGAAGCACAAAGCCAGACAAAGAGAAAGGAAGTTCCATCTTTTGCCTGATAAAATGTCAGACACTCAGAAACACCCATAAGTGAGAGCCAATTCTCAGCATATAAAAGAAACATTTATTTCTTTATTTCTTTTCTGTAGCAAAGAAAGATGCCCTTATCAGCCTGCTACATTAAATCAGCTCTGGTCTGTCATGCACTTCAATAGATGCGAAGTTACCATGGTGCTGATGGACAAGTGTCTCTGCATAGAAGCAATGACTTTAATTTGAAGTTTGGTGAGACCAAAAGACTCTCTGATGAGTCAGTGAGGTACAGAGACTGAACTTGTTCTTTAGTCTTCTGGGAATCTTGAAGATGTGATCTCAAGTGCACTCGTGTATGTTGTGCTGCATTGCTGTATAAGCAGAAGCAAGGCTGTCTGGCTGAAAACATACAGTGCAAAATACCCTCACAGGTTCAGGAAAAGAAATAAATATGAAGGATGGGAGGAGTGAACAATCCAATACCAAAGATAATTGTTAAGAATAAAGAAAAGAGCCGTTTAGCATTTCAAAAGGTATCTTTCTTCTCATATATGTACACAGTGTTTCAAATCCGTAAACAAACCCAGAAATCCTCAAGCTAGAGTAGTTGCTGGCTTGTTCCTAAGGAGGTCACCTTGATGGATGGTAATATATAGAACTGGCATGTCAGTGTGGGCTAATCTGAAGCTACAGGGGTGATCTGTCAATTCTAACAAAGATAAATACAGCTTCTGCCTCACAGTGTTTCTCAATGCCAGGCACTGGCCATTGGTTTCCCCAACATGATGGATTTTATGGTCAGGTGTGGTGACATCTCATGACCTAAATAGCTTTCAGAGAACGGCTGGTTTGTTTTGAATGATGATGGATTACACTCCAGAACTCCCTGTGAAAAATTATGTCTCATGCTTGCAAGTATTGCATAGACATGGCTAAGTCCAAGCCAGCTCTTGGACTTGGTAAACATCCTTGTGCTTTTATTGTCTGTCCACATTTTTCCCATACTTTATGACTCCCTCCTTTGTTTCTCAACCATCCTACATAAACTGATAATCACATCCTTCTTGGTACATCCTTGCAGGGTTATGTATGGAAATATGAAGAAGACACTGAAGTCAGAAATACTGCTAAGTGAAGGTACCGAGCTACAGATTTAACCATAGCAGCAACAGTGACTGCAGACCTAACTCTTGCTTTCTTGTGGTAAGTCACTATGGAGCTACACCAGTGATGCCTCTCCCTGCTGTGCACAGTCAAACCTGCACAGGAATACCACAGGTTATGTGCTCCCACACCTCCTAGAGGAAAATCCTGTTAGCAGGAGTGTTGGGCAGAAAGAGCACAAGCAGGATATTCTGCAGGTGATGGAGCCCACTCTGCACAGCACCAGACTGAATCCAGCAAATTTCGCTGGTTACGTTGTATATACACTACAGCTAAATTTAGTCCTGTATGCTTTACCTACCAAACTAATGGAAAAATTTACTACCACAGAGTATAGATACTGCATCAAAGTAGAGGGTCCATGTCTGAATTATCTGGAAAAACAGTTCTCAAGCTACATATCTATATAAATTTAACTGAGTAGTGAACTTTAATAAGGACTAATGAAGCAAGCTTTCTTGCGCTATAGGCTAATGCACAGCAATACTTTCTGGTATGAGCAGACAATGCTGCTGTTTTCTTTTCTTTCTGGTATTTTCCACTCTGTTCTTTAAAAAATTTCAGTGTTTCACCTTTCTCTTTGTGTTAGCAATGAGCAGTTTCAGTTGAAGGCTGTTCCCTCTCTAAATGCTCTGTGTCATGTTTTGAATATCAGGCAGCATGCTGGCAGCAGGGGAGAGCAGGGAAGCACCCATGAACAATGCCTAATGGAGAAGACAAACACCTCCATCAGCAAGAGAATAAATAAAATTCCAGAATATTCCTTCCATCTGCTTGCTATATTGTGACAAAGTCCATTTTCAGTGTAATAGCCAAAGGAATTTTAAAAATGCTTCAGTACTGAAGGAACACATTTCCATTAAAGAAGTTACTGTACCACAAGCAATGACTTCTTTCCTGTTTGAAATGCACTAAATACTGCAGTTCTTCAGAAAGCGAGGGACTGTTTGTGGGTGCAAGATGAATCCAGGTGAGTGTTACACAAGGTTTTCATGCACTGATTTTTGGAGTGCCTGTCTGTGACCTGCAGTACCCATGCTGCTCCAGTCCTTTCTCAGCCCCTCACATTAGTTGCACCTCACATCTGTATCCAGATTGTTGTTGTAGTATCATAGAATCATAGAATCATCACAGAATCATCATGGAATCATAGAATCATCATACAGTCATCATAGAATCATAGAATCACAGAATCATAGAATGGCCTGGGTTGGAAGGGACCTTAAATACCGTTTAGTTCCAACCCCCCTGCCCTGGGCAGGGACACCTTTCACTAGACCAGTACTGAGTATCTATTTAACACAGCTCAGCTTGTGCCAAAACCTTCTCCCATGATTCATGTCCATACCCAAACTGATTTTGGCAGATAAAAGATTCATGTTACCAGAGCCATTTCAAGCTCCTTAATAATCTAGCTTGAAATAGAGCTGAAACCAAAGTCTTTTTGTGATACAGAAAAAACTGCAAAAGAAGTCACTGAGAATAATACCAAAGCAGTGGTTTCCTGTCTAGGTATTACGGCTCCTAGTACCTACTATTTTTTTTGGAGTGTGTTTTACAGGACTGGAAGTAAAAGCACAAGCTAATCTGCTTTCTGTTAGATTACTAACCCTTCAGGCTGGAATCTTATCACCGGAATCAGAAACACAGGGAATGCTGGAAGTCAATTTTTAAGCTCAGTCACATAGCAACTAGTAATCATATATACAGCTCTCTCTGGGAATATCCAAATTCAGCCACGGTCACACTTCAACTTCAGGCTAATCAACTGTTCTCCAATCAAGCCAGCAACTCCACTGCAATGCAGAAAGTATCAGATCCATCAACACCAGAGGCATTTAACATGACATACAGACAAAACAAGCCCTAACCCAAATCTTCACCAAAGAGGCAGTTCCTGTGACATAGCTCCAATTAGCAATTTATATGTACTGCAATATTAGACAGACTCATTTCATCTTAATTTGTTTAAACAAATGCAGTCCTACCATTGAGTAAATAGTCTCATTGAGAGCTGATTATGATCACTTGTTATTGTTCAGCATAACAACCAAAGCCTTCCTTGATATCTGCTCCCTCTGTACACATCGAAACTGTGTTTAAAGAATTCCCAAATCAGGCCATGGGAGCATATATATGCATAGGGAATTTTTCACAGGAAACAAATAGAGTAAATCAAGCCAATAAATTTATACCAAAGATGTAAAGATAAGTGGTTTGTTTATGTTTTTTTTCACAACCCGACATTTAAAAACAGTTCCAGAAACATTCAGGATTTGTTTCCTTAAGGGATGGGGAGTATTTTACAGTCAAATTCCTCTTTACTAGCTCATGAAAACTGCAAGGAAAAAAAAAAAAGCAAAAACACAAAGCCATTCACTTTTATTTTTTACAAGCAGAACTCTCACTGAAGAATGTTTAATATATATTGGAATCCTGATATAACATCCTCTGTGCATGAAGAATAAGGGCAATTTCAAAAGAGTTTCCTCCAACTTAACGAAAAAGAAAGAGGGGACAAGAAGGGGGAAGTGAGAAAATATATGTTTATTGCTTACCTTTCTAAGACACTTAGAAAAAAATGAGAGAAAAGCCAGTTTCCCAGTTGTCAGAGTGCAAGATATTATAGGAAAGCCAATGTATCTGATGACAGAAGGGGCAGAAGCCTAATCCTGCCTGATTCAAAATGCATAGATTATTTGAGCCTAAGAGAAATTTCCTCAAGCTATAACCACTGCAACGCCCATGAGATTCAGTAAGCAGTTCTTATTTTATTGATAATGTTTGTCCCTGCCCAGAACTTGTGTATGGCTTTATTAATCTGAAAGACTCAGTAAGTGATTGTCATGCTCTAAGGTTTCCTTAAACAGACTGATATCACCAGAGCTTTCTAATATTCAGTCTGTTTGTTAACAGAATGGCAACTTCTGTCACTTCAGCAAGAGACTTGTGGTGTACTTTATAAATTATGCTGCATTAAAAAAAGAAGCAGGCAGAAACTTGGTAAGGATATTTGGAGACTCTTCTAGTTTGCTGATGCTCAAATTCCCCAAATGCAATACTCATTATGATTTCTGGACCACATGCAGAGACAAGGGAAAATAGAAGATGAGCTGAAGAAAGCAAAAATTAGCTTCAGCAATGCAGGCAGATGTCTAATGGGAAATATGTCTTACTGAAAGGGTAGTGGAAGTCCCATGGAAGTGAAAATCAAATTTACTCAAAGATAAGCCGCGGGACTGAATTTTTTTAGTAACATTAGTAATTCAGGCCCAATAAGGAGGAAGAAGTATCTATGTCTATTTAGTCTCAACATAACTATGAGTTACTGATGCAACATGAACATTAAAGATCCAAACACAATTCTGGAAGGTTTCAGGCAAATATTAACAAACAGACAAATGCAAATGTCACTATGATCTCAAATATGATGCAGTTGCTGTGCAGGTCCTCTGACTATTAACCCTGAGATTATTAACCCTGGGATTAGCCCAGTTGATTAGAGCATAGCGCTAATAATACCAGGGTCACAGGTTTGATCCCCAGGCCATTCACTTAAGAGTTGGACTTGATGATCCTTTTAGGTCCCTTCCTCCAACTCAGGATATTCTGTGAGCTGGAACAGGAGGAAGGGTTTCTCTGTTATTCCCACCTCAAAGAACGAGATCACAGAAATAAAGGTTCAGGGAAGAGTAATAAAATTTTTAAAGAGATTTGAAAAGATCACACAGAGACACTGAAATGACTTCAAACTGTTTGCTTGAAAGGGGCTACAAAGGCTGAGACAAGATAAAAGTACATCAAATAAGGAACCATACCAGTAAAGGGAGATGGAGAGCTTCTATTTTCTGTTGCATAATACCGTAACAGGAACATGTGCAATGAAACTGTGAAAAGAGGAAATTGAAAACCATCAACAGGAAATCATTCTTCATACAACACGTAGACACATGGCAGAATTTATTTTCATTGGAGGCTGAAGATGCCAAGAACTTAAAATGTTGAAGGAACTGGGTGCTTACAGGGCATAATACCATATTCTGAAACCATTGGGTTGCATACACTCATCGGAAGACATTTCTTCCTCACTAACAATCCTGTTATCAACCCCTAAACCTGCCAGGACAAAAGTGAAACTGCAGGTAATCCTTGGTTGTTACTTTGTATTCAAGAGTCTGACATTGCCATAGCAAACTCTTGTCCTGGTTAACGTAACCACAATAACCAGAAGACAGAAACCAAACTTAAGTCAAGCCAAGCTAAAAATAAAATTAATCTACTTGCAAAATACAAACACACTATTTCACACTATTTTAAAATACAAAAGTTACAACACAAAAAGTAAGAGAAACATTTGTTTCTACCCACCCATATATAAGTGTTGTTTTTCACTACATACTACCCAGCTGGCAAGCAAGTCTGAACTCCTACTTACCCATGCAGCTGAGAGATTTCCTTTGGAGAGATCTTTTTCTATTTCCTAAAATTGCTGACCACCTCAACACTATTAACAACTATTACAAATTATTCACTTTCTATGAGGTAAATGTGTACTTTTATGCCTGACCAAGCAATGTTCAAACCTTAAGATGAAGCTTTTTCACATATTAAACACACACTGTGACCTTTCACTTTGATATTTACTTAGGTCTTATGAAGTCTTGCTAACACAAACCAGACTCCGTTGCCATTCTGGGAACATCAGAAGTGTTTCTGAGTAGGTTGCTTGCTGAAGAATTGTATTAAATCCTGCATTCATTGTGGCAGGAAAACTGTGAGGATAGATGTGAATGACCAGCTGGGAGGCTGACATGGTCCAAGAAGAGGAAATCTGTTGCAGAGCCAGAATACCCAAGCCATGTTTCCCGTCCATCTCAGAACCTCTCTCCAGATATGTTTCTCCAAGATACACATGTCCCCATGGAAAGAACACCTGGTGCCTCTACTGCACCTTGCAACCTCTCCACCACTAAGACAGGGGTATCTGTACATGAGAGAAAATACCAGAATAAAAGAGCAAAATAATCTCTTGCCTGAGCAATTTCCTTTTCACTCAGACAAATATTTTCTGCTTTCCTACACAGAAAACACAGTGCATGCAAGATAGCTGCCTCAAGGGTGGATACTTAAGTGATAGGACAGACATTTATCTGCTGTATCTATGGGTAAAGGGGAGTCCCCAAACTTCAAGTTTGCTGGCACTTCTCTTTGCTAGTGTTTCCTGAACTTCCACTAGAAATCAAATTAATTTCATTTCTGAATTCCCTTCAAAAACAACCTCCCTCTATATCCCTCCACTCCATCACCTTTCAAACCTGG
The DNA here is from genome assembly GCA_013397795.1 of Orthonyx spaldingii. Taxonomy (NCBI): domain Eukaryota; kingdom Metazoa; phylum Chordata; class Aves; order Passeriformes; family Orthonychidae; genus Orthonyx; species Orthonyx spaldingii. The sequence goes on along the minus strand of VZTJ01002378.1, from coordinate 153,728 downwards.
CAAACATGAGCATCTCAAGCACAAAATACTTCAGCATGACTTTACTCCCAGCAAGAATAATGGAAGGGGAGCTTCTTGGGCTGCATCCATCAATTTTTATTAAGCATTTTCTTCAAAGTTGTTAGGCTACTCATTCCCCCATCTAGTGACAGCAAAACTCTGATCTAGGGAAGCGCTGAGAGGTTTGGGGAAAAGAAGATGAAAGCCAACAACGTGAACACAATCACCAAAACTTCAATGTCACCCAAGGCTATTAGAGGACACATTGCTGGTTGCCAGGAGTCACACAGAAATATAACTGCTCTGCAGACTTCAATACACCTGGACAGAATCAGATTTTTGTAAGATGTGGATTACTTTTTTTCTCCCACTTTTTTCTTTCTTCCCTTCCCATACCCACTTAAGTAAAATTTCTCCCTGTTTCACACACAGGGAACACTGTACTAAGCATATTAGAGGCCCGGTACACAATGGACTGTGGTACCATTTAAATAGGGTTGTGATAGACACTGCAGGAACAGTTTCAGTATTTGATAAAGATGACTGAAAAGCCATCCCACTGACTTTCAGCAGAGTCAAGGTAGGTCCCATTTCAAAATTCATGAAACACCTTATGAAAGTTGCTTAATCCCATATTTTAATATATGTAGGTCCTAGTTAGAAAGTAGAGGGAGGGGAAGGTTGTGATCTGTGTACTGAAGTGAGAGATTTGTTTAGCTGCAGGAACAGCTGTGTAACTTAGCTTTTCCCCAGTACTGTCAGAAACCTGGAAGATACCTCATGACTGATGCAAGTTGCATCCTTCTTTCCTCTCCAAATCCTCAACTATATTGCAAATTATATCTGGAAAGGAATATCTGTGCAGCAATATTTTAAAGAGAGTCCTCAATGACAAGATGAGATTCTGGCTCTACTACCAGTCATGACACAAGGTCTGACAAGATCACAATTGGATGTGACAGGCTTAGCAGAAGATGTTTTGGTTGTTTCAGAAACACATTCTATCTGGTAAGACTGTCAGACCAGGACTCTTATCCAAACCCAAACTTTGCCTGAAGTAAGCAGTGTTTGATTCAGAAATTTCCTTCTGCCCACTAGTATATTACATAATTCAGAAAACATTAATTAGAAGTACCTGTGCAGGAGGGAACTCTGCTCCAAGGTCTGCTATAAAATAGTTGCATGTGCCTTACCAATTACTGCTTTCTTGACGCCTTGTTTTGCTCCCCTGAAAAATAGGGTAATATTTTTTAAACTGTGGAACACTTTGAGATATTATGTTAGAAAAGTAAAAGAGTACAGACTAAATCTCCAGATGACACGAAGCAAAATTATTCTCTAAGTTGTTACCAGTCTACTAAATTGTGAATGAAAAAACTTATGACTGGAAGCACCATTAATATCCTGCGACCCACAGAATATCAAAGGAAATAAAAGGTTCAGGTCCTTACAGTTGTAATGAAACAGATGTGGAATACACAAACGTGGAAAACTGAGGTCTCAAACAGAGAAGTTTCTTGCTTATGGCAGCACTATTAGCAGGACAGCTGACAGCCACTTCTTGTTTCACATTCATGTGCCTTAGCCTCTGAGCTCTGTTGTATCACAAATGCCATTGGACACTCAGCCCTTCAAGTCAAGCACTGTATAGAAGACCTTTAATTCTTTGCAAGCACTTCTGACAGGCCTGTTTCCCTGAGTATTCTGCTCAGCTATGTCTTCATTTTGTGCTCTTTGCCTGCAATCATAAAGATATCAATGTACTCTTCAGCCGCTCAGGTTCTCAGAATTCAGTCACACTAAACTTCAAAGGTGCAAAATTCAAGCTAGGTCACAAGTTCCAGAAACCAGGAAATTTCTCATTTCAATGGGACAAAAAAAATGGATCTCACTGTCCACTTTTATGAGAATCTTCAGAATGACAGCTCTCAACATTTTTCATCATTAATTATCCAACTTTCTGATTGTGTTTGTCTCACCTGATCTTTCTTAAGCATCTCTCTGGCACAAGGTAGGCTGGCTTTCTGCAGCTGAGATCTCTGCCAGCCTTAATCCTTCAGCTGTGTCCCAGTGAGAACTCAGACTCATGGCCAGCTGGAACAATCATGCCATTCCCCCACCTCCATGATACCAGGCACAGATTGTGGCTGTAACCCTGACTGGTATGTCAGATTAGAGTGAGTGAGCAAACATCAAAACGCGCTTGAATAGAAAATGCTACTCATCCACTTAGCAAACACATTTCAGATATGATGTCACTGTGTACTCTATTACCTCACCCTACATTCCACTATGACAACCGGAGCAGAAATTTGTTTCTCTATAATCCTTTTATTACTGCTAATTCAACAAGTGGCTTGGGGGTGAACTGCATCTGGAACCTGGCCCATGACCCAGCCACTCAGCACAGTTCAGGGTCAACCGATTACTGTTTCACAGTCTCAGCAAATTTATCCTTTTCTAGCAGCAAGTTAGTTAAGCCTCAACCTTCTCACAAGGAATTAAGTGCGAATGAATGGCTCTGTGTCCAGCATTCCTTGCTGGAGGGCAGATTCATTTTAGTCACAGTTATTAGTTCCAAGATCTTGCAGAGGAAGAAAGCATTAATGAAAAGACACCGAACCACATCTTAGGCTCACAGGTGTTTTGTGATACGGGTGAGGAAACAGGTTTGTGAAAAATATCCCATCAGAAATACGATCAAACCAAATATACCTCTAGTTCTTTTATGTGACTTTAAGAGAGTGTACACAGAAAGGAGACATCTTGGCATAGAAGCTCAAGGCCTGTGCTATGATATCATTCCTTTAATAAAGCCTTCTTGCAGCCATGTGCTAAAGAGAACACCATTTAAAAAAGGAAAAACAAAAAAACAAAACATCCCAAACCCAAGCAAAAACACAAACAGAAATAAAAGCCAACCAACCAAACACAAACAAACTAAAAAACCAAAACCAAAACAAACAAACAAAACAAAAAACCAAAACCAAAGCAAACAAAAAACAAACAAAAAACCCCCAACTACAAAATGTCTTTTTGGCCCTGGATCTAAAGGGCTAAAATAATTATACTTGCAGTGATCATCAGGATTCTGTTGAAATTTTTTAGATATCGTTTCATAAATCTTACTATCTTCTTCCACAACAGAAATTTTCTTCACTGAGAACTTTAGTGCAGCCACTTTTTTTGAAGAATGCATTACCTGCTAAGCTGATACAGCAATAGCACATAGCTAGTCAAAGCAGGAGGTGAACCGCTCCATCCCTTTCACCAAAAAGGAGCTTTTTTAGTTTAAGAGACAGAAGACTTGATATAAGTCAGAAGATTCCATGTACCAGCTTTAGAATTCTGAAGTGTTTGCATTAGAGACTCTTCTAATCTCTAGCAGGGAGTCCAGTAAGAGTTTGTCTCTAGGGACTCTGTATTCTTGTTCTTGCATGCAACATTACTGAGGCCACTGATGCAGGCAGTAAGCCTTTGTCAGATGTTTTGGTTGTGTTCCAATTCTGTGTAAAAACTGAGACAGAATATGAGAAACTAAGAGTTACTTATATCTTTCATTTTTTAATAGGGTTCTCTCATTCTCCATGAAAATATGCTGGATAGGATAATGTCAGCTATACTCTGCTTCAAGGTCTCTACTCCATTCCAATGCAATGCCTCGCCGTATTCTATATGCACAGCAATAAGGATGCTATGCAGCAAAACTACTGCTTCTTTCCCAAAGACAAATGTCAAGTTCCCCACTCCTAGCAGGATACCATCTGCTTCTGCCCCCAGTGTGTTCCTGCTAACCCTAAAAAACACCTGCTTTGTGACACACAGAAAATGCAGAGCTGCCAAGCAGGAGAAAGTAGAAGTCAGGGAGCATGGAAAGTCTTCAGAAACCCCTCTTATAGCATCACCACTCTTCCTGCTGGGTCCAATATTTGCATGGTCTCTCTTCCCAACAGTGACGGGGTCAGATGCTTAAACAAACCAAGATGCAGGCAGCACTTTGTATAATCTCTCATGCATTCTTATTTTTCTGGATATTGTTGGAAGTGTAAATTTTCAATTTAAAAGACAAGGAAGGCACAGAAGTTAGCTGAGGACATTTAGTCATAAATATAACCACATTATGTAACATGCCTCCTTACTGGAAGAAGCCAGCAGGGCAGTATCTCTTACATATGTAGAGCTCACAATATTTCTGATGTGGCAGCTCAAGCACAGAAAGTCGAGATAGACACAATTCTACCTTACAGTTCATCAGGAGTAACTTCTTTGATTTTTAATCTTTCCTTATATCTTTGTAACAGCAGAAGTAAAGCCAGAAACCTCCCCAGCAAAGTGGGAAAGAACAATGTCTGTGAGCACCTTTTTCTCCTAATTGGTAGACCTATGTATTAACTGATCTCCTCTCACCACTAGGGAAGGGCCACAGATCAAATCCTTCAAAGCAACATCAGATCTAGTTGTATTCTGACAGGTAAGAAACACCAAACTAAGGATAAAAGATGGGTTGCTTGTCTCCACAGGATACCAATACCGACAATGAGGAAAATATAATCCCAGCAACCATTACTTTTACTTCATCCTTTCAGCTTATACTGACACGTAGAGACTGACAGAAGAACATGATGCAAATACATAAAGGAAATTATCAGAGGAAAAACCTGTAGGTAGACTTTATCATAAAATGCCCGTGCATTTATCAGCAATTATTTCACACTCCTAGTAAAGACAGGAGAGATCCCTACATCTTGCTTTATGATAAATGACTGTGTGGACTGTAACCAGAACTATCTGCAGTCCTTGAGACCCATGAGAGGAAAAGGGGGAGGGAAATGAGGCTCCAGCACCTTCTAGGTATTTTTTGTTTCCTCTGTATTTATATTTTTCAAGACAAGACAGATCTACTTGTTAGGCATAGGATGACTTTGCCTCAAGGTTACAAGGTCTTCAAAAATCTAATAATGAAGCTGACGACTTGCAGAGAAGGACACGTCGGGAAAACAGGAAAGCATTGTGAAACTCAGGCAAAAACACACAAAATTTAATGCATATGCTCCTTAGAATTGATTGATTTAGAAGGTGATTGAAAGAGAAAAATATTTATATTCAGAAAAGTATGCCCATTTCCTTAAAGGGGCAATTATTAGTTTGAAGGTTACAATAAACTGTTTTCTACTTGCTTTAGTAAAGCTCTAATTATTTAAAGTGTGAGTTTAAAAAAAGCCCATAGTACTCAAATGTGTAATTTTTTTTATACTGGAGATACTTATCAATACAAATACGTTCACAGTTGCCTCTCCTTATCACTTCCACATGCATGAAAACAAGTTTCTTGTCCTGATATTGCAAATTATGCAGGAAGATGTTTCTTTAACGTGGACCAAACTGTAGATTTTCTAAAGCTTTATGCTTTTTCACTTCCCAAGACATGCACAAGCCTATGATGCACACACTAGCACGAAGAACAAGAATGAATCCCTAAACCCAAAGAAATTGTTCAGAACTGATTGGACATTACTGTGTAAGAAGCTCAGAAAATTCTACATACAGAGAACATAAACTTTCACTCAGATTTCAGAAAGAACTCTGGAATTGTTGTTATGAGACAAGTTACAAAGTGCGTATATCTACCGTGTACCTTTCTTCTGACAAAATTGGATCACCTTGGCCCTATTTCATTGCCTTGTCCTATCAAGTAAGAGTAGTACTGCTTGTACCATACACACATACTCACAACTCAAAATGCTCCCGTTTTAAATTGCATTCCTTTCCCACTGCAGACGTGAGTAAATTTAAGTTGCTCATGTGAGCAGAGTAGGAGTCAGGTTAAATGGAAGTTAGAAAGAGGTGCTCATCAAAATTCCTGTTGAAATGCAAAGAAATCTAAGCTGGCACTGCCACCCTGACAGCCAGAGAAGCTGCAGTGCTCTGTGCTGATGTGAAATGCTGCTGGCAGCAGGGACAGCAGCTCTGGCAGCACTCCTGTGCCAGGGACACCTGCAGGTATCTGGTGTATCTCTGGTGCTTGCTCAGGTGCACAATTGAATCCAAGCAGCCAGTCCTTGAAATTAAAGGCAAAGTCAAGAGACAAACTTCAAAGATCTTTTCTGATAATGAGGATATGGACTTGTTTATTGCTCCAGCAGTTAAGAAATATCTCTAGTAATACCCATATCCCAGAATTCCCAATCCTATTCCCCTCCCCAGCCAAAAAAAGTTTATATTCTCTACTGTTTAACTATCATCCCGATCACAAGATTTTCTCACTGTGGGTAGGATTTACTACTATTTTAATACAGGCTGGAGGAAACTAGGTAAATTTAGCAATAAGATTTTGCAAAGTAAGGTGTGGGCACTGCTTCCCTGATACAGTGCTGGGTGTGTGTGATCAGTCACGCCACTTGCTGGGACAGGGGGCAGGTTGACAGGCTGGTGGGTTAATCAAGGATGGGCTGACAACTCATGAAGCTCAACAAGGGCAAGTACAGCGTCCTCCACCTCAGGAAGGAACAACCCCATGCAACAGTACCTGCTGGGGATAATCCAAATGAGGTTTTCCTACTAGAAATAATTTGGCTTTTCAAATGATGTGAGCATAAAGGGCTTCTCTGTTATTCATTTTGTGAAACAGTGCCCATACCTGCCCATTCTGTAAGTAGTCGGGGAAGGAGGATAAAATCTCTTTTTGTTGCTCAGGAAGTGGGATCATTTTCTTTATGATGAGTTTTTCAGTCTCTGGCACAAGTTCCCAGCACATATTTGTTGAGCTTCTTGGCGTTCTGCTCATGTCTCTGGCACTAACACCTGCTTTGAGCTTGTGGAAAGTGTTCTTCTATTCCTAAAATTTCATCCTCCTTCTCCTGTCCACCCTCAAATCTCAGCAGATCTCACAAAAACTGGCTGTGATACCACTTCTCTTGCTGATACACAGTGAGCTCTTAATCTCATTTTTCCTCAGCAACACATTTGCTAATTCTTCCTTGGCATTGCTTATAACCAAATATTAACAGATATTGTGAGAACCCAAGAGTCAATGATTTAAAACAGGCACAGAGAGAGGACGTAGGAAAGGTGACTTTTACATTGGCTTGCTATCAATTTTGAGCCAGTATCAACTTGTTTCCTTCTCCATTCCCTCTTGTGCCTGGAGCAAGAAGCAAGCTGCTTCTTTACAAGCAATTTTCTGCTTAAATAGCTTCAGGTGAGGAAATATAAAACAAAGGGGTCACCAATAGATGCCAGTGTCAGCTACAGAAAGATTCCCAATCTTAAATTTTAGGACACATTGCACATGCACACATTCAGTGCCCTTTCCCCTTGTGGTTAAAAAAGTGGAGCATCATTAATTAATATAGGAAATGGATCCTCAGAGAATCTTCCTTCTATTCTTCCCCACTCAGGTCCCTGCTGCCAGCACCTAGAATGTACTCAAGGCCAGAACTCAATCTGACCCCTCTCAGGAAAGCAATGGTCAAGATACTTTGGGGCCTCTAAATATTTCAAGACCACATAAGTCAACATTAAAAGCCACTCAACTTCTGCTAACTCCATTTTGACCATTCAAGCTGCTGTTTTCATCTCTTCTTACTAGTAGTAAAGCCGTTTCCAGCAAAACAGTCAGCTAAGATCAGCTTTTGTATACATGATATAAAATCATCTACCTCACTGTCCTGTGGTTGTATTTAGTCTACAGGGCTAGCAGGGGAATCACTGAACTATTATTTCACTGTTTTACTACAAGCAAGATGATGCACTAAGATCTTAGGGAGCTGCTGTTGAGACCTAACTCTGCTTATGTCAAGACTTAAAATGGGGAAAATAAAAACATCAAAAACTACGAAAAGTATCAGTGAAATATTTTGTTCTAATGATGCACTACCATGCCTTTCAACATTTGTAAGTGATAGTACAAAACTGGACAGTAAGGTATAAACAGTCTCACTGCCTGTTGAATAAAAGTGTGCAATTTAATGATGTGTTTTCAACAGGAGACACAGTTTAAGATAGGAAGTTATTTAGTACAGCTTTAATAGTTGGCAACATTATTTGGCACGCTGTATGTTTCCATGCAGGACTCTTTTACGTGGTTATCAACTAATAACTGCTCACAAATAAAGAAGAGCATTGACATTACATCACTAACTGCAGGTTTGCCTATATTTAAACTTGTCAGGGAAGTGGCAATGAAAGAAGTGTGGCCTTTTCCTTGTGGCTTTCAAGCATGCAGGAGTTATTTCTGTTTTGGCAGACAGAGTTCATTTGCTAGAGTAAAGGTTTTTCTGGGCCTCCTTAAAATTATTCAGGAGCAAAACTGTTTGCTAATCACCTTGTAAAGAAGTGAGAGCTCTTTCTGAAAGACACTGGGAAAGGTTTAAACTCCCACCAAGCTGAGAATATAGGACCCTCTATTAAACAATACAGCAGAAATCACAATCACAGAATGGACTGGAAGGGACCTCTGGAGATCACCCAGCCCAACCTGCCAAGGTAGGGTCACCTAGAACAGGTGACACAAGAACTCTTCCAGGTGGGTTTTGAATGTCTCCAGACGGGGAGACTCCACAACCTCCCTGGGCAACCTGTGCCAGTGCTCTGCCACTCTCAACATGAATAAGCTCTTGCTCATATTGATGTGTTTGCCAGTTATCCCACAAGGAAAAATCTCCCTTTCATTTGCATTATTTTTACTACTCTGGAAAATTTAGCTTTGAAGTGAAAGTTGAAAATTGGAGGCCCGTTTTTTAAAGGGAAAGAGAATACTCTGCCTACTCCATCACAAAGGCTAGGCAGCAGAGAGAAAAAAAAAGAGGTCCCTTCCATGAAACAGGTCTCTAGATGCAGTTAGACCACAGCCATCAGGAAGGGATTCCAGCACTGTCCTTCAGCTCTTGGCCTTCACTGTGCAGGTGGCAAAAATTTAGCTGAAAGGAGGAGATAGAAAGAGAGAATTCAGGGCTAAAGACCAATTGCCAGTGAAAATGCACTACTCAGGTGTATTGCTGCAGACTGGATTATTTCAAAATATGAACAAGGCAGGACCTGGTGGCAGAAGATATCAGCACAATTCCCAGCCTACAGACTGGCCACTGTGCCCCCCAGCACATGGCTGACATAAGACTGCTGTGCACATACACTGCTGTAGCTGTGTGTAAATTACACACTATTTATGTCACCTCTGAGTTTGGCTCATTGCTTTTTCCTTTTAATACAAGTTGGCTTCTACATATGGCAATTAAAACTGACCTGGCAAGTGGGAAAACACCTGTATAAACCTCTCATTATCCTGGCATTCCACACTAATCATACCACATTTTAAGAATTCAGTATTGCCTGAGGTGGACAATTCTTGTGATGTTTTACAGCCAATGAACTTTCACCAAAGGAGCTGTCACTTTCCCTGATCTCAAAGTTTTAACATTACCAAATCCTGATTAGCTTTGTGGATTAATCAGGTTTCAGGCCTAACAGCCAAGATGGATTTTACCTAAAGCTCTATTCACAGTTGACTGGGCAATACCTGTTACAATTTACAGGCACTGGCAGGTCTGCTTCAGATAGCTCCTTGGAAGTAATTATCTGTCTTGCTTCACGGATGCCATGTGTAATATATTCCGAAACACTAAATTACATAGAATTTACTGATGTCTTGAATTTTTTTATTCAAGCTCAAGCCTGAACCCATTCATCAAGAGGGCCACAGGCCTGGAACCAGTTTCCAAAGAACTGCAGTTTGTTTATGATACAAAGGTAGTGACTTCACTCTGCTTTGCTAAGAGAACAAAGCAATTTTGATTTGGAACATGTTTTGCTTGGGCAATCTGAGACTGCTTAATTCTAAAACTACAAAATTCACATCAACTAACAGATATTTGCCTGAGTTTTGAAGAGAAACTAAGTTTCGCAAATCTTGCTATCAAGGCAAATTCCTTATAACTAAAAAGAACCTGTTCTACGTACAGGATGCAGTTAAAAGAACTGAGAAATACAAAGTTCTTCTACAACCTCTATTCTGTTCTCCTTGAGGTCAGTAACATTTTGGGCAGGCAGAAGGCTGCATGCTGAGAGAAATGAACAAGGTACTCCAGAGGGCTTACTTGTGTTTATACCAAAAGGGTTACTACATGGAGGTATTCAAGGCCAGGCTGGATGGGGCCCTGGGTAACCTGGTCTAGAGGAAGGTCTTCTGCCTGTGGAAGGGGCTTCAAACCAGATGGTCTTTAAGGTCACTTCCAACCCAATCCATACTATGAAAACTTTGTGCTGCTTGCTCTTTTGAGCTTTGAGAGCACTTTCTGCATGACCTTCCCAGAGCAGTGATGATCTCCCTATTGGGAATAAGGAGGGAAGCAAGTGGTCTGTGAATATCAAGAAGGGAATAACCTCTAGTCTCACTAGTGTGATCCTAAGATACTCAGCTATTAATGAATTGAAGATGTTCAAAACAGTCCCTGTTAGAGAGCAAAGGGAAGAGCAAGGGGAAGCAAAATTGCATGATGTTCCATTTTTTAGTAGCCAAAATGATGCATGAACCACATGCAAGTGTATTATTAACCACACTACAGTGAGAAGAAAAATAATGATACAGAAGAAATGTATTCATTATTTGTGGTTTGACAGTTTCTTCTATTGGGATGAAACACCATGTGAAATTAGTAAAATGAGAAGTTCAAACATGATTCCCCAGAAGAAATTTCGCAGTGCCAATGCCCCTAATAACCTTGGAATGTTCAAGTATGCAGCTGAGCAAGGCTCAGCTATTTCAATAGCAGAAGGTCTTAGAGTCTAATATTTTCAGTAATATCAGCTTTTGTCCTTTTGCTTTCCTATTTTATCTACTTTCCTTTATTATTTTTTTTCTTATTACTTTTTCTTTTTTTTTTTTTTAAATAAGATTGGCCATTTATGGATTCCTGTGGAAAGATGGACATTTCAAAAGTCATTTTTATAAAGAAAGGTTTCTCATCCTAGTAGTGCAGGAGATGACTTTGGAGCAGTTACATTAGATGTCTGGAAACAAGAAGAGAAATGAAAACCTCAAATCTTTCATAAATTTTTTGCTCTGGGTATTCATTTCATTTAAGAAAATCTGAATCGTCTTCTTAAATTCTCAAAGCAGCCAGTAATGGCTTAGAGTTTGACTTGGTCCAAAAATGTAAAGCAAATTCAATCAAGTTTTACGTAACAGTGACAATAGACAAACTTCTATAACCTACCTGATTTCACTGGCATCTTTTAATCTAAATTCTGTTATGGGAATTTTTAACAATATAAGCTGCAAAGTCTGAATTCAGATCCATTTTTCTTCCTTTTACTCAGACCCAGTTTTTCAGTGGAGCCTGCTACAGAAATAAGAGTATCCACAAAAAAGCTCTAGATCATGATGCTTTTTAGTCAGGTGGTTTTCAAAAGCTATCTGTTTAGGAATACATACCTCATACTTAGGAATCTTTGGAAGGCATTAGTGAGTAGCATCACACCTTCTCCCTTCGAACAGTTGAATATTCTCCTTGGTACCATCCTGTCCATAAGGAACTTTTTTTCCTTTTTACATCAGCTTCAACTGATCCTGTTTTGCAGGCAGACCTATGCAAGACTGAAGGACAGTGGGAAAGGCTAGGCAAAGTGAAGGAAAAAGGCAGCGTAATTACAATTCCCAACAAATCCTGGAAAAAAATCCTGAAAAGGATGCAATAGCATGGGGTGCTGACCCTAGCCAGCAACCAAACACCCATCCTTCCTTGGCTCACTCAATTCTCCTGTGAGACAATAATTTAAAAAATCAAAACAAGGAAAATAGCTTCTAAATAGAGATACTGAATTTAATAAGAAAACTAAAAGCTGTGCAAGCAAAGCAAAAAGAAGGTGTTCACACCTTGCTGTTGGCAAGCAGGCAGATGTTGAACCACTTCCTGGGAAACAGTGTATCCCCACATGTAACAGTTTCTTAGAAAGAAAAATGCCACTTTTCCCTGAACTTTCATTGTTGAGCACATCACACAATATGGAATATGCCTTTGGTTAATTCAGGTCACCGTCCCAACTATGTCCCCACCCAATCTCTTGCCCGCTGCTAGACTATTCACTGGGGGAAACCTTGACACTGTGCAAGCAACATGCAGCAGTAGTCAAAATATCATTGTTACCAACGCTGCTTTAGCCACAAAGCACAAGCACCATGTGAGCTGCTATGAAGAAAGTCAACTTCATAACTTCATCCCAGCCAGGACCAGTACAAATATACATATCACAGCAGGGTATAAAACCAGTCTTGGGTACTCCATCCTAGAAAGAGTTGGGTTTCTTGTTTTTAGGGAGTGCCTCTCATGCATTTAAGTCCACCTTTCCATGGCTGTAGGATAACTAACAAAAAATGCAGAAGGACAGAACTTTGGTTTTGAGCACTTATCTGCAGAGTAAGTACTACAAAACATTGTTGGTATGATTTCACTAAATGAAAAGAAAGAAGTAGAAGCAGGACAACCTCTCCTTCTCGCAGTTTAGTCTTAGACTTTAATACTTCCACTTCTTAGGAATCCCCACTTTAATATCACTTCTCACTCAACCCACCTCCTTACAATCACAAGAGCTCAAGCAAGTTAAGGTTGTTTTACCCATGCTCAGTACTATCTTTTTTCCTTTAATTTTCAGCCTTAGATAGAAATGCTCTTCATAAGTGGTTCTGCTGCCAGTCTTATGCCTGATTGCTTTAATTAAAATGCTAGAAGGGATGATTTAAGAGTCTCATCATCAGGCTAGGCATAATTAGACTCCCAGACCCAGTGTCAAATGCTCACAGGGCTGTCCCAGCCTTTCATCTTTCTGAGGCAGCTGTAGGCAGTACTATACAGCTTGCTTTGCAGGAAGAACCTTTTCTGAGAAAAAAAAGCTTTAGAAGAAAGGTCTTGTCTTCTTTCTTGAAACATAAAAAAACACCCTGGCACTTTTTCACAGAGTCCAGATTTCTGTTTATAACCACAGCCAAAGCAGCCCTAACATCTATGCCAGAAGTAGCTTTATTTTAGTAATGCCAAGTGTATGAAGTTGAAAATTGCCTGGTGATCCTCTGGAGTAGACCATGGTATGTAAATAGCCTCACTATTTATATCCTATATAGGACCAGTTTCGAAATAAAATGAGAAAATTAAATGGGAAAAAGAGGTCACTGCACTCAGATATTCTCCAGCACTTGTCAGCATCAATTAAGCACAAAAGATCAAAGCATCAGAAACAGAACAAGACTGTTTTCAAGGTGTCTCAGATCCCACTGCACTGAGTTGACAACTGGGTATGTACCATGAAGGTGTGCCAGACAGAGCCAGAAGTGAACCACTGTGGTCATTGATATGGATCTAGTCTCTTAATTACTAAATTTTCTCTGACTTTGTTCTTGGACATTAGGTTCTAGCTTTTTCCAAACTATGAGTGCTGTTTTACATGCACTGCTTTCACAAATTAGAGAACACTGGGGCATCATCTTAACTGTTACAAATTCTTGCCTGTTGTGTAAAGGTAATACCACTACAAACAAGCAGCTAAAATGCTCGTTTCTGGAAGACCAAGTTACACAGGACATACACATTACTAAAATCTCACAGCTGGGGCCTTTTAGGGAGAACCTACACAGATGTAGCCAGTTTAAACAAGGCACATGGTAGTTTAAGTAAGCAGTTACCATAAATGATGCATTTTCACCACTGCCGAAGTACAAGTCTTCAAGCGTTTCTGTACTCCCTATTTCTATAAGTGTTGCTGTACTGCCATCAAGCGGAGAAGAAGGAAAGTCATGAAGATAAATGAACAGAGGCACTGCAGTGAGTGAGAGCAAGAGAATTCTGAATTCACAATTCCAATAGTCGTATTTTAGGATCCAATTCTAAAGTAAAAGGAGATACACGGATAACTGCTATATAGTTTTTACATAATAAAGAAACACGACCAGGAGACTTGGGCTGAGTATCGGTAAGACAGATGCTACAGGCACCAAAGACTGTGACTAGACCATAAATTAAGCCAGATGAATAGATACTGACATTGTAATCTGAATTATCTGAAGGCCCACATAAAGAGAAACAGTTTCTAGGGGAAAGAGAAATTTACATTCAGCAAATAAGTGACTAACTGGGAACTATTATTAAAATTGCTCAGAAGTGCACAGTGCTCAAAAGGCACATGTAACTCTACGGATGTATCCCTTCTTTGGGTTGGTCTAGTTTTAGAGCCAAATGCACTTAACTAAAGCGCAAACTATGGCCTGTTTTAGTCAACTAAACAAATTAGTGCCTTACCTTGTGCCACTGGCTTTCATCAACTTGGGAATGCAGTGTCTATTCTAATTTAGAACCTGTAAAAGAGTTCTATTTACCCCATATCTCCTTTGCATGGTCGGTCCAGTAGGGTCCAGAAAGGATCTGTCCCACTTTTAAAAAGTCACAGGGTCAACTGGAAGTGCTGCTGAGTTCTTTTCTCTACACTGTCCAACCCTAATAAAGATGGTGCAAATAGTTCTCTGTGTCTGGCTCTGACGAGGTAGCAGAAGGGATATTCCTGGGTAGACAAAGATGTCCTCTCACTTCAGTAAGAGCCAGCTTTCAAAGATGACAAGAAAGTCTTTTGAGGTTTTGAGGGGGTTTTAAGATAAAATGTATTCCATTAGTTGCCTTTAGCCAATAAGTTTCAGGCAGGGACTTGAGATAATGGCATGGAAATATGACTGATCTACCCATTAATACATCATGTCACCACCAAATTGTATTATTTATGTTTTATGAGTCTAAATGTGTTTTGTATGTTGCTGAGTGTGCTTCCATTAACTCTCAGGCACAAAGGAACACGTTTGCATTTGGCAGCAGATTGTAGACAGTGTGTGAAACCAGAAACTGGGAGAAGTGTAGCTGAGGGCTGCCATTCTCAGCAACAGGCACTAAGTGGATGGCAAACCCCTGCCTACATCCTAGGGTGGCACAGTACAGTTTAAGAGGTCAATCCTTTCATAAATACAAATCTGCTATTGCAAAAGGGCTTGATTCAGTTTTTACACATAGGGAGTTGCCAAGAGGAATCAAAGCATCTTCCTCTCTGGGACATGTCAAAGTTTAGATGCAGGTATCTCAGGATCTACCTCCATGGTAATAACCAGACAAATATAGTTCTCTGGGTAGGTTATAGGCAGTGTTTGACCACAGATTTCAAAGAGGAAGGGACTGATTCCCTCCCCATGACCCTGTTTTGAGTACAAGAACACAATGAGTCACTGTGAGGTCTTATCCTCAATCATTTTTTATGATTCTAGGAAACTAACCAGTGACAGACCAGAGGGTGTGCATCTCCTCCTTTGCTATTTGGAGGACAAAGTGATGACCTTCTCTGGCTCAGTACTTAAGATAATACAAGGAAAACTATACAGAAAATCAAGGATATGCTACAGATTTTGAATAACATCCTTGCTTTGACAGAGTATCGAGCACTTCAAGTAGTAGGACCCACCCTAACTTGGCTAATTTCTATTAAATTAGTCAGTGAACTGATATACATAGTCTGGATTTGTCCCTATCATTATTTGTTCCAGAAATTATATCAGTTTACAGTCCAGGTTAATTCAGTGTGAGTTTGGTTCTAGGTACCTCAGAGATTAAATGTTTTTCCTTTTGTTTTTCCACAGACTTTCAAAAGAGCATCTTTTCACTTAACAGGAGAGGTGACTGACAGGCAAAAATTCACACTACAGTACGTAAGGGAAATGGGAAATTTTCAGAAAATGGCAATTAGCTCCTCAGGAACACCACACAATCTATCTGCCTGAACCAGATAACAATGCCTAAGCTGAGGAAAAGCCAGTAAGAACTGCCTGAGTAAGAGGGAGGTGTAGGAACAGACCAGTGATGAGGAGATAACAGTGCTGTTATTGTTAGTATCTTTTGCTGCTTGCCTGTGTCTTTAACTAGAAACAGCTAAAATGCCTACATCTAGGACAGTGGAAAAGGCATCTGAGCAAATGTCACATCAACAGACACTTCAGGAAGAATCATAAAAACACTTGAAGGCAAAATGGAAGCAGATGCACCACAGTTACAGAAAAGACCAGAATATGATGAAATTGTACTTCAGAAACTAGAGGGAGACAAACAGAAAGAATGAGTTTACTGAAGTCAAGCTTGTCCTGTCTTGTCCTGTGGGAGATTGCTGGTCCCAAAAGAGGAAAAAGAAATCAGTAAATCTACTTTTCTTGGTAATCATGTTTGCTCCATAACAGCTTATATAAAAAGTCCCCCACAGACAGGACGGAATGCAGATGAATCAACACATAACTTTACCCTGCAGTTCCACTGGGGACGCGATGGATGTTTAAGTATTTCCAGTCACAATGCCAGAAAAAAAAGTGAGGAAGAGTCTTGTCTGTTAACTGCAAATGTTTGGGAAGTTTGGAAAGGGCGGACACCATTACTCAACAGGAATGAAATCATGACTATGGAACAAACCCTCTCAAAAAAAGCAGTGATAATCCATTGCTTGGGAACTTCATAGCTTTGAAAACAGAAACTGGCCAGATTAAAAATGTCAGGTGCTAACCAAGATCTAGACCCTGTATTACTATTCAGACTTTTACCAAATCAGCCTGCTTCTCGGCAAGGTTCTATATGTTTAACAACTTAAATCCAAGTAACCTTAAACTTTGTGTATAGAGAGCAGACAATCCAAAACTCAGATCTAGATCTAAAGCATGGAGAAATAATCTTGGAAATATCACCTCTTCTTCCAAGAATTTCCAACTGCACAAAATTCACAGAACCACAGAATGGGTAAAGTTGGAAGGTATCACAGTGGGGTCAGCTGGGCCAACCTCTCTGCTCAAGCAGGGTCATCTTAGAGCACATTGCACAGAACTGCATTCAGATGGTTCTTGAATATCTCCAGTGAGGGGGACTCCACAGCCAAATCTGTTCCAGTGCTTGGTCACTGCACAGTAAAGAAATTCTTCCTTGTGTTCAGGTGGAATTTTCTGTGCATCAGTTTCTGCCTGTTGCCTTTTGTCCTGTTGCTTGGCAACACTAAGCAGAGCCTGGATCCTTCCTCTTGGCACCTTCCTGTCGGGTACTTACAGACATTGATGAGGTCCCCTCTCCGTCACCTGTTCTCAAGGCTGAACAGGCCCAGGTCCTTCCTCGTGAGAGAGATGCTCCAGTTCCTTGATCATCTTTGTAGTTCCACTGGATCCACTGCAGGAGCTCCAAGTCTCTCCTGTACTGAGGAGCCCAGAACTGGACACAGCACTGCAAATGTGGCCTCACCAAGGCTGAATAGAGGGGCAGGATCACCTCCCTGACCTGCTGGCCATGCTCTTCCTAATGCACCCCAGGATATCATTTACCTTCCTGGCCCCCCGGGTGCACTGTTGGCTCATGGATAACTTGTTGTCCACCAGGACCCCCGATCCGTCTCTGCAGAGCTTCTTTCCAGCAGGTCAGGACCCCAGCCAGTACCAGTACAATGAAAGCTGCTTCTGTCTCTGCAGCAAAATTAATGAACTAACACATGGATGAACATTCAGGTTCTCTGGATTTAAGTGCCCCTGTTCCTAACCTATTTGCAGTCTCTAGTGTCTGTGAGTCTTTGAGCAGGGCATCCCACCTTAGTCCTCTGGACAGACTTCATACTCTGAGATCTTTCAGTCAGGGACCAAAGGCAATAGCAAGGTAAAGTCTTCTGTTCCTCACTTTTAATATAGGCATGTATGCTAGTGATAAAAAGCACTGGAAAGCCATCCATAATTCCACTGTGAAATTAACTGGGCATTGACAACCAAGTTGAAACAATTTCCAGCTATTTTATGCTACTCATTTAACTTCAACTTTGAGATTTGTTATAAAGATAAGGTACTAAATGCGAAGAGACACTAAGTAAAGTTTCTTCCAGTTTTCCACCCACCAGATTGTTATTATCCTTAATAATGCATACAGAGCGGAAAGCACTTCTCTTGCCACCACTTGATACAGGATGCATCTTTTAGACATTATAAGCTGTCCCCTATCACAAATCTATCATATTTGTACATACGAGGTTCCTCCCCCACCCACCTGGGCATCAACAGTGCCTTTGAAATAGAAAAAAATAATTTCCAGGAATCTTGCTGTAGTTGTATTTTATTCTTGTGCTGCCATGTCACAAATTCAGAGCTATTTTTGTAGTCTAATAAATGGTTCTCTGCAGAAATTAAGTTACTTCAAATGAAAGGAAGGTATAAATAATGTGTACTGTATTTCATTCTTGATACACAGACTTCGATTGGGATCATGGCCTTGTTGCACAAGGCAAACAAGATGAATAAATAAGGATTCAAAGCAGTGTAACGTTACAAGCAAGCCCTGCAATATAAAAAGCCTCACCAGTTATTGTCAAACGACATTGTTATTGGCCAGTGGCTGCACAGCTCCATTCTCCTACCATGAGACTGTTACAAAAGAGCATTTGATAGTGTGTTTGTATCATGTCACAACCCAAGCACAACCTGCTTGGTGACTGTGCCAGAAGACTACAACTGATGTTGTCACACAACACTGTGGTATCTTAAAGGGACACTCCTGAGTCATTGTTGCTTGAGAACAGCACGTTTCTGTCACAAAGGCAAATCATCTCTGGGCTGCTGCACGTGGGATCATTAACATCCAATATGTATCCAGATACTGCAGAGTATGAGGAGAAATGCCAAAAGCAAGCAGGTTTCACATCATCTGATTTTGGGTGCCTAAATTAGAAGGTTAATCACCTCATACCATCCAGAGAAAGAAATACAAGCATTCAGAATATAGTTTATAGCTACAACTTAAATGACATCGTCCTTAGCTGTCTCCATTGCTAGAATGAAAGAATCCATTGCTACCACTAGGGAACTTGGGGAAACTAGTCTAAGATAAATACCCACATTTAGATGCCCAGTGTTTGACTGGCTTGATCTAAATAATTGTTTGCAAGATTATAATGCATAAGGCACAGGAAGACACAGCAAACTCAAAGAAACAGAAGTACTGAGCAAATCCTTATAAGTTAACATAGATCCACATATCAGTAGAGCCTCACTAGTTTCAAACTGTCAAAAAACCACAACAAAACTAGTTTGTTGCTATATTCAATTCCTGTAACAAACAGGCAGGCACTATCACAATAAGGGTATATTCAATAAGTAATTTAAAACTTTCATATAAATGAAAAAAAAAAAAACAAACCCAGAGATAAGCCAGTGCTACATATGCTACTATAATGTTTCCTTCATTTCTTTCAAAATGCATTTTTAACAGTGTAGATGTGCACCTCAGTGAGCTCACTGAATGCCCCACTACATTATCACCATTTTAGTCCTGCTGCTGAAAGGAATTGCATCATTTATATATGTCTAGAACAGCTTATCAAACCAAGTTTTCAAATCAAATAGAATAATTTCTTTGCAGTATTCTTGAAATACACTGTGGTCCTCTTTCCTTTGAGCTGCAATTCAGAATTATCAAGATTCCACATAAGGCTACATGAAAAAGATCAACAGCAGGCAAACCAAGCCAAGTGCTTCCCCAGCTCTGCCAAGAATTAAACACAGAGCTCCATCAGCAGGAGGGCTTTCTTTGGTAACAAAATCTGTGTCAGCCTGTATGTAAAAGGTTTCCTAAGGCTGCAAATTAAAGCTTAAAGACCACAAAAAAAGCTTCAAGGCAAGGAGAGCTCCTATAGAAAAAATGCTGTATAGAATTTCCAGAAATAAAAAGGTAATAATTACTTTTAGTAACAAAAGTAATAGCAACAGTAGTCCCTCTTTTTTATGATTCTCTTTCCCTAAAGATCTCAGCATGTTTTATAATTTATATAGGCAGCAGTGTGCTGTTCACTTAATATTGAAATCCAGCCATCTCTGAGCACAACTGCAAAAGATAGCATTAAATTACATTTCATCATGTAAAAAAAAAAAAAAAGGCTATATTAATTTGAAATCTCAAGGGAAGTTTCACAAGATATTTTGAGAAAACACCAGGGTTACAAACCACTCCCTGGAAAAATGCCATTGAATATTTAACAAACTGAAATCGTCAAGACTTCTTGCACGTCAAAAGGAAAAATTAGACTGCACTTCATCCCCTTACCCCTGCCAGCACTGCACTGAAACAAGCTGGGGAGGCAGTTCATCAGTGAATGAAAGGGAGAAGCCTAAACACTCTATGGGAGTGCTCTTAAGAGCAGCTCTTAAAAAGGTTGAAAAATGTACAAGCACTACTTGCCCTGGAAATGGATTTATTGGGAGCACGAAGCAGCCTGCTAGTTCTGTTCCACATTGAATGTATGCAAGCAGGGCTGACATACAGACCATACATCTGACTGATAATGTCGTATTAGTCTGATTTGTCTTAGCACAGTATTAAAGACAAAGGTGCAGTATCATGAACGAAACCATAGCAGTACAACAGATTTCTGAAGGAAATTAGTCTGATTTGACAAGAGTGTGCAACCCAAAGATAAATATTTGTCCTAAAGCAATTCTGCTTATTAATTAGCAGCAGTGAAGAAGGAAACTGAGAATTTCACTTTCTTCCCTTTTTATTAACATGCACAGTAAGTCAAAGCTTCCATTGTACAAAGCAATATGGAATACTGTTAGTCCTATCCCAAAGTAACACATGGACCTCCTGTGATGTAGCACATACAAACACTTCTTACTCCTTCTGCTCAGCTTTTTCATCACCCAGCATTCACTCTTGTCACTGAAAGCCACCAAGTGTGTGGTATTTCTCAAGTACAGATAAAGTGTTACACTCAGAAAGCATTAAAAAGTAAATAAAAAATTATAACTGGAGGTAAGCAGAATTAAAACGTAAATTTAATCATGTTTTTTCTTTAAAAATTATCCTTATGTTCCCACCAGACCAGAAACACTAGTTTGGAGATCCTATATAAGCTGCCTCTTTGAAACTCCTGTCATCTTGGACATAACTAGATTTTAGGGCTAAACAACCCCCACCACAAACAGATTAAAA
>VZTJ01002378.1:112260-130780 GCA_013397795.1 Orthonyx spaldingii | reverse complement strand
GGAGGGGGGAGGGAAAAAAAGAAGAAAAGAGAAAAAAACCCAAAAAATACCCAAAAAAGCTGTGGGTGGTATTCAGGGGGTTGCCTTCAATTGCAAAATTTTTGCTCAGTTTTTAACACCTGATAGCCTTCTCATTTCAGTAGTAGAAGAAAGAACTTACAATAAATAAAGCTCTTGCTATGACTACAGTGGAAAATCTTTGAATCGAGCTAGCTGTCAGATACTGTAAAAAGAGCACTCAGAAATTTATAAATCTCCAAAAGATGTATTCTGTAGTCTGAATAATATAAAGCAAACAGGATTCCTGAGGTACATTCTCAGGAAATAGACACCCTGTTTTCTTCCCAAGAGCAACTTTTTAGATCTGCCACGAAGCCAGATTTTAATCCATCTAATATATAACCTCTTAGAGCCAAGTTTCATTGGTTTCCCCCATCAAGATGTTAGAGTGATAAGACAAATGCCTTTGAGAAATTCAAGTACTGTATATTCATTCTGCTCTCTTTATCAGCCAGATCTATGATCTTGTCAAGTGATGACAGTTTTGTTTGACAGAACACATTTCCATAAAACCATCTTGACTGACAATAGTATGCTCTTCGTCTCTAACCTTCTGTAGATGGTATCCAAACTGTTCTGTTCTGTTGCCAAGACTTCTGCAGAAGTTGCTATTCTGTTGAGTGCTGGATAGTCCCTTATAATTCTCCTAAGTATTTGTATTATGATGGCACTCCTGCATTGTTACAGACCTTCTCCATTCTCCAACACTCTTTAATATTTCATTAATGGCTCAGAACTCAAACGCTAGATTTATTTATCTAGTAGAATTTCAGAACTGCTGGTCATAACATACTTACTCTTAGCCAGTGCTCCCCATATTGCACTTTGTATATAATGAATAAATGTATACTATCTATCATAGGAGGGTTGAAAAAGCAAGCAGAAACAGCTGCTGAATATTTCTAGCTGTTCTGCATCACACATCAGTTTAGCAACAGATAACTCGACCCAATTTACATCAGTCAACCAGAGGTCGATTCATAATATACTTTATTCATAATATACTTTCATAATATACCTTAAAAATGCCATCTTACTACTGTTAGATTTTGGCATTCACTTTACTCCCCCAAGGCTTGCTTTAACATAGGGACAAAGTATAAATCAAGCTTGAAAAAATGTGCTTATATCAGTTTTACACTGAAAGAACTAGGAAAAAAACAGTACAATAAGATTGTCTAAGTAACAATGTACATGGAAGAAAACATACTTCATTGAAAAAAAATCAAATGAAACTGCAAGCAAAATTTAGAGAACTGCTACTTCACTGCTTTTCACTTGACTTTGAATGTTGGCAATTACTTTTTATTCTTTTTACAAGATACAGGGAAATATATAAATCTAGAAGACTCTTAATTGTTGTGCAATGTAAAAATAGAACTGCAACCTGTGAGAAACACAGCTGAAAGAAATCACTTTAAAGAGAACCAGAAGGTACTTCACCTTGGATACCAATACCCCCGACACACATTCTCCATTTCATGGTTTTGAAGCAGTGTACAGGGAGTTGAGAGACAGAAAACTCTGCAACCCTAACATTTCCCAACACAAACAGAAAACAAAGGTAGATTCTGAGCTGTAATTTGTTAAAAAGTGACTGTCAGAGCTGGACAGACACAGAGGTGTTCTGACTCCTTCTCTTGATTAGATCATTGGTGAATTTCTAATATAGTTTTTTTATGCAGCAAAAGTTTATTCCATTCTATTTCTCTGAGGAGTGTGAGGAGATGGCAGAGAGGCATCCATACCTCTCCCAATATGTTCGGTGCTGTTGTGCTTAGTTGTGCATATGCCAGGGATATGAAGCATATGGCCTGGGGGCTGGCACTGTCCCATTTAGCAGATGTCTTCAATACATTCTGCCATAAAAATCTTTTGGGGGACTGGTTAACAGCTTTTTATCAGACAATTCTCTCTCTCTAGTTGATAGAGAGTTGTTCACCTTAACTGAAATCCCACTAAGCACCTTTAGAAAAGCTCTGCAGCTTTTCATATCCAGCAACTAGAAGATAAGACTTTACTACTCTCTCAAATTAAGTCTGCACCTAGCAGATTGACTGCAAACTGACTGCTGGATGTCACAGGAAGACATAAATCTTCCTAAAGTAGTTATGCTGCTTTGGTTTTTTGGATCAAGGAGTCAGAGACAGGAATCAATCTTCAAAGGCAAGCACTCTTCCCCTTGTGGCATTACTCCAAAGCAACCAAGGATGAATACACCAGTAATTTGTGCAGGCCTGGCATGCCAGCAGGTAAAGAGGAAGACTCATACAACTTACAAAAAAAGTAAGAAAGCAAGTAGCCATTTGGAAATCCACTGTAAATTAATCTTGCATGTTGGCATTGTAAGGATTTACCAAATTATTCAAATAGTGTGCAATGTTTAATCCTATGGGCTGCTTACAAACTCTGCCTGGATTGTTTTATGGACAGTTAATTCCCACTTTGGGTTTGTGCATTTGACAATCCCTTCCCCATAGGGCTTCCAGTGTTTGGGCACATCCATCAAGATGACAGACAAAGTAATGCTGATAGAAATTATTCCTTTTTGCCTTTGTAGAGGACACACCAGAGAGTGGAGTAATGGCTGAATGGGAGAAGAAAATGCTGTTGCACAATTTCAATGCCCTATACCAAATCACATGACAAAACTAGAAAATCAAAGCATCAAAGGCAACTAGCTCCTAATCAATGAGCTCAAAGGCAGAAGAATACCCAAAACTGACTTAATTTCTATTTTTTTAGTTTAGTTCTTGTTATAAAGGCTGGACACTTTCACCAAGTATCATCATTTGGTTTAGTTGAGCTCAACACCTGTATCACCCTAAAATTTTTGCATCCTTTTACTTGCAAATTAGAAGGGAAAGAGTAGCACACTTTGTGATCCCTCATTAAAATACTTTACAGAATAAGACTCAAGAGAACCCAGAAGAACTGCCCTTCAAGTGTCTGAAACTTGGAAACTGATGTTTCATATTGAGCATTTTCTCCCCCACAACCAGTGGTAGAATATTCCTGTTTCCTAGCTGGTGATGTGAACACGCCAGGCTTCTCCCAGGTAATTTTTCTGAAACCATGCAAACAACTTACCCAAGAGACTTCTTTATTGATTCCCTTATCAATGCGGTCAGACACCCTGATGAAAAATGAAATTAGATTGCCTCAACAAAGTCCAGTCTTCAGTGAGCAAGGGTCTGCCTTAAAAAGAAGAATGGGAAGGCTTTTTTTAAATGACTCAACAAAATAAATAGTATATTTTCAATCAAATTAAAGAAAATCTGTATTATTCCCCCTCCACCCCCTTCTGTGGCCCCCTAGGGCCAGATTCCTTGTGTCTGAATCACAGAATAATCCATCCTTTAAGAACAATAATAAACTTAGCTCCCCGGTGTTTTCACTACACAGTTGTAAATACCCCAATGGACAAAGCTTCCCCTCCCTTCTTTGGGAGGCTATTCCCTAGTCTAATACATTTCCCCATCCACTTGGGATTCAGTACTCCACAGATCACAAATTCTGAACAGATTAAGGAAAACGTGTCTAATTCTCCTGACAAATTACAGTCCATGTAACCTTAATGAATTTTCCTGTACCCTTCTCTGAGAAGTTAACCACTTAATTTCTTAGACTTTCACTAGTGTGCTACCATTTTGAAACACAGCATAAGAAGCATATATGAAAATATTTAAATTAACAGAGGTATTTTTATTGTCAGTTACCGCTATTCCGGGGAGTGGTGTGGGGCAGGTGGAACTTCTGCTTTACCAGGAAGGTCTTGGAGGCTCCAAAAGACCTCTCTGGCCAGTACTGCCGGGTACTGAAGCAGATAATTCTGTCCTCTACCCCAGCCGATGTTCTGGCAGGTATCCACCTCCCCCTAGCTAGATAGCTCGAGCGTTACCAGGGTTAATCAGAGGGCTCAGTCGTATGGAGTTCCAGAAGCATTTTATTCCTGAAGGGGTCCAGCGGCGAAAGAGGCCAAATGGCCTTGGGAGACCCTTTTTATAGGGTCTGGCCAGGGGGCAAGGGGCACAGGGGAGGAGAGGCAGGCGGGGGAGTACAGAGAGAGCAAGGGATAGGGTCAGAGGATAGGTTGCGATTAACATATCCAGGTAAGGTAACTCAGGGAGAAACCACTTCATTTTCCAGGGGTGGTCTCACACAGCTGAGTTATCCCACCAACATTCCGGGGTGGGCTGAGCAACCCTGACAGTCAGTTGCTGCCTAATCCTTAGAAACATTTTTCATTGGCCCCTCCCTTGCAAAGCACATACATTCTTCCCCAACTATATGCTCTGAAGTTCCAATGAAATAAAGCATGCTTCATGTTTTCCATTCAAGCCAATATATAGACAAGAGTATTACACATAACTGAACTATTTCAACCCAGTATGAGCCCAACCTATCTGCCCAAACCACTCAGACACCTGCTGATGACTAGACTGAGCAGATCAAATGGAGAATTGATACAGGTTTTACATGTTTGCCATCACCTGTTCAAATTGAGGAGTGTAAGTGTCCATGTAGTCATTGTTATCTACAGGAACCCTTACTCCCCTGCAGCCCATGAGCATTATGGGTCTGTTGGATCCATGATATGATCACAATCTTTGCTTGGATATTCGATCTATGACATGATCACAGTCTGTGAACAGTCTTGTCTTCTGACTGTTCTGCTGCTGATCTCTGCAAAACCATAATAACTCCATGATTTGACAATGGTAGTGCTGAGTGATTGCTTCAGGTGACCTCAGCAATGTCACACATTTTCGGAAATTAGAAGCTACTTTAAACACTTCTACCCACAGTCTCATGATTAGCCTGTTAAATTGTCTTTTTGGATAAAAAGCAAAAACAAAATAAACTACTGCCTTGACCAGAATTACTAAAAAGAAAAAAAATGAGGGTAGAAAAAGTGATTTTCTTGATGCAACTCTTCCAAGGAAGGCAAAAGACATTTTCAATTATACTAAAAAGAAAAAAGTATGATCTCTGTGGTGCATGGGTAGCTTGACTCAAACGAAGAGAAAGAAAAGGAAAGCAAAAGAATGTCAAGCATTGTCCATTTGTGTATTTTCTGTGGAGAAAAAGATGCATGCTGGTGGTAAACATAATAGCATGTGAATGGAAGTGAGGCAGAGGCACAGCGCCAGACTGGTTTATTTTATTTGAGAAAGCACTGAACACTGATGTATGAGATCATTTACTAGACAAGCTGGGAGAGCAACACACAATAAACAATTTAGTCTCCAAATGTAGCTCTTTTACTACTCAAACTATCCACAAAGACCAACCTATTTTTATAGATATTTACTGTTTGTACTTATCCAGACAAGTATTTCCTTCTAGACCATACCAGTGCAAGTGCTGGCTTAAGGATTCAGCACTCACAATGACAGCACTGTGACTGCTTAGGCAAGTCAGCTGGCATTTCTATTGCTCCAGCTTAGCTGCATATGATAAACTCCTTTCTACAGAACTAAAACTTCTGAAAGTTCCATCTCAGCATCTACATGTCTGGGGTTATTTGTCCCAAAACTTAGCATAAAAACGCCTGTTCTTTCTGTACACTCCACAACAGATGTGAAGAACATGTCACCATAAGATTTTTATTGCAAGGTTAGTCAATTTTTTACTTATTTCTGCAGCTCCGTTTTAAAGCACACAGAGAAAAAGAGAATTTAGTAGACAGTCTGAGAGATGACAGGTAGAATTAGTCCTTTTTGTTACATCTGCTGTGTCCCTTTCCTCTATTCCTTGAAATTCAATTTCTTGTTTGCTGATATAGCACCTCATAAAATCTTAACCAGAACACACATAAAACATTTCTTCTGTAAATCTGAGATTTATCTTTTCAGAAGGCAGGTGTAAGTGTAAGAGAATCATACAGCTACTTTTCTAAATGTAACTTGATTAGAGACCTCATACAGCTCCCAGAATTACAGCATGGTGATATCACGTATCAGGCAGGTAATTTTATATACATTCACTGTAGTTCACATGCATACTCTGTTTATTCATATTAAGCTGCAGCTGCTGAAGTACTTATGTTTCAAAAAATAAAACCATTCGGGGTTATGCTCTGGGATTTTAGGAAACTGATGGAAAAGAAATGAGTTTTCCCCCACAAGGAATCTCAATGGAAATACATCCATTTTCCATGAAGACTGTGATTCTTTGGGATAATACAATTCTCTATCTATTAAAAGTCAGTGTTAAGTACAATGTTCCTTAATAAAACTGGACATTTTGTGCAACTCAGACTGCTTCATAATATCATACTTCTCTGCTTTCTGTAAGACATATAAAACTAAAGACAAGAAATAAAAAACAAGGTTTAAACATTGTTCAGATCCTAGGTGCTGAAACAGAAAAAAATGATTTGCTGTAATTTGGCACTGGAGAATAGATGAGATAAAAGGCACATCAAGTAGTAGGAGATTAAAAGAAGACATCTGGAAGAGTTCAAGAAGGATTGTGCTATCTCAAAATTAGAAGGTTATCAGTCATTAGACACCATGTATTCCCTGACCCAGGGAAAAAAAAATCAGGAAGCACTGTACTCTGTACTTACTTCTGGTCTAATAAAAATTTTCCTCATAGTGGGCTTCTTTTCATAAAATCGAACCCAGTAAAGCATTCACCACACTTTGGTTTTAGGTACAAGTGATGCCATGCATTTCTAGGAGACTATTCACATCACATAAGAATTCACAGAGTTCGAAGTTTGCTTCAGAACATCAGAATAATTAAGTTCTTGTAGGATTAAACCCATTACTAAACCTCTAAGGCACATGATTTCATTGGCACAATGCTAATCATCACAGTGCTTTCTAGCATGATGCCTTCTGTCCTGGAAAACCTGTCTCACTAATTTAATCTTAAACTAAGATTTTTAGCAGTCCTAATAGAAATTACACAACTACTTGTAATTCACATAAATAGAGTCAAAATGTCTGTTATTTCTTTCTTTCTTATTCAAAAGTACAAATACACACATTAGCAAGAAGGGAGAAAATTATTTGACTGCAACACCCACTTTTCTAAAGCTATAAAGAGATTTTTAATGCATGAGAGGTTTTAGAATAATTATATTTCCAAGAGATTACTCAAGGATTACAAGTCTCTTTCAAATGTACTAATCTTAACCTAATTAATATTTCCAATTTTACAGATGGGGTAATTGACATAACTGACATTTTCAAATTAGGTCTCCTATATTCAAATTACTATATTCACACTGAGAACTGAAGGAATGCAGAATCTTTGAATGTCAAAACAATTTTTTAGGAACCTATGCATTGATTAAGATAAGAATTACAGGAGTTAATTTTTGGGAATTGTGGTCAATATGATGAGACCACTGATATCATTAGGAAGAAATGGGTATCTGTTCAGTAGTTTGACTGGTGTCTGATCATAAAGCTAATAGCTTTGTGGCCTGCAGGTCTGCTGAAAGGAGGGCTAGAGGCTTCTCATCTAAAGAAGTTACCCATTATCTCATAATACTGAACCCTGGAATATAGTTGTTGTGCCTATGGGTAGTTAGTCACACCATAGAAGAAAAGCCACTCTCAGTCCAAGCATGAAGTCAAGGCTCAGTTCATTAACAAATCCTGGAGCCTGATTGTTTCTCCATGAATTCTGGGGAAATTTGAGCTTAAAGCAAGGAAGCAGCAGGCTACACTAGTTTTCAGTCACAAACCTTCAGCACAGTAGAGGAAACAAACTCAAATGGCTCTAGTCTGTTACATCCAGAAAGGTGTAGGACATGTTTGCAAAGCAGCAGTTGCAGCCACTTAACCATACAGCCTTAAATATCTAGGGCTATCTCCAATCCCATTTTGCTTTACCTGAAATATATGATTGTAATACTCATGCACAAAGAAACTCTGATCTTTGAACTGCTCCTCCTCCTGAGTCAAAATCTCTACCTTATTGTTCCACAGAATAAAATATCCTAGAAAATACATATAAAATAACAGTGCTGTCTTGATATTAATTTTATTTATTCTCCTTAAAGTCTCAGTATCTTTTGCTAATCCTCTCTACTAGCAAGTTTTCATCAGCAAGTACAGAATACATTAAAGGCCAACCTATTTCTGCCCTCATAATATGCTGGTTCACTTCAACAGTCAATAAACAAAAAGAAACAAAGACATAAAATTTGGGATAAAAACAAACACTAATAATTACAAAACTGGAAGTGAATGTACTTGTAACATCAAGCTTCAGCTACATCTCCAGCAATACTGAAAGACCAATTTTAAACCAGGCAGCAAGACTAAGCTACACAATACTGAAAGACCAATTTTAAAACAGACAGCAAGACTAAGCTACAGTTAATCTGGAATGTGTTATATAAAAATTATACCATTCATCTTTCAATCTCTAATCAGAAAAGTGTGCTTTTTAAAATGAAATTGTTTTGAGTTATAAATTGCTTAAAATTCAAAAGTGAAAACAAAGTTACCTAAAGAAGTCAGTCTCATTTAGATAAAACAACTTTAAAAAAAAAAAAAAAAAAAAAAAAAAAAACAAACCCACAAGCTAAAGAACACCAAGGTAAAAGTCAAAGTAAAGAAAAAGGATAGAAACAAACTATTCCTCATGGTTTTGGATAAGCATACTTCAAACATGTTTAGAGATTAAAATGTCTAAGACTCTGAACAACACTTGTTTTCATGATGAAGAAATTAGCTATTATTCTACAACTTGGTGAGGCAGATTTTGCACAATGATGCTACATGCTATTTACAGTACTGAAGTCAATTTTGCCTTGCATTTGCTTTCTTTGTGGTGTTTACTCAGAGATGTAAATAGCTTTATTATTAAAATAACAGAATATCACTCCACAAGCAAGTTCTTGTTCAGTAGAGAAGGGATGCATTACTAATACCATTTCGCAGTTGAGCTATGTAAGTCTTGAGAGATTAAGGCAAGACTTCTCAAAAAGTGGACTCTGAACCAGAAAAGTTTCGTCTGTTATTGCTACAGAATGACAGAATGGGGTTGAAAGGGCTCTTTGGAGACCATGTCGTCCAACCCCCTTGCTAAAGCAGGTTCACCCAAAGCAGGCTGCCAGGATCGCATCCAGGCGGGTTGTGAATAGGGGATTCCCAAGCCTCCCCAGGCAGCCTGTTCCAGTGCTCAGCCACCCTCACAGCAAAGGACTTTTTCTTCATGTTAGCACGGAGTTTCCTGTGTTTCACTTGGTCCTCGCTGCCCTCGCTCTGTCGCACCACGTCCTTGGGACAGCGATAGCGGTGCCCCCGCCCAGCGCACAGCGCTCCGCCCCTTGGAACGGCAGCAGCGTTCCAGGCGTTTTCAGACACTCCAAAGGCAGTGGCAACTCCGCAAGTTACCTGCAGGAGCTTTTCTTTCTCTCTGCCCGGTAATCCACCGGTCTGTCCCAGGCACTCCGGACCGCGCCCCGGGCAGCCTCAGCCGGCCCCGGGCTGAGGTCACAAACACACATGGCAGGCGCACGTTCCTATGGAACATACAGATATGCACGCATCTAATATACCTGTGTGGTATAACAACAACCTGAAAATCCTGTTTGCAGCGTCCAGCTGTCACAGCTGGCAGAAGCTTTGAGGTATCTGAGTTAGCACTCAGCAGGAAACTCTGCAGTAGAGAGGACCTCCATACATTCAGGACAAATCTAATCTACATCACAAGTGTGTTTCTTTAAATTGTTAAGATTTTACTTCAGTGTTTAGAACAGGCACTGCTGAGGAACAATGCCCAATTGCTAATCCGAATGTGACACGTATGGCAGCAGCAGTAGTATAGACAGCTTTCTGTGCAAGTCAGAATTATTCTTAAGCCTGAATTCCTGCACAACAAATGGATAGTTGGATCTCTAATCTTTTGAGTGGCACAAGAGTTTGTGGCACACTTGCCAAGTACTGGAAAGCCAAAGCTTACGTAAATTTTATCTTCCCCACCATCACCACAAATCTGCACATGGCAACGTCTGGGCAGTCTCTCCTCTAAGAGCTTTTTACAGGGATCTCCCTCCACCTTGTTCCAGCTCTTGCAATCATTTCTCAAGCACATTTTCTTCCCAAAAAATGTAATTCTTGTTCCCATTTTCCTTGCTGCTTCTTTTACTCACCTCCCTGATCAATTATTGATTTATCTTTTGTCCTTGAGCCTTCTGTTTCTCACCCATGAGATGCTTTTGGTTAAGTATGTAAAATTGACTCTCAAGCATATGAACAGCATGCACTAAAAATGAAGATACTTAGACCTGTATTCAATTATACGTGTTCATGAATGTCAAATTCAGTATAAATTCAGCTACCAATCATTCACATACTGCATGCAAGACCATCTCACTTTGCAGCTTACACTTTTAACTACAGTTAAAACATAAATAGAAGCAGCTAAACCATTAGAGGAAGCAGCTTTTTCACCAAAGCAAATATTTTCAAAATAAAATAGGTTTGGTACTCTTCCATTATTCTCTCTCTAGACATCTGATCCCTAGACCATTGTTAGTGCATCAGGGGCTGACAGGACAGGACATGAGAAACACAATGAAACTGACACCAGTGGAAACTTTGTGTGAATCAGTGTGACAATATCATCCGGCAGCAAGGTGCTGTTCCATTCCTGAGGAGCAGAGCCCAACGCATACACTTCATTCCTGGTTTTCTACTAGTCCCATATTTCATACCCCAAGTTAATTCTCTGATGATGTGCTTCAAAGAATCTTGCATGGGCTGACATCTATTATGAATATTCTAATATCAAGTATTAATTTCTTTTGCATGTAAATTATTTCTAAATACATGTTTTTAAATATATACAGTTAATAATTTTTACCATTCTCTGTTCCCAAATAACCTACAAAAAATTTCCCCAAGCATGTTCATTATTTGCTAGGGTTTGTTGAACCATTTTTCTGAATAAATTACATTCTGCATGAATGCCAAGATTGTTTACTTATGATTGATAGTTTAAACCTTGTGCTTGTGTTCTGGTTTTCCACCCGAATGACTCAAATTTTCTAAGCAAACCATTACAAATAGTAACTACCCATATTTAAGAGCTAACTCTGAAAAAGCCCAAGAAATAACAGTGTTGGCATACCATAAACACAAATTAGATACCCTAGAGTTCACGGAAATCTAGGGGACAGTTAATATAGCAATATATGATGTTTTCAGCGATGCACTTTTCTTCATCTGGCATTGTGTACTTCCCAGAATTACAGCTCTGGAGACATTTCCCAGTTAATACCCAGCCCTATTCCCATAATAAATATCCTGCTCCTTGCCTGATTACTGAGCAGAGCTCTGGGTTTGGTCCTGAGCCTGCAGTCAGCACAAAAAGTTTCAAGAAAAGGGTTCACAAGCCGGGAAGAAAAACATCAAAACCAGGTCCCACTTACCCTTGACGCCATTTTCATGCTGTACATGTTATCTTGTCCTATTTTTCCTTGAAAGCTTTCATCCCCGTTGAGGTTTTCTTACTTTTAAGTAATTCAGGCTACTCTAGAAATTCTCACTAAAATAACTGACACTGCTAAATCCATAACTGCAACTAAAGTGCAACATACATGAAAATTTTAGCTTGCAGGCAGCATTAGTTTTAATTCCATCTGCACTGCAACTCATAAGACACCTCTCTGGAAATCATGTGAAAAACACACTAATATACCAGAAGTCACATGTATATGCATGTTTCAACTTATTTATCAATAGCCTGGACCACAAGATAGAATGTATCCTCATGAAGTTTGCTGATGGTTCAAAACTGGGGGGAGTGGCTGATCCACCTGAAAGGCGTGCTGCCATTCAGTGGGACCTTCATAGGCTGGAGAATTGGGTGGAAAGAAACCTAATGAGGCTCAACATGTTCTAGGTGACGTTGCCTTGGCAGGGGGATTGGGTTAGATGATCTCCAGAGGTCCTTTCCAACCCTAACAATCCTGTGATTCTGTTCAGCAGTTCAGAAAGGGAACAAACCATCATTTGCAATTTCCCATTACGCACACTTAGCAGTTAGACTGTTTCTTCTTTTCTTCATTTTGTCCAGTTTCTGAAAATTAGGGGCTAGAATACAATTCTACTGATTTTACACAGCCTTAAAATGTGGCGGTGACCCAGTCAGTGGCTGTGGTCACCGAGAGTGAGCGGCGATCTGCCACGCCCGCCTTCTCTATGTGGATTAATGAAGAGTCTAGGTGGTCAAACTATTCCCCTCAGCACAGTGAGTCTGTGGGGGATGGGGAAGGCAGGTGTGGATAGTTTCCCGCCACTCATAGTTGTCAGTCAGGTTCCATCTCCTCCCCTGTCCCCTCACAGTTATTTTAATATTCATAAGTAACCCGAAAGTTCTGTTACCAGGTTCTGTTGATTGGTTAATGTATTCCACCCCTTTGTTTCCCCATTGGATGTTCCTTGATTACATATTATCCTCCTATTGGTTTATTCCCTTGTTCCTCCCCTTGGACTGCCCCTTTTCTTCCCCCTTTTAAACCCCTGCACCCCCTCAGTTCCCGGCTCTTGGTAGCATCCCCGTTTCGGTGCTCAATAAACTGGAGTTGCTGCTACTTTGAGTCCTCCTGCTCCTTGGCTGCCGAGCTGCTACACTGTTTCATCTGCTGCTGCCAGCTCCCCTGGATGAACTGTGCCTGCTTAAGCTCTTGCCAGGAGACCAAAATCCGCTGAGCCTGAGTGCTGCAGGGGTCCGGCAGAAAGCCAAGCACAGAAGGTTGCACTCAAGCCACCGGGCAGCTTGAAACCCGGCAGTGATCGGGCAGCGACATTAAAACAATAATTTAAATGGTTTTTAAATTATAAATACTATGTTTTCACCAGACTTGTACACAGGCCAGCCTGATGTCACTATGCTTTATTTCCAGAGTAGGCTAGCATTTGCTATGCTGTAACACCTGCAAACTCCTTTGCTACTCATTGTCATCTAAAGACAGGACTTTGAGCACACAGACAGCTGTATAACATTCTTTTTAGTGCAAGCACACCAACTGTTCTTGCTGGAGGGTTCTCACACTAGGCAGCAAGCTGAACCTCTCAGCACAATTTGTACATATAAGAAATCTATACAAGCAACTCACTCATGCCTCTGGGACCCTAACATTACAATTGTGGTAAGCACGAAATACTCAGGTTTCATTAAATCCTACAGGAAATCTCATTGAAGATAACTGGAGCTCTTCCCTTGAGAAAATGACCTTAAATAAACAAGAGTATTTTTCCTCTATGCCATTGTAAGAGTACATATACTGTAAGAGCATCTGGTTCATTAAGCTCTCCAGTTAAGGACCATTCAGTGTAATAGAAGTAACGAGTAACAAAGAAAGCAATAAAGCAATCAGACACAGAAACATTAATGAGCAGGTAATAAGGTAGACAAAGGCCAGAACTTTTCAGTCACTGAATGATGGGCTATTAGAAGGAACTACTCAGACATAGGCAGGGGCAAGGGGAAGGGGGGAGCAGAGGAGGGAACAGAGAAGAAATCAAGACTTCATTAATATGATGGCATATTTGAAAGTCCTTGTGAGAGTGTACCAAAACCATGGAAAGGTAAAAAGAACTTGTGGGCGTTATGTAAAAATTATAGATTCTTTATGGGAAGTGAAAAAGGCAAGAAAAGTTAGAGATATGGATAGACAGCAGAGGAACAAACATAGGATACTTGTTTAAGCCACATGATCAACATGTGATCAACACATGATCAACTCAGTGTATCCTTTCTTCTTAATAAATTCTATTACTGACTTTGCATTTGTAATCTCACTCTGTCCTACCTGACTGCTACAATGTCCAATTGCCAGCAGCTGCACAACACACCAGGAGTTGGACGAGTCACCAGGTTGCAGATCCAGGTGACAACATAGAGACTAGAATACAATTGAGATCTGATTGCCAGCAACAGGGGAAGGGATCATTTCCCATTGGGAACAGGGTGTGTGTTGCTGGGGTCTAAATGCCAGCAACTGGAGCAGGGACTGTGGCTCACAGGACCCATATGTTTAAGTGCCAGCAGTTGGAGACACCAAACTGTTTATATTTCCCTAGGGAATTTAACTGTGCATACACGTGTGTGTATGCACATTCATGTGTACACACACATATACTTTGCTAGCCAACGTTAAGCTGGACTAGCCGTGATGTAGGAGATCTATATCTGGACAGGTTCCAGCTCTGAGTCAGCAACTAGGTAAGGGACACAGTGTGTGTGCAGGGACATTGGATCACCACCCATGGGAGATCTAATATCTAAGGGATGCATGAGCAGAGTGCTTGTGAGAACAGTGCATGAGTGTGTGCATCTGTTCTGCTACTGAAGATCAAGCCAGACTCTTCTGGTAAGCAGGGGAGGCCCCACATAATGAGTGAGGGCCATGAGACTAGGCATGGACATTAGAGCCCACACTGATATCAGAGTTAATGCTGGTGTACTTGGGAAGCTAGAAAGCAAGGGCTGATGTTTTCACTAATGAGCTTCAACCCTGAGCATCTGGAGAGGAGAAACAGGCCTGGGCTATCTGCATTTCTGTTTATGCGAATGCTGGTAGTTCATAGTGTTGCCTAACCTCTACAATTTGTTACTGGTCTAGACTGGGTGATAACTCTTCAAGCTACATCATTCTCCTTCCTCTTGACTGGAGTCTTCACAAAAAACCTGACAACTTCTTTTCTAACATATACTAGAAGAGTCTTCTTTCCTCTTTCCATCACTGCTTCTCTCTCCCTCATTCCCTGTGACTGGGCACTTGATTTTACAGATCAGATACTAACCATGGCAATTCTCACCTTTTCTCCCTTAAGTTGCTTAAATAACACCTGTATTGTATCTCTTACCTTGCATACAGGCCTTGAAAGAATTCAACTGCCCTCCAACTGCCATGAACACTGGAGATATAGGAGTATCAGTCTCCTTGTAATTGTTTTCTCAGAAACTAGTGTCCAAAAGCTTCAAAAGCACATAGTAAAATAAAGTTTAAAAAAAAGCCCAAACAAACATTAAAAAGCTATGAAAATTAGTCTGCTAAAAATATATATTTTGTACACTAATTTAAAAAAAAATGAAGGAGTGATATATCTTTTTGTCAGAAAAATCTGTTACAAAGCCAATGTATTTTAGGACAGAAATCTTCCCTGAGAAGTGTCTGAAGCTTTCTCCTTTTAATTTTTCTAAAGCAAGCTGAAACAACTTTATAGAACATTCTGCAAGGACAACTCTCAGGAAATTGCTCTTCAAAATCTACCAAGCTTCATACCTCTCCCACTTGTGCAATTTTTCATTGAAAAAATACAAGAAAGTTTCTACAATCAAAGTAAAAAGTAATATTGATACAACACAGTTGTATGATCAAGCTACAGAGACCGAAGACAAGAAAGAGGATATGAGAAATAATCATTACGAATGCATATCACTAAACTACTCAAAACTTCACTCCCACATTTCTATTTTCCTAGATAGAGAACATCTAGTATTACATCACACCAGACAAGCTAGGCAGTATTTAATAGGTCAAATTAAAAAATCTCTTGAAAATTTAGATCAGATAATACTTTGAGAAAACATACCTAAGAGTACCTAAAACACAAAGGATGCAATTTGAGCCCTTACCATTTGTCTGGTCACTTGGACTGCTGCATAAAAGACCATAACATTTTGGCATAGAATAGAGAGGAAGAACACTGCAAAAATACCTAAGCTTCCATTCAAAACTTCAGAGAAGAAAATGCAAAATGGATTAAGAAAATTAATGGGAATTTTATGGCTGCTGCACACATAAATAAATGGAAAGGCAGCAATAAATTTACCACACTCTTTGAGTACAGCATATACTAAATTAATCAGAACTAACTCAGTCTGCAATATTGTCTAATTTTTTTTTTGTTTGAAAGGTTATTAATTAATTCAGAAAACAAAATATGTTTCCCCCATTATATTTTTCCTCTTGTTCATCCAATTCACTTAACCCCACACACAGAGCTTTAGATGTAGAATTAATTTGGTTAGAAGTGACCTCCAGAGGTCATCTAGTTCAACCCGTGCTTGCAGGAAGGCTGATTGGGTCAAGTTGAGGAGAGATTTGTTCACTGAAGTCTTGAACAACTCATGGGCTGGGAGTGCCATAAGGGCTCTGGGCAGCTGTGATGTGACCCTGGTTCATCACCAGGTGACCACCAAAGCCACTCTATCACTCCCTTCCTCAGCTGGACAGAGGAGAGAAAATGTAAGTAAAGGACTGAGGGTCAAGATGAGGATACAGAGAGATCATTCACCAATTACTGTCAGACTGCCAGGGCAAAACAGACTTGACTTGGGAAAATTAATTATGAATGAAATCAGAGTAGGGTAATGTGAAATAAAACCAAATCTTAAAGACACATTCCTCCCCACCCCACCTTTCTTCCTGGGCTTTATTCACAGACTCTCTACCTCTCCCTCTTAGCGGTGCCACGAGACAGGGAAAGGAGGTTATAGTGAGTTCATCACTCGTTGTTTCTGCTGTTCCTTCTTCCTCACAGGAAGGACTCCTCACACTACCACTGCTACAGCATGGGCTCCATCACATGGGAGACAGTCCTCCATAAACTTCTTCAGTGTGATTCCTTCTTACAAGCTGCAGTTCTTCACAACTGTCTCAGTGTGGGTACCGTCCAGAGTACGGTCAGTCCTTCAGGCACAACCTGCTCCAGTGTGGATCCTCCACACAGGGTCACAAGTCCTGCCAGCAAACTTGCTCCAATGTGGGCTCCTCTCTGCAGGGGGCCACAGGTCCTGCCAGGAGCCTGCTCCAGGGTGAACTTCCCACGGGGTCACAGACTCCTCCAAGCATCGCCTGCTTTGGCATGGGATCTCTGCTCCTCCATCGACCTCCGTGGGCTACAGAGACCCAGCGGTATGGTCTTCACCACCCTCCATGGACTGCTGGGGAATCTCACCTCCCACACCTCGAGCACCTCCTCCCCTCCTTCTCTGCCGACCGTGGTGTCTGCAGAGCAGTTTATCTCACATATTCTGTCCCGCAGCCATTGCCATTGTGCAGTGACTTTTCCCCCTTCCCTAGAGGTGCCACCGCTGTCGCTGATGGGCTCGGCCTCGGCCAGTGACAGTTCCGTCTTGGAGCCGGCTGGCATTGGCTCTGTCAGACATTGGGGAAGCTTCTGGCAGCTTCTCACAGAAGCCACCCCTGTAGCCCCCCATCGCTACCCAAACCTGACCCACCCAGCCACCCCTGCCCTCATGCCCTCTGGGCAGCCCAGAGCCATCTCCTGCGGGGTGGCCAAGGCTCCAGGTCACCTCACGGCCCCTGGTGGTGCCTCCTGGGGCTGGCCCGGCCCGGCCCGTTCCGCTCCCCTGAACGCTGTCACCGCCACTCCCCAAACCGGGCGGGCTGCTCTCCTCCACTCCAGGAGGTGACATTTACAGGCACGTGGGTTTATGCTTTTCCATTTACCAAAACATAGGTTACACTTAGGGTTGATCCAAGCGCAGAGAAGTGCCCTGGTGAAAGCCCTTCAGAGCTGTTCCAAAATGGCGCTCCCACACCTGTGCACCTTTGTTCTGTCAAACTGTTTAGCTATGTGTGCTGTTTAGCTGTACTGTAGCTAGAAAAAAATTGTCTGGTACTTCAGTATTCTCCTAGTTAGAATCAGAACTACTCGTTAGTTCTATCCAAGGCGCTTACATGCTATTCAGACACCTCCTGGCTGGAGCAGTGCAGGCATTCCCTTGCCTGCAGACCCTGCCCTAGCAGGCAGAAAATCCCTCAGCCAGCCTTGGGAGGGACTGCACTTGCTACAGCTCCTGGCATTGTGTCCCATGGGAGAAACACAGCCGCTGGTGGCCACTCTCGCCCTGCAGAGATCCCAAATGTAGCGCTCTAAGGCTGAGGTGGCTTGACACTATTGAGACAGTGTGGGGAAAACCCACTTCATAATTCAGCACAGCACTGTGTAACAGCACAGCCCTGTGAGGCAGAGACATTCACCACCCAGCCATGTTTCAGTCCATTTAAGGCTGGCTTGCTAGTTCCCTTCCTCGTTTGCTTTTTAATTGACCCACAGAAAGATGCAATTCCTGTGAGAACCGAGGAGTTGCGCCCCACAGCGTTCAACCCCTTTCCAGAATGGATGCCTTTCTGAAGATAAAGTCGCACTAAACTCTTTATGTTCCACACACTCCATCCGTGCTGGCTCAGACGTACGTTTAATTTACTGCTGCTTCCCATACTCCCAGTCACCGAAGTGCAGAAATTCTGCATTTCCAGGAATTGTGCGGTCTGGAATGGGCGGGGCCGCGGGCGCCGCTCGGCGCGAGGAATTCTGGGTGACGTAGTCCCTGCCCCGCCGCGGGCCCCAGGAGTTACACGCTCCCAGGCGGCGCCGCGGCCCTCGCAAGGCACTGTGGGTGCTGTAGGCACGGCGCGCGAGCCAATGGTAGGGGCCGCTCCGAAGGC
>VZTJ01002378.1:76522-111755 GCA_013397795.1 Orthonyx spaldingii | reverse complement strand
TTTGGGGGGCGTGGGGGCAGCGCCGGCCTCGCCGGGGCGCTGAGACAGCGGAGGGGAGGCGGGGAGGGGGGCTCCCGGCAGCTGCGTGGCCGCGGCTGGTGGAGCTGGGCTGGCTTGTGCTTTGCCTCACCTGGGCTGCGCCGCAGGCCTGGCACGGGTGAACGCATTGCTCAGTGCGGTGCCTGCCTTTCAACAGCTCGTTAGGAGCCCACCTTGTAGTGCTTGCGCTGCTTAAAACTGAAGTGAGGCGGTTTTTTCCCTAGAACGCATTTTCTCCCCGAGGCACTGATAATGCTGATTTCGGCCTTATCAGAACGGTTTCCTCACCTCGATATTAGAGAACATTTATGCGTCCTGCTTTATGTCCCCATAATACTTTTTTCCCATCCCTATTTTGTTGTTATGCAGCCCAGAGTTTGTGTGCTTCTCATATGTTGTCATCTACTTACTTTCCTGGGGGTTCTACCTACCACACCCTTCTTTCCACCACGGCTGGTGGGGGGGATGTGCAGTGCATTTATTTATAAAGCCAAAAACCACTACCTTAACGACAGCCATATGTGGTGCTGCTGGGGGTTTGCTTTTACACTATTTCGGGAAAGCAACTTGATGTTTACTCTAGAGGTAAGTTCAGTAGTTTGGGGTTCATTTTCCTGTGTGCAGTAGGAAGTTGAAGTTTCAAGTAATATTATTGGATTTAAGATTATATGAGCTTTGTAGGTCACTTTATAAGCCAGCAGGCCATTTTCCAGGTTATAGAAAGGATACACACAAATTCTGTGAAGCCAGAGAGATGTAGCCAAACTTTTGAACTATGTGCTTGCACTTACAGTATATATCAAGAAAAAAGCTAAGGTGAAATGAGGCTGTGAATGTCAGATGAACCATCTGTTGTGTACATGGAAATTAGGTGGCTGTACTACCATACAGCTCTTCTGTCTTGACTGTTTGTCCACTATCACAAAGTTGTTTGTGAGTATGAAGTTCTGATAGTTTAATTGAGCCTGTGTAAACAATATGTTTAGAGTCAATTGAAGTAATACAATTAATAAACCAAAGAAAGCACAGTACATGAGTGTAGGCTTAGGAGCTGTTTACAAACTTAAATTGCTACTGTGATGTCAAGCTGTTCATTGATATCCACGATTAATTAGGAGAGGGTGTTTGGAGTCCATCTTTTGGCAGAAAGCTATGGGAGGAATGCCTTTCTTGCTCCAATTTTTGACAAGAATCTTTCTGAAAGAAAGTTGTCCTCACTTCATGCTTTGATTTCCCACAGTAACAGTACCACTTTCTGTAGCAGAGTTTGGTATAAGCCTTGGGACTGTGGGTTAAATGGTTCCTTGATTGCTTATTTGTTTCTAATGTCTGGTCTGGAAACAGTAATCTGGGAGGGGTTTTAAGAAGAATGAGTAAAAATGGTTCAAGTATTACATTTCCTGACTTTAGGCAGAGTCAGTAATGAGGATTTTTTTTAGTGGTGAGTATTTTAAATATTACTTTAAACCCTAACTCTATACTCATAAACATTGTTTAAATCAATTTATTGAAAACCTGAGGTGAATGCAAGAAAATTCAGGCCTGAGGAAATGGGCACTATATTTTTTTGAACATATGATATTACTGCAGATTGTGAAGGAATTTAAAATTAGAACTGGGGAAAGCTATTAAGAAGCACTGGCAAAGCAGCTAAAAATGCTAAGTGTGTGTGTGTTCTCCAGATGAAACTGTCTGTCTTCAGCTCCTCACAGCAGCGATGGCCTTCCCATTGATCACTCATTAAGAACATTGACAAAATCCCTTTTTTTTTTTGTGATTGCCAGTATTATTTGATTCCTAGGCTTGTTTCCTCTTGTTCACAGGCTAAGAGGTAGAAATGTTCTCATTTTGCCTGAAGAGAGGAAGTGATGCTTCCTCTGACTCCTGCATGTTCCATGGCTAACTTCAGTGATGTTTTCATACTGTTCCACTGATTGGGGGGGACAAAGAGCACGGTCATATCCCTGTAGGGAACTTGAGTACCTGTTCTTCTATAAGACAGAGCTCAGTGGTTTTCCCTGACCTTTCTGTTTTTACTTAGCTGATTGAAAAATATTATTTAAACTATTTCCCTTGTTGCCTGATTGGGAATCTCAATTTCTGTTGAGGAACTGCTGGAGAGTAAGTTCTGTAACTAGTATGCCAGCAATTGCAAGGACACTGAAAAAAGATTTTTATTCAGGGTGAGGGTTGACCTATATCTCGATCTTCTCGTTGCACTAAAATGAATATGCTGCACAGATTGTAGCTGGGAACAATTTACTTGCTGCCAAGGATACTTTGGAGCTATTCTTGCTGAATAGGTGCCACTTAAGGATTTTACTTAACTCACTGCGTGTTTTAAAGCTTCGTGTAATGGGAATAGCATCTATGTTATCGACTCTGTTTCTGTGCTGAATATAACAGTTGAAAAATTGATGGGAAGCAGTCTGAGGTAATTTTTTTCTTGAGGTTTCCTTTTTTTCCTGCAAGAACTGGGTAAACAGAGTTTGCATTCCCTTTCAATGTCTATCTAGTCACTTGCACAAAAGCAACATTGAAAGAAATTGCCAAAAATACCACAGAAAATCTCTCATGGATGCTCTAAAGCAGTCACTGCCAAACCATTTCTGTTCATGCATCCCTCTCCACAGAAAGATTTTTGAGCATGCATTTACATATATTTTTTGTAAGTTAAACATCAATGTACTCTTGTCCAAGCACATTATGTACATCATAAAACATGCACAAAAACACAAATGAAAAAAGAGTGAAATAAAGGTGGAATAACCACTGTATTAACAAAAGTTTTATGTATTAATAGTCCAAAAGGTATTTTCTTCCTGCAGCCCCGGTGGGTTGGCTGGTATACTCCCTGAGGTGTGCACACTCCACTTGGGAAATCCCTGCTCTCAGCAGAATCCCACCAGTTGCTTTGTTGCCGGA
The DNA here is from genome assembly GCA_013397795.1 of Orthonyx spaldingii. Lineage (NCBI taxonomy): Eukaryota > Metazoa > Chordata > Aves > Passeriformes > Orthonychidae > Orthonyx > Orthonyx spaldingii. Next base: position 108,791 of record VZTJ01002378.1, on the reverse strand, counting down.
GTGTTTTGAGGCTTGAAGAGCTTGGCAGAAACTAGAAGGAAACTGAGTACAGTAATCAGTTAGGGATTCATGAGAGCTGCGGGAGACTGCTTCGCGTACTGAATTTTTGGCTACTTCCTGAGTATGAGTGACCATTTTAACATTGAAACTAGTGGTATTTCTTGTCTGACAGTAGCAGCCCTTTAGCTTTATGGGATGTCAGTTGATTTGTCCTTCTAATACAGCAAAACTTTGGAATTGTTGAGTACCCTCAAGCTAATGACGTTATTGCTGAATCACACTGCATACCTCTTCTGGTTTCTATGCTTCTCTCCTTAGTGCTCTCTTGAAAACAGTAATTCTCACAAAATGGTAGGATCTTTATCCAGCATATGGTAGGATCTTTAACATAGGCTGCCAGAGTACTTTTGCTATATTTACATAGCATGCTTGAACACTGGCCTTTCTAATTGAGGAAAAATGAATACTTTTTAAAGCTGATTTTAATTATACATGAGGTGGTGGATGGTTTAAACAAGGTTTTAGCTCTTGAAGTGCTTTAGGGTCCTAGCTGGGCATGAGAGCACCCAGCACTGCCTACAGCTCAGCACAGTTTGTAAGTGAAGCATTCTGTACCATGTTGGCAGCTGCCCACTTGAGCCACAAGTATTTTTGCCTACCTTTTCCTTTTAATGTATCATCGCATCTCCCTACGTTGTGTAACAAATGGTGAGATTAATTTCCATTCGGCCTTTTTAGAAGACGTTTGTAGAATTAGACAACCTTGGTAACAGATCCAAATTAAAAAAAAATGTCAGTTACTTTTTTTAATTGAAGTGTGGAAAAACAAGCTAAACTATCAGCTTTAGTCTCTGAAGCAGGTGCACAAACATAACATCTGTGACTTTGTTCAACAGCTCAGCCTTGACTAATAAACTGTTCTTAGGTCCAGCTGTGACCTTTCATAGACCTTTCATTAACACTTTCAGAATAGTTTTCTTAACTGTTTCATAGGAGTAAACACACTTCTGTAAGTAGTGGGTGCAAATTAGTCAGCAGTTCCATGTAACACCAAGGCTGTAAGTGATACCTCCTCTAGTCACACTCTTTGTTATCACTGCAACCTCATCTGCCTACCTTAGAAAGAAGTCTCAGAGCTAAGAAAAGTTAAATTAATATTTTGGTTTTGCTTTAGTGCATTTTGGAACTACTGTTTGAAAACAATTGTTCAAGTACAACTTCTCAGTAACAAAGCTGGTTGGTTCAGAGAGATTTTAAATGATGCAATAGAAAGGAAATAGGTTTATTTACTTTCAAGGAAGAAGAGCGAACACTCAATGAGCTCCACCTTATGTTGCTCAGGTGTCTCTTGCCTTTCAATTTAGTAAACCTTTTGCTTTGCATATGAAGTTACAATAAAAATTGTTCTTTGATATGTGTGCATAGACAGTATAACCTATTTATATTTGGTCTTGTGTGGTCTTTTGGTATAAAGTCAACCTCCCACAGATTGAAATCGGTTAGTGAAGCCTTTACCAAAATGCTAGAAAGCTCTGGTGCTGTCAGGTCTATAGGCTGGTTTTGTGCAGACAAAAACAAACACCCTAGCTGGTCTGAAAATTAAAAATAAACATGATGTTTCCTACTGCAATAACAAGTACTTTATAAGTGCTTTGTTTATATTAGAAGGAGCATACAAGCTACTGGGTAGGTTACTCTGTGTTAGTTTTTGCACTCTTCTGGATGTCTTGACAAGCTCTGGAGCTTGAAGGTGGCATTTGGTCTTAGGTCAAAATTATTTAGGATAGTAGAATGTAATATGTGGGAAACATGGTAAATTCCAACTTGTTTAATAGTTTCAAAATAGAAACACCAGCAAGTATCCTAAAATGTATGTGTAATTTTCCTGCATTTAAAGACCAATTGTCATATCATGATCTGGAGTGTCAAAGTTCAGTGGTAGAACTTCTTATGACTTATCACAATCACTCTTATCTGTTAGATTCCTCAAGCTGCTGAGCCCTGAGGTCTCTGCCAAAAATCCAGCTAGCCTTGTTTTTTCCTTATGCCTCATAATGTTCTTTTTTCCAAACTGGTGTTTGTTCTTATGCTGTCTTGGTTGCTCCTTGCAGGGTCTGTTTCATCTGGAGTCTTTGCTGTCTCCACACGTTTTTCTGAAGTGCTTTACACATTTTCATTTTCGGACCTGAAGAGTACAACTGCTTACCCACATCAGCTGTTCCAGATCCTTTTTAATTTCATGTCTGTTGGCAGTCAAACTCTTTGAGCTTTACATCCTCTTCACCATTCTCAACAGGCTGTTATTTATATGTCTCAGTTGTACTCTCAATCATCTCATCACCGTAGTTTTGCAGCCTCAGTTAGAAGTCTTGGCATTTTTTCTCAATTTCTATTATGCTGTTGCACCTTAAAGTTGAATTCTCCCTCATCTTTTTACTTGTTCCAATCAAAGGTTGTACTTCAAATAACAATATGGAATCCAAATTCCAGAAATTGATTTCCAAAATTAACCCGTTCCTTACAAGGATTATAGTGGTAGGCTTCAAAATATGAACTGATGTTTGGAATTTTTTGCTTCAGAGATGGTTTATCTCTGGTAAGTCACTTTGCTTGCATGAGAATGAAAATTATGCAAGTTTTGTTTGCTGCTAAATGCTTACAGGAGACAGGAGAGTTCTATAAACTGTTGAAGTATTTGTGCAGGTAGCCTTTCGTGGCTAATTGTAACATACTAAATGTTTCATCTCATGTATGGGGCATTAACTTCTATCAGTTGAGATACCTTTTCTAGTCACAGGGCAGGTCTCCAGCCTGTCATTGCTTTGCTTCTGCTACAGGGCATTATGCACCCCAGAGCCTCAGAAAGAGGGATTTCTAAATGTAGGAGGAGTTAGTGGCAGCTTTGCTAAGTGGTCCGTTTATGTTTTGAGCTTTTATTTCAATGTGAGTTGTGTACTAGAGAAGGGGAGGCCTGTAGCCTTGTCTTTCAAATGTAGGGGATTTTGTTTGCTGAGATGAGGTGGTATCAGATACTGATGACTGTGAACAGTCACATCTCAGTGATGTTAATTTTAGAGGCTTCCCCTCAGAGTTTTGAAGAGAAACCTCTATATAAAGGTTTGAGTATGCTGGTCAGGCAGAATGAATTGGCATTCTGTAAAGGACAATGTTTAGTTACAAACATGGGGATATGAATACAACTTTCTAGTCACTACTGAAGCTGTTCATACTAAAACTGATTTGGTGACTAAAAACCTTATGTTTCATAGGCCTTTTTCACTTGATGCACACCTTTTAAAGTAGTTTAACTGGACTGGAACCATTCAGACTGTGATTTGGGTTTAGAAAAACCACACTTTTTTCACTATGGAATACACAGTTGTGTTGGCATAATTTAAGGAAGAGGATCACCTGTGAAACATTTAATTCCTCCTCACCACACTAATAAGGTCTTTCTGAAGTGCATTGGTCAACTTAGTACAACAGAATATTTCAGAACCACGGTACCATATTATAACTAAACGTTTTATTTTTGAGATAGTTACTCATGAAAAAGCTTTTTACTGACTTATAATGTCTCTTCTAGATGAAGAAGGAAATCAAGATGAATCACTGGAGTCAAAGGTGAGGAGATAAGTTTCTAATCATTCTGTTTTACCTGTGAAGTGAGAGCAGAGGTCTGAAATTCAGAACAATAATTTGTTAGTTTTAAGCTTTTTTCTAGTTCTTGCTGTCTCAGTAATGTCTTCTGTGCATCAGAGGAATTAATACTGTGTTAAAAGTTTGAAATACTTTTTTTTCAAAGACCTGAAAGGGGTAGAGGCAATGAGACCTGATAGAGGTAGCTCAGCTTACTTTTGATTCTACTGTTTAAGTTAATTAACCATATATTTTAAGAAGTTTTTAAATGGGTTTTTAGCCAGCTGATGCTTCTCAGTTTCTACTCTCCTAAATTATGTGGCTGCTTTCCTTCAGACTTTATCTGCAGAGGACCAGGTAAAGGATCATTCCACAGGAACTCGAGTGGTAGCAGGTCAGATCTTCCTTGAATCTGGGAAATCGGACTCTCAATCAGAGAATGAAGAGAACTTTCACAGCCAAGAAGAGGAAAAAGAGAATTCACTGGAAGAGTTGAACTCTCTAGAAATGTCAAATCTTTTAAATAAGGATTTGGAAGAAGCAGAAATACAGAGTCCAGGTAACTGCTCACAGACTTTAGAACAAGTGGCAACAAAGATGCATCTGAGTAACTCCAGCATGTGGATGAATACAAATAGTCATTTTGAACATACCAAGTAACTAGTGTCTTAACCTTTCTGTAGTGGAATGGTAATTGCTGATTTTTTCATTAAAAAGTAGCTTTAGAATGTCTTGAAATGTATTATAATTGAAATCTGAGTGGTTATGTTCAGATGCATTTGAAAAAATTTTCCATTTTTTATTGTTTTCGTCTTGCTGGAAAGCTTAACTATCAAATAGAGAAGGCCCCTTCTTCAGTAGAAGTCAAGTACAGATCCTATGCTCTGTGTATATACACCAGCAATACAAAGAGAAATTTTCATCGGTCTTTTTCAATCCCCTGGCTGTTTGCCTGGTGAGTCAATTGACAGAAAAGGAACAAATAGTAATGTAAAGACAAATTCCTAGGACAGCATTGAGAGCCTTAGGGCAGCATCTAAATTGCACGTAAACTTCATGAAGTTTTTAAATATAGGTAAAACTTTGTCTTGGGCCAAAATTCCCAGGAAATTCTAATACAGCTTTTTTACTGCATAATTTTGATTTGCAGTTAGTAGTAGATGATAACTAAATGGCACAGTTGAGTACCTCAACCCACGCAGCAGGCTTTTCCTTTTCACTTGTCCATAAAAAGTAAATCTTCAATATTACTGAAAAATACAGTTATGTAGTACTAATGATATTTGTCTTCTCAACTCAGATTGAAATGTCAAAAGAAAGCAGGAGTTATTAAATGAACTCTGTAATGTACTGACTGTTTTCTAATAAGCTGTTTCCTTGTTATAGGAGAACTAGTATCAGTTTGTGAAAAGTCACTAATAAGCTTAACCATTGCTTTTGATGCTGTGTTGTAAAGGAAGAAGGTATATAAAATCCACTAAATAGCTTTCTGCCACAGAACAGTGAGCTACACACTGTATTTAGTCAGTGCAGTCTATTTCACAAGTAGACTTTAAGATACTTTTAATCTCATACAAAAATGTATCCAGCTGACTGGCTCCTTGGGACCTAAGGCTTTTAACTGTACTTATCAACGTACTGCAAGTGACTTTCAAAAATTGTAAATTTAAGTCTTGCACAGTTCTTGGAACATCTTAGGAATTAAATAAGCAATGTGAGTGGAGTGATTTTTCATTTCAAAAAGCAATTCTGAAAGAAAAGTACTCGTTTTCTGTCAGGGGAAAAGACTGCTAAAGGACAGCTTTACTGACAAACTCTTCAACTGAGTATCTATCTGAGGTACAGATGTTACACCCCCAGATGAGCTACTGGTAACAAGATTGCATTAAGGGACATTAAAGCTCTTCTTAAAACAGTTTAGCTACTATGTATGGTCATGAGATTGCATGGAAAAAAGGTGTATTCTGAAAGTTTCCATATATATTTTGTAGGATATGGAGCATTAAAAAATCAGTAGTTTAGAATTAGTGCTAGTAAAGCTTTTAACCTTCTAAGACAGTTGTCCTTCTCTCTTCTGATGAGTGAGGAGATTGTGTGTAAGGAAAATTACATTTTTTAATTATTTCTGTTTTGCGTTCTAGGTTTTTATAACACTAAAGTTACATACTAACAATTTTTGTGGAAAAACTGCTCACAAGTTTATACAGAGCTGGTAATTGCTGTTGCATTAACCTTTCTATTTGGAAGAACCTTACAGTAATATTGCCAATACTTACAAGTAATCTTTATTTGGGGTTCCTGCAGCATAAAGTATGAAACGAGGCATAAGTAAATTAAGTCAAAATATGATGAAATACCACATGTTATTTAGAGGTAGTAAAGAGGTAAATTGCTTCTGAAGCACTTGGTTTGACAAAAGCTAATTTATTCTCTGCATAAGTTGTTTGCCTCACTTTGTAGTTATCATTCTCTAAATACATAATAAAATAACTGTGGTGAGCACTTTATCCTGTGATTGCAGTGCTGTGTTTCTCTTGGGGTTAGTATTTGTTACTATTTGGGAGCAAAAACAGCATTATTGTTGAATTAAGAATTTTAAAAATGCAAAGGGGAGAATTGGGGCAGAGTAATTTCATAACTTTAGTCTGCAGCTACATCTCATGCAGAGCACTATGTAAAACTGCTTTCCATACAGGAGACAAGGTACAAAACAATGCAAGTAAAACCTTGAGTTCTGGGGCAGTGTTAATATCCTGGGCCTGGAGCTTGTTCAAATGACAGTGATAAGAGGTCCCATGAGTTGTAGCTACATGTGCCCTTAGCAGGAGTTTGTACATTACTTTGTAGCTAACAGATGTCTGAAATTATTCCAGGCTAATTGCATCTTAACATGTTATTTTTGAAGGCAGTTACTGAAAATAATACTTTTCCTCTTGTGATGTAATTAACTTGGAGTGATGTGGTGGAACCTGTGCCAAGGCATCCAGTTATGAAGAGCAATTTAAACGGGTCCAGCTGTACCTGAAGACTTTCTTTTGCTTCAAAAAATCAACATGAAATATTTAAATTAGTATAGTCTTTAGTCCTTTCAATTATAGCCCCTCCAAAAAAAGTCATTTTCTCTATAACCACAAAATTTATAAAGTTTACTTGAAAAAACTGTATAATTGACATTGTCAATTGCATGATTCTGCAAATGTTTTCAAGTGAAGCTGAACCTAACTGTTTGATTTAGCTTAGTGAAAGAGGAAAACTTTTGTAAAACTCTAATTGAAATAATTCTGTCTTCAAAACCTGGAGATTTTTTAGTCTTCATAGAAGATTGATTTTATTTTAAAATATCGTGATATTGGAATCAGTAACCTTTGAAGTTGTAGTGCATGAGAAGTGATAAATTGTGCTGTTCAAAGCCATTTTGAATGCAACTAAATATATTGGCAAAATGAAATAATGTTTTTAATGTAAGTATTTTCAAGAGAAGAAAATTACAGGACTCATAGTGATGAGAATCCTTTCATCTACATCGTAGTGGTTTCACTTAAGTCTTTTCATATAGTTGTGTGTTCAAGTGTACTCCCTGCTGATATTCAGTACTTTCAGTAGAGCATTTCGTGATGTGTGGTGTTCTGTCATGATTGTGTCTGACCCTGGAGCTAAAATAAATGTGCCCTGGAATGCACTTCAGGGGTACATTACCAGGGCTTTTGCAGAGAAGAGAAAGTGCAAGGAAAGATTGTTTATTTTGGTAGGCAATAAAAATGTAACTGAGATTTGCCTTCTCCAATCAAAACAGTATTTTCTTTGCTCTGTACTAAGAATATAAGAAACCACATACCTTCTGCTTCATTTCATAATTAAAACGAAGAATTATAATTTTCAAATGCTGTTTAGAAAAACTGCTTTTTCAAGCTTTTGTAAATTAGAAATTTTACTGAAAACTTGGTTAATTTAGTTCATAGAAATTAAAACCAACATAGGAGCACTTTTCTGTATGTAATATATGATTTTAATTTGGGAATAAAGGAGTAGTCTAATTCCTGGGTATGTATTTTCAGTTTTGACAGCTATTGGAGGCACTGCAGATGGTGAACCTTGCCACTTTCCATTTTTGTTTATGGAGAAAGAATATGCAGAGTGCACTGCGGATGGGAGGGAAGATGGCAGGCTTTGGTGTGCAACAACCTATGATTACAAGAAAGATCAGAAGTGGGGTTTCTGTGAATGTAAGCAACCTTATGTCTTGTTCTTGTTCAAGGAATGCTTTTTTAAGCTAATATTTTCAGTCCTCCTTAACGCTCTTTATTTCAGGATGTGGAAGTCCCTGGCCACTTTATACCACAATAAACAAGTAGTTACAAAGGCAAAGTTTTCATGGTGGAAGAAGTTTTAACGCAAATGGCACTTCCCAGAGCTGATTTGGAAATCTTGCAGTGAAGGCATCTATAAAACTCTGTTTCTGAGGGTGTAGGAGGGTAGGGGTTTGACAGTGTTGCCCATTATATTTACTGATTTATTGCACAAAGGCAACCCTTCTCTAGGAAACGTCCTTCTGAAGGAGGGATCTGCACAGCTTGCTTTTGAGCAAGGAATGAAAAGAACATTTTATCAGCAAACTTGTACATGAGAGACATCACATGAGAGGAAGTTATCTGTTAATATATCCAACACATCCATTAGGAAGCTTTTTGTAATCACTTAGTTTGTTTATTAGTGTTCAAAAACATGTTTCTGGCTGTATTTACCCTTTAGAACCAATAGGAATTTTGAGAGGATAGTTTTGAGTGGTATAATTGGAGCTCTTAATGTACACTTTTTTTTTTTTATTAGCTGAAGAGCAGTCTAATAAGAGAAGACAGATGCAAGAAGCTGAGGATGTTTATCAGATTGGAATGAAAATCCTTAACGAAAGCAGTAAAAAGGCTCAGAAGAAAGTGTAAGTATACCTCATCCACCCCCACAGCAGAAGGGATGATATGGCTGGTCACTCTTGCTTAACTCAAAAAGAACTTGAATGAGCTGCCCTGAGATTTTGAGCTTTATTGGATTCAACATCAACCTATGCAGTGATAGAAAATAAATAGTAAATTCAGGGTATTTAGAAAAACAAATTTATGCCTACATTTTTTTGAATGCAGTAAAAATTGTGTAAGATTAATTTCTGAAGAGTGGGTGTCATCTAAACATTGACTTAATGCAAGATGATGCTGCAGTTCCCTAATCCCAGTTTATATGTGGCAACTGCCCTGAAAAAAAACTGAGAAAATGATGCAAGATAATTGTCCTTTTTTAGATGTTTCTTACAGTCTAGTTCTCATTCTGCTTCAAAGGCTAAGTGGGGAAAATGGGCATTTTTTGTCCCACACTGTTTCTTCTCCTGTTTTCTAATGGTTTTTGTCACCATAAAAATAGTATTAAGCTTAAGCTCAAAAAATCATTAAAATTCTAATAATTAATCTTGTTAGAAAGAAGAGGATAATGCTTGTAGACAAAACAAACAAAATAAGAAATTAGTGTTCTGTTCATTCTTGTCTCTACTTTCTCTTTTGTATACATCCAATTACTGATAAAATAGCTGTAAGTTTACCACTGTAATTTAGAGTGGCTGTGTTAATTTAGATCCTCTTCCTATTATGTTAACAACTTCCTCAGTAAGTGGTGACTCCTGCTGATTAAGATGTGAGGACTATTACTATTTTAAATTTGTTTGTGGAAATAAGGGAGTGTATTTCTACTTTGTATCAGGGAAAGTGAGGCACATCTAAAGTTGTCTGCACCTTGGCAAAGACAAAGGGAGGCAATATCTGTTGGACTCTGAGTAGTATTTTTTAGTACAAAAGAGTGTAAGAATTGTAAAACAATATTAGGTGTTAGTTAGTTCTCCTGCACACCTTACACTTTCTTAGATGAAGTTCTGTGAGGAACCAGCTATGCCTCAGTGTGTCCTAAAGAACAAAATAAGTCTGAGAATAGAAAGGAGAAGAGGTAAATAAAATCTTGGAGCGCTATCAAAGGTCCCTGAGACCAAGCTGAAGCAGGCTTGGTAATACTGTATTATCATAATCCCCCTATAGTTAGGGGGTTTTTAATTGCTGTGAAACCAGCTGCTGTGAAATTACTTTGAAGGGCTACTGTAAGTTCTGAGACTGAAATAGAAAGAGGAGTTTCCAGAGATCCTCCTCATTGTTAGCATAACTTTTTCATCACAAATTTGATCACGTCTGCAGTTGTCTTGGGCCCTCAGCTTGGTGTTTTCACTGGAGTGGTTTTGTACTCAAATCGAAAAGACTCCATAGTCTGTTTCAGTCTGCTTCTTTCTATCATGATCTGTGAGACTGTTACAGGAGTGGTTCTATTGGATACCTAGTACAGAACTTAAAATTGTTGCTACAAAAATGTGATAATTTGACCTTAAATTCTTGTATATGTTAGAGGAGAGGAAATACATACTTCCTTGTTTATGGAGTAGAGCAAACATTAAAATTCAGCTTGTCCATTAACTAAATCATGAGTTGTTGCTTATGTTGATGATTTGTAGCTGGATCAAATGACTGTAGGTAGATGCATTTTTAGAAGATAAAGGCTAAAACAGAGAAACAAAGTACTTCTCCAGATTCTTCAGGTTTATATATGGTATCTACTTCTTTGCTTCAAGTTGACAAAGAATTGTTTTCTCTTAAGAGCATATCAGTATCTTCTGAAAGCAGCTGACATGAATCATACCAAGGCCATGGAGAAAGTGTCTTATGCTTTGTTATTTGGGGATTACCTGAAGCAGAACATCCAGTCATCAAAAGAACTATTTGAAAAACTAACAGAAGAAGGGTCTCCTAAAGGGCAGATGGTATGTATATCCTTAGAGTCTGAAGATGTTTCTATAGGTATATAAATTGTTTATAGATTGTACTTATTCTAAGGTGCTTTTATAGATGGCACCTGCACCCTCAAAGTAAACACAAACATACCTTCTCCTTGAGTTTTAAAACAAGTTTAACTACCAATAATGTGGGATGGTGGTGGTCTTTAATTTTTTTCCTGTTATATATCTGACTACATTGGATATATAAGTCAAAAAGGAGGTAGGTACAGGTGACTCTAGCCAACAAACCTTCTGAAACTGTGTACTTTTTATGTGGGTTTTGTGCAATGTGGCTTTTCATTTGCAATTTAGTCTGAGATGGGTAGATATACACACCAATTTATAGTCTAAGAAATAAAAACTCCTAGGAATCTTAACAGCTATTTAGTGGATTTGAGCTTGCTTTGGCCCTGTGCCTTTGAACATAGAATTGTGCATACTTACCATTACAAAATGTCATAGAATATGGGTGTTACTGATTTTAATATCTCAGTATCTGCATATACTTATTGTTTAGTTCTCTCTTGTTTTAGAAGTCAGTTTCTTAAAGAACTATTAATTTTCTCATATCTCTTTGGCTACCAAATCTCCAGCTGTTCTCTGTTTAATGGTGGAATACTGATTTACCATAGAAAGCAGGAACATATTTTCTCTAGAGATTATCTCTCAATTATGACCTTGACATTTATTGGTCTAGAATTTGATACTGTCTGCATGAGAATTTTTATGTATGCTTTCAGATTGTTGGGAATAGTGTTAGAACATTGTGAGATATAGACATTTATATATACACTATCTTCTGTGCTACTAGTTTCTATTCTGAGCCAGCAGCTGTAACAGGTGTTATAGGTAGAGCAATAACTATGTAAATCTTAAGAACAAAAATAACTTCTGAAAGAACCTCAGCCAAACAGCTCAGTGCATTCTCACAGTTTATATTTATAGTCACAGTTGCAACTAACCTGTGGCAGAACAGATGCAAAACTGTAAATTCACAGGATCTGTGAATCAAACAGTACAAGTCTTCTAGACAAGGCTGTTGTTCATATGTGTTTACACTGGTGTAGGAGGCAAACTGGGTACATGAATAAGCTGACAGATACTGCTTGTCTTCACTTGAGGGTCTTTAAACTGGGATACTTTCACTGTTTGGGACCTTTGGATCTACAGTTGACATTCAGGGAAGTAGTAGTTTGTTCCTTGCATTTGATTCACTCATCTGAATTCTAGTGAAACACTAATTTATGTTAGCATCCTAAGCAGCTGAATAATTTAGAAACTTCTTAATTTAAAAGGGGCAGGGAAGAGCACAGATGTAGGTGCTACCACACTGAAGGTAGAGCTGAGCATACTCTTTGCAGCTTTGAATCTTTATGTCTTTGTGCCTATGTATTCCAGGAAAACTGATCCTTGGTTTTTCAAAATGTGTGCTGATGAGCTTTATTTTATTTCTAGGCTCTTGGATTTCTATATGCATCTGGCCTGGGAGTCAATTCTAGTCAAGCTAAGGTAATTTAGAAATTTTCAGTGTGTGGTCTTGTATTTTCTCTTAGGGGCAGATGTTAATTAACCAATGATTTTGTTTTAAGGCCCTGGTGTATTACACCTTTGGAGCTTTAGGAGGAAATCTCATCGCTCATATGATCTTGGTAAGTAAGATGGTTAATAACTTTAAACATGCAAGAGTATTTTTGTACTCCCACATTTTAAGATTTCCTTTCATATGAATAACCTGTCAAAATATTAGATCATTTTGCATGCATTGGGTGGACAGTTAGTATCTTCCCCATTATTCATTTTTAATGTAACGATGAGTCTGCTAATTTTAAGCTGTATGCCCCTATGAATTTAGATGGACCATATTTACATTTCTTGACCTAAATCAGAATTGTCAGACTTAAAATTTTTGAAATCTAATGAGAACTATGAAAGAGATCTTTACAGGAGATGCTGTTTTAATCAGTATTATGAGATTTAAGACAAAGTGCAATATGTAAGTGAAAGGCTTTACCCTTAAGCATCATTTGCTTATTTGCTTTTTCTTGAGTAATATCCGAACTATTCTGGTCATGTTTAACTTTTAATAGTGTCAGTCGTTTGCTTTTTATGTAGCTACAATGGACTTGTGGCCTTTGTCTGGCCTATTGTCTTGTCAAATCTTGCTCAAGTAATGTGAAAAAGGTTTGTAACATGGCAAGCAGCATGTTCTCAAGTAACCAGTAGTCCCATATTTATATACTTTCTTTTCTAGGGTTACCGGTACTGGGCTGGGATAGGAGTCCTTCAGAGTTGTGAATCTGCTCTCACTCACTACCGACTTGTAGCTAATCACGGTAAAAACCTTCTGCTGGGGTAACATTCTTGAGTTTCTGTGTACTTCTATGTCATTCAACTAGAAGATGCTAAAGCACTCCCAACACTAATAGTATAAACAGAGAATTCCTGCTATTAAACAAGTTACTCATTTGACTCTGAATCATGATATACTATTTTTGTCTCTATTGAAACGTCTTAGAGGGTGTCAAAGTAATTAATTCTCTCTTGAGTAACAGCTTGAAGCTCTGTAGACATGTGGTTTTACTAAACTATGGTGTAACTTGTGTATTGAAAAAACCTGTCTGAAAATTTATCTTATCTGTTTTCCAGTTGCTAGTGACATTTCCTTGACTGGTGGCACAGTGGTTCAGCGAATTCGCTTAGCAGATGAAGTAGAAAATCCAGGAATGGCCAGTGGGATGCTAGAAGAAGACTTGATCCAGTATTACCAGTTTTTAGCAGAGAAAGGAGATGTACAAGCACAGGTAAGATTCAGTTCACCTGATGGCATTTAGACATTTTCAAGAATTATAGGAACAACTTTATGAAATAAGGAAAGACATTGAAGCTTTAGTGTTCTCTTCATCCTGAATCAACCTGATTGCTATTTCCCCATTAGTTTTTATGTGAAGAGACTTATATTTTAGTGTGTTTAAGGTAGGACTTGGGCAGGAAATGCAATCTTTTTGGAAAATAAGTCCAAAACATTACAACTTTAGCAGTGTAGGAATGAGGTCTTGGCTTTCACTAGAAACCAGATAGACTATTCAAGGATAGCTTCAGATGTTGTGGAGGAAGACTTGATAAAAAAACCTGGCCTTGACAGGGGATTTCAATTTCTCACTGCTCCTGCTCTTGTGTGACTTCTGCATGCTGCAGGCTGGACCTCTTCTACACACAGTGCAGCAGGGGAGGATGCTAATAGAGGCAAATTGTCACAATTCAATTTGGTCATGTATGATTTAAGACTTAGGTAGGCAGGATTCAAATGAACAGTTGTTACTTTGCATCTAGGACAGTATGTCACTTCTATCTAGGATGAATTTCTATTTAGGCTAGTGTGAACAAGTAGGACTGTACTGTAGTTATTGAAGCAAATCTGTGCCTTCAAACTTTGTGGCATTTAACTCTGATATTGTCTGTCCTTTTGCATGTAATTAGCTCACCCATATCTCTATTGCTAGAAAAAGGAAGTCCTGAGGGAAAAGTGATTTACTTGCCATGTAAAATTTATTTTTAGGTTGGCCTTGGACAGTTGCACTTGCATGGGGGAAGAGGAGTAGAGCAAAATCATCAGGTACCTTTTCTCTATACCTCTGATGCATATTACACTTGGCAGAGGGGTAGAAAGTATAACTGAGGAAACAGTGATGCAAAAGTGTGTAAGTACCACTGTGTGGTAGGTAATGATTTCAGTAACCTTGTTCAATAAAACTTAATCTTTATGTGACTAGAAGATGGAACTGATTTTTTTACATAATTAGTTTAAGACTAACCATCTTAGAAATGAGAATGTCACAGACAAAAGCTGCTTTTATTAAGTAGTACTGGAGCTGGCTGAGCTTTTGTACATGTGGTACAATCTTCATGATGGAAGGAGCATGCATTAGTGATGATAGTGTAGTTTATGTGGCTTGCAGGAATAGTCTGCTTTCTGTACACAAAACACTGCAACTTTAAATACTAAAGATATTAAGTGTGCATAGAAAATAGAACTTCTGTTGATGTAAGCCAACCTAGCTACTCTGCTTATGGAAGTTGAAATAGCTAACGTCATCTTGAAGTATGTACTGAAAAAATGGAGAGCTAAAGATGTACAGTCCTGAGGATTTTTTCATCCAGTATAGTAATTATTTAACAGAAATTATTTACTGGTCATCGTATTTTAAATGCCTCAAAATGACTGCTTCAGAAGGGTTCAGACTTGACAGTGAGTGGTCAGAAGGAGTATAACCAAATTCTGTATAAAAGTAGAATGGGAACTGGCAAATCTCTCCTATTCTAAACAGGGTTTGAAGGTACAATAAGAAAGTAAGATTTTACCTGTGTAGCTTGTGCATAGTAGCAATTGTAGTTGGTTGGTTTTTTTCCTTCTGCTTTTTGGAATACACTGATTAGAAGGATTGCCACTTAATATTGTGATTATATAAGTGAAAAACCCTATATTAAATTAGGTGGGATTGATAACTTATATTTGCATAAGACCCTGGTGACTTGGTAAACAATCTACCTGCCTCTGCTCCATTTGCAAGAAAAGTTACTCAAATCATAGTCATGGTCATTAAAACACTTGTTTTCGTCTCTACAGCGAGCATTTGAATACTTCAATCAAGCGGCTAATGCTGGCAATTCCCATGCTATGGCTTTTCTAGGAAAGGTAAGATATGAACACTCTCAATAGTAAGAAAACTTGCAATGAAAAATAGCAAATGTTACCTACTTTTGGATATCAGGCAGTCTAAAACTTGAATGCTATAATCGAAGTATTTCTGTTTTGCTACTGTTTTGAATTTTTCTGCAAGATTTGAGTGTTGTAGTCTGTTATGTCTTACCTAAGTTTTCCTTTACTTTAGGAACTTGTGATTTTTTCTAGATAGTGCTTGAACTAGAAGGGGTTTTTTTAAAATATCAAATAATTAAATACCTAAATGTCCTTTTTCTGTGGTGGAATTCAAAACTCTAAATAGGCAACTATTATTTTCTGCACATTGTGGGGGGGAAAACTAGGCTTTTCAAAACTTTGTCCATTAGGAAATACTAAGCTGAGAAACGAAATGGGAAGGACATTCTTCCCATTTCATTCTGTATAGAGAATTGAGGCATCTGAGTCAGAATTGCCAATAGGTCTGTACTTACTCTGAGATGAAGCCTGAATCCGTTTGCAGGGTGGGCCATTGTTTCAGTTTTCTGAAAGGGTTTCAGAATTAAGGTTTTTTTGTCTAGGGGCAAATCTTACCTGAGCAATTTGGTTACACTCTATGGTGGAGTGACAACAGTGGTCAGCAAGGAAAGAGTGACTGGTGGCAACAGGACCTGTGCTCTTTAATATCTCTACCTGTGGCACAGACAGTGAGATCAAGCACAGCCTCAGCAAGTTTGCAGATGACACCGAGCTGAGCAGGGCAGTGACACAACAGAAGGATGGGATGCCATCCCAAGGGACCTGGACAAATCTGAGAAGTGGGCCCATGAGAACCTCATGCAGTTCAACAAGTGCAAATGGGAGGGCTGCACCTGTACAAATATGAGTACAGACTGGGAGGTGAACTCATTGAGAGCAGCCCTGCAAAGAAGGACTTGGGGGATCCCATGGGTGAAAAGCTGGACATGACCCAGCAATGAGCACTTGCAGCACAAAAAGCAAACAGCATCCTGGCCTGCATCAAAAGAGGAGTGGCCAATGGAGTGAGAGAGGCAATTCTCGCCCTCTGCTCTGCCGTCATTAGAACCCACCTGCAGTGCTGTGTCCAGGTGTGCAGTCTTCAGCACAGGAAAGACGTGGACCTGTTGGAGTGAATCCAGAGGAGGGCAATCAAGATGGTCAGAGGGATGGAGCACCTCTCCAGTGCAGACAGGCTGAGACAGCTAGGGTTCTTCAGCCTGGAAAATAGTTGCAGTCTTTCAATACCTAAAGGGGTCTTGTAAAAAAGAGAGAGAGCCACATTTTGCACAACAGATAGTGATAGGACAAGGGGGAATGGTTTTAAACTAAGTGAGGAGAGATTTAAGTTAAATGTTAGGCAGAAGTTTTTTATTCAAAGAAATAAGAAGGTGAGGCAGTGGAATGGGTTGCCCAGAGAAGTTGTGGGTGTTCAAGGCCAGGCTGATTTGGGGCCTGAACAGCCTGGTCTAGTGGGTAGCATCTGTGCCCATGGCATGGTAGTTGGAACTAGGTGATCTTTAACTCAGTCTGTTCTATGATTTTTAATCTAAAACATGATTGGCAAGCTGCTTGCTGTGATGGTAATGCACTACTGCTTAGAAAGGTATTTAGGTCACTAGTCTGAGATCTGGGTTGCAGACTACCTTCAGCCTGTGAGGAGCTAAATCCTTATTACTCCATTTGAATACCCTCTAGGGTTAGGCTAGAACAAGCATTAGCTCAAGCTCATCTTTTTCAGGCTGTCATTGCACTAGAGGATACAAAATTCATGTCCTTGAAGCCTAAAAAAAATAGCATAATGTGCTGTTCAAGGCACCTGACAGAAATTGCAATTCCTGCTTTCTCTATTGCTTGAGTGTTCTGTTGCTAATAAATGTTGAAGTGAATTGTGTTTAGTAACCAATTTTTGCTTTGTTTTTGTAAAATATTTTGACTGCCAATACAATTTGACTTCCACTGGTCTCGAGATTGTTGCCTGATTGTGTGTTTTTCACTGCACATTGGTAGAAATTCAAAATGAAGGGTATTGTCATGAAAACTTTTTAATTTTATGGACAGTTAATTTTCGATTAGAAAGTCAAACCCTCTGAATTTTACAGCAGAGAGATGTATTTTCTGCTTCTGGGCAAGTTTTAATGATTATGCAGTAATACAATTGTCAGAATAATCTAAGTACGATAGACTCACTCTCATATGTAAAGTGAAGATGCTTCAAGGTCTTCATGCTAGGCTACTTTGGCGGTTCTTCAATAATGGCTTTCTCTTTCAGATGTACTCAGAAGGAAGTGATGTTGTACCTCAGAGCAATGAAACAGCCCTTCAGTATTTCAAGAAAGCTGCTGATATGGTATGATTATCTGTAAGCTGGAACTACAGCGTGTGCACTAAGAAGTTGATTAGCTCTGAAATGCTGCAAATGCTTCATGTGCTCTTCCATGTGCACACACCCACTCTCCCAGCTTCTGTCCCAGATTAATTAGCCCATAATCTTGCTTGCCTAAGATGTCAAAAACTGCTCTGGCCATGGTGTTTCATAAAGCTGTGTTCAGCATAAGGAGTCTAACTCTCATGTATAGAGTCTAGCTCTTTTTCATCAGTATGAAATATTGTCCGCCTGCAATTCTGTGAAGTGCTAGTTTTTGTTAATTTGAAGTTGTCTTGTCACAGGGATTTACAGTGCTTCTGTTTTGTGAATATATAATACTTTTATACTTCTCATCTCATTGGTCTGTTTGTTTTTTGGGATGGTGTTTTTTGATCATGTTAATCCCTCATATCTGTCATTGACCTATCCCTTTATGGTAGTGTTTGTACAGTTAAAGCATGACTAGGCCTCCAGGAAGGGTGTTTAGCATGTGAAACGCAGTAGATTAAGTTCTGAAGGGACTGTTGTAACATAACAGCCTTCATGGTTCTTACATTCCACAATCAGAATGCTGTTCCCCATCTCTGTGCTAAACTGACGATCTCTCAATGTGCTCATTCTTTACATTCACTGAAGGTTTCTGATGTGTCCCGTTGCCTCTCCTGGCACTGAAGGAGTACCATAGTGCCTGCTTTTGCAGGGGTAGTAGTTAGTAATTCAGTCCACAGGACGGCCACCACTCTGCACTTAAGACAGGTCCTTAGAGTTCCTGGAGTTGTTTTGGGAGCTTCTGTAGCCTCCAAAACATTTTGAAGTTGGACAAACTAAAGATAAGTAGGCTTTAATGCCCCATCTTTCTAGGGTTATGGGTTTTACATCTTGTATGCCTGTAAAAGTGCACAGTAGACTTTCATAACTACTATTGAAAGTTTTTTCCCTGTTCATCATCTGTGTAGTTACTGAATAAAAGTTACCACAGATGCTGTTTCCTCCCTAAATAACTATTACTAGGAGCAAAAAATGAATCTATCTTGAGTACTATATGTTTCAATGATATTAAAGACATACCAGATTTGAAAGAAGTAGGTGTAGGTTTTGCCTTTCTTTACAGAAGTGTTTTTCTGTGTTTTCAGGGTAATCCAGTTGGACAGAGTGGATTAGGAATGGCTTACCTCTACGGAAGAGGTGTTCCAGTGGTAAGCTTTTGACAGTCGTCTTTCTAATCATAGGTGATTGTGTGACTTTTTGTTGTCAACAGATATGTTTTCTCTGGAGGGAAGTACTGTAGAAGGCTTATTGTGAAGATTTCTGTTACACTGAAAATTCCTTGAGGAAATCTGTAATGTAAAAAAAATGCACTGTGGAATTAGCAGCTATGACAGAAACATCCTGATTTTCCTCTCAAAAGTTTGAAAGTATTGCTTAAGCTATTAGAAATGCATAGAAGTGTGCATTTTAGCAGGAGATTTGAGCTTGTCTATAATTTTCTTGTGAAATAAAACAAACCATAACTGTCCCCATTTTGTGTCTCTTGTGGGAGTGGAGGAACACTTCGAAACTTTTAATTAGTTCATTTGCTTTATTGCTTTTCCCACAGGAAGGTTTCTTGTCAAATGTTTTATATCTGGCTATGCAAACAGATATTCAAAAATTGAATTAGCCCAAAGTTGAGGAAATAAATAAGTGTTCTAGAAACAGGACAGAGCTTCCATTCTGTTAAGCATAACTGTTCATAGCAATGCTGTATGTGGATGCCAGCCTTGAGATAGCTGCAGAGTTACAACAGGCTAATATCGTTGTAGTCTATTTCATTTGTTACTTCCAAATTTTGAACAGGGGAATATTTTCACTGGAAAATCTTGCTGTAATTTTGCTGTAAAACTGGTCTGTCCTTACACACATGCACATGCATATTTTCCCTCTTAAATTTTGGTGTACCGCGTATTTTCTCTCCTGAACTTTGGTCTATTGCAAGGCTCTAATGACTGGGCCAAATCTTCCTGCAGAACTATGAGCTAGCACTGAAGTATTTCCAGAAGGCTGCAGAACAGGGATGGGTGGATGGACAACTTCAACTTGGTTCCATGTATTACAGTAAGTGACATCAAAACGATTTGCAGGGCTGAGCACTTGCCCTTTCAGTCACTGTTCACTAGGTGGCATTAGAAGTGTGCATACACTGCATGTAGAATGGGCTTACTACACTGAACTTGTATTTCATTCTGGTTTTTCCTAGCACTTTCACAATGCTTGAGTAATTTTAAAGAATAAGTACTGTATTTCATACAACACTGCTTTTCAAGAAGAATGAATAGCAATGATGTAATCTTTTTTTTAGATGGCATTGGAGTCAAGAAAGACTATAAACAAGCTTTGAAATATTTTAACTTGGCCTCCCAGGGTGGCCACATTCTTGCTTTTTATAATCTGGCTCAGATGCACGCTACTGGCACTGGAGTGATGCGGTCCTGTCATACTGCTGTTGAGGTAAGGTCAGCCATTTATAAAGGTCAATAATACTGACTTGCAAGAGATTGGCTATAACCACATCAGCCTATATAGGACATTTTCATCAGTGACTGCAGAGTCAATGCTATCAAAAGGGAAAGTGTTATATTAGCAAACTTGTTTGTATTTCATGAGAATAATCTTTGGCTTTTATGTTAAGTCAGATTTGTATTTGCTTTATTAACTTTGAAGAAAATCAAAAGAATGTAATACAAAGCAAGCATCAGCATTTTATAATTTTATATATTATATAATTCTTCTTTTATACCTCGATTTAAGTGTATCAAAAAAACTAAGATACTAAAGAATAATTCTGAGTAAGCATTTGAATCTTAAAAGTTGCCGTCTTTAGTTACTAAGAATCTTATAAGTTACTAAGCATCTATGTGCTTAGCAACTTGTATCTTAAAGTAAACCTGTCTTAAATAGTGGAGTTTGCCTGTCACATTTTTTATGTGAAATATAAATATTTTGAACAGGCATCAGAATGTTAAAGGTTTGCTTTTTGCAAAATCTAAATTTTTGAAGTTCCTGACAACCCGTATCCTCCCCCTTCCTTTTTCCTTTGCAGTTGTTTAAGAATGTATGTGAGCGGGGGCGTTGGTCTGAAAGACTGATGACTGCCTACAACAGCTATAAAGATGGTGATTCAAATTCTGCTGTGGTTCAGTATCTTCTTCTGGCAGAACAAGGCTATGAAGTTGCACAAAGCAATGCTGCTTTCATACTTGATCAGAGTAAGAATCTGAATACGTAATGAAAAGGGTTGTTCTGGAGTTGGCATGTTAGAACTTCAATGGAACTCTTGTCCTCTTTCCTGCTCTTCACACTGGAAAGCAATCAGTTTTCATTTTCACTTCTAAGGATGACTTCCTAGACTAAAAGTTAAAATACATTTGATTTCTGACTTAGGGATTTTAAAATGGCATAAGCAGAGAGTCTTTAGAAACTTGCACAGCACTAAAAATTCTCTTCCCTGGATTTCCTAAGCATAGTTGTAAAAGTAGGAATTGCATTAGGTTTACCATTGGCCTGTTCTATGCATACAAGTCTCAGTGTTCTTTGTTCATTCTGTTGTAATGCATTTTCTCAGCACCTTCTTCTTTGTGTGACTTTACTGATGCTACTTTTGAAGCAGGGATAAGGAGCTGGGCAGTTGGTTCAGTTAGGTGTGAAAAAAACGTGTCCCATGTGTCTTACTGGAACTAGATGGCTAGAGGGAGACAATGGAAGTCCAGTGACAAATCTTTCTAGAAACTGCATAACCCAGTACTTTAAATTTTTTCTCTACCAAATCTAGGTCTCATCGCCAGCTTTGTATCTTAGTATTGAAAGCATCTATTGGTGGCTGATGGG
Source organism: Orthonyx spaldingii (assembly GCA_013397795.1). Taxonomy (NCBI): domain Eukaryota; kingdom Metazoa; phylum Chordata; class Aves; order Passeriformes; family Orthonychidae; genus Orthonyx; species Orthonyx spaldingii. The sequence goes on along the minus strand of VZTJ01002378.1, from coordinate 87,368 downwards.
CTAATCTAACATCTTAATTTCCAGTTAATGTTTTTCAAAGCTGTCTGAGTGAATCATCTCTAGATAAGTTACAGTTATGACAATCTTGGTTGGAAGTGCATGCTTGCAAAGAAATAGCATTTTTCCTTGGGTTAAAACTCTGATTGTCTATACTCAGATATATCTGCATCTCAACTGGAGATTGATTTGAAATTATGTTATACATTTTATACAGAAAATCTTTGTGTCAGCTGTCAGATAGTACAGCTGAAACCATAATTACACTAGAACTTCAAGTTACAAATCCTTTGAACTGTCTGAACACTGATAGTTCATGAACCCTCAAATTGTGACATACTTCTGAAATAACTGAAGTACTGCTGTGTAAAACATGCGGTCTCTGGGTGGTTGAGTTTAAGCCTTTGTTTTACTTGACTAGTTTTGGGTTTCAGATGGCCAAACTATAACAGGTTATACTTCAACCTTGTATTTGTCAAAGTCCAAATTATGTGCTCTTAAGACTTGCATCTTCTGTCATTCCTCAAGTATGCATCAGAATCTCCTACAGCTGGAATGGGAGAGATGCTTGGTAAGCCATAGTTCCAGGGAAATTATATAGTTTGTTCCTAGCTCTTCTGTGGGCAGATAAATGGAAAGGCCATGTGAATGAAAGGGGCTTTTATAAGTTTCAGATGGGTTGAATCTTGTTTGTTCTATAACACAGATTGCTTCAATTTTTTTGACTTATTTCAGCAGACTGAAGATAAAGAGGGGTTTTTTTGTGGTTGTGTGTGCATATACCATGATTCTATTTAACTGGATTATTTTCTTCTTTAGAAGAAGCTAGCATAGTAGGAGAAAATGAAACCTATCCTCGAGCTTTGCTTCACTGGAATAGAGCAGCTTCTCAAGGTATGTCTGTACCTCACAATCCCAGTCAGTTTATTTTTATGTTGAGGAATACATTCAGTGTAGGTTTGCAGCTGCAGTGGGAACTGCAGGTTGAGCTCTGAGTGGGAGGAGCCCGAGGCAAGGGGCCATGCACTGCTGATCTTTTACATAACAAAGGGTATGGGGACCTGTGGCCCAGCCAGGTGACCTGACACTCAGAGACACAGCAGGAGCCCATGACCCCAGACTTAAGTGTGAACAGACTGTGAGGGTATAAAAGCCCAGGGATTCATCTGTTCAGGGTACCTCCTCGGAAGTACGAGCTCAAGCTTTGTTTTGTGTAACTGTGCCAGTACTAAATCGTTTAAAATATTCAGGCACCTGACACTCTGCTCTTGGAAAGCCAGGGTCAAACCAGTAAGGAAAGCTGTCTGGCTGTGTGAGAGCAGCACAAGTAGGGAATTAAGTGCCCATCAGCCCTTGGAGCCACCCACTGCCAAGGGGGAAGGGGCTTCAGTCCCTACAGTAAGTCTGTAGTGGTGGGAGTGTGATGGGCAGAGCACCTCCCAAGTGGTCAGACAGGAAGGTTTACCAAACATTTAGTAGAGTTGTTAATGTCCAGCTTCATAGACTTTGTTATGAAACAGGTAAGGAGGGAAAGTTTACCTCCTTCTGTTCAACAAAAGTTGTATCCCAGGTAGGGCAGTTGGTGTTCTTTGTTCCATTGTTAGTTGTAGTGTCATTGCAATATGCTTGCAGGTCTGAGCCTTTCTGAAGACTAAAAGGACTAAAACACAAATATACTGTGTGTTTCTTTTGCTGTTCCATATGGAATTATAGAGCAGTGTTAAACAACATTAGCAATGTTTACACTGACTTTTCTAAAAAAATATCTGCTTGGAAAAATAGATCCAAAATCCTAAAGAGTAATTTATTACTTATCATTTATAAGAAATGCAGTTTCCTATTAAAAGTAAGCAGAGTCGAGTGATGAAGAATGCAGCCTTGATGTCCAAACAACACAAATTTAAACTCTGGTGCTTGTGATCCTATCCTAAAATAAGCAAAAGTGAACTTAATGATTAAATGTCTTGAGGTGTCTGACTTCCAAATGGGTACATCTACACTAATGTCTGTCTACTAATTTTTTACTTTAGAGCACAAGTATCATGCAAATAGAGGCTAATTCAGATTTTCATGGCTTTTAGTTGAAAGTTAAGAAACTGAGATGATGACATGAATGATGAGACATTATTTTTTCAAGTTTCCAGTGTCACTGCTTTTAAAACCAAGTTGAATCTTTTAATGGCCATATAGCAAATGAAAAGGTTTTCTGTAATAAGTGACAGATTATGAACATGTTATGGGTTTTCAGCTGATACCACTTCATAGCAATAAAAATGTTGATAGGATTACTAGGAAAATGTCTTATTTGCAAAGAGAATTGTGTTTTGGTTATCTTAACCAAATTTAAAAAATAAAAGCTGTTTATGTGAGGGGATGGTGAAATACAAACAGTTTGTACAAATTGTGAAAAGTAATACTAAAACTCCTGCTGCATCTTCATAGGAAGCCAAAAGGGTTTCTCCGCCTAGCTATTTTATCCTTTTTTATTGTTTCTTGATTTATAGGATATACTGTTGCAAGAATTAAACTTGGAGATTACCATTTTTATGGGTTTGGTACTGATGTTGATTACGAAACTGCGTTTATCCACTATCGACTGGCATCAGAACAGCAGCACAGTGCTCAAGCAATGTTTAATCTGGGCTACATGCATGAGAAGGGATTGGGCATCAAGCAGGTGAGTAAGCTGTAGACTGAGAATCTGCTTTGTTAGAGTACATTTGCTAGTATTAGATACTAATATTAAGTCCATAACTACTACTGGCCTTTAGGTACTATATAACCCCTTAATTGGAATTAGCATGTCTCCCAATACATTCACCAGTAGGCAATGGACAAGTATGTTGACTTCACACTTAACTATGTGAAGTAAAGATGCATAGACGGGGAAGAAACATTTGCCCAAAACTGTGAACATTGGCAAAAAGAGTGCCATATGCTTCAGTAATGCTTTCAAGACTTTGAAGTGTAGTGAAATGAATGCAAATCAACTCCAGACTCATGGTATTTTAGTTCAGGATTATTCTCGTCCTTTGAAACAGTGGCTAAATTGTTTCCTCTATCATGACATTTTGAAAACAAGGTAACAAAGCGGAACCACGACCACATTAGCTGTGGTTTTTCAAGTTAGGCAAACTGCTTCACCTAAAGAAGACCGTGTATCTGGTTCTCCTAGAAAGCCTGTGGTGTGTTGCTGTCCATGAGTTAATTCTTAAAGAATCCAGGGCAACATATTTCTGTATGTATCAAAATAATGTAATTGGCAGTTGCATACTAATTTTGAGCAGCCTACCTTAGCATAATGTATGAATTTAATAATAACTTGACCTGAAACTGTAAGAAATGGCTTAATTTTCTCTATTTTCATTGAGCTTCAACTTTTTTTTTGTCTCCGTATGCATCTTTTAATTATTTTTACTTATTTTCCCCTAAATTCTTGACAAGATACCAGAACAATACAGAGCAAGTCATAGGTCAGTAGTGTTGCTTTGGAAGCAGCAGGCAGTAAATATTTGAAAAATACTTAATGACCTAGATGTAGAAGTGACAATACAGTACACAAACTACATTTTTTCTAAAGTGTGTTTTCAAATGTTACTTTCGGATTGTTTTCCCTTTGTAACTGAGCCCTCACAAGTAGTTAACTTTTGAAAATAAGTCTGCAGCTAAAAGCAACACTGCTAAAGGTAGAGGTTTTCTTAAAAAAAAAGTTCTTTCAGGCATGGACTTTTTTCTTTTTCTTCTGCTTTGAATACAACACAATTTAGATCAAATAAGAAGTTTGAGAAAGTTTCTGCATCATGTTCAGCATGAGAAAAATTATTCCTAATGCTACCATTTACACAGAGTATTCTCCAATCTGAAGCAGAGTTGGCTACCCACACAGAGCTGAAATGAGTGCACAGAGGCTCATGATGAGCATATGTAGCCTTGCTTTATGCAGAGGAATAATACTTTCCTTCAGATCCACTATGGAATGAAAAGTTGAATTTCAAGGGAAATAGAGATAGTTTACATAGATATAGGAAAGGAGCACTGAGAATGTCCAAGCAAGGAAATATAACAAGTATAAAACCAGTCTTAGTAATTTTGAATGTGTAATGTCTTTGCTTTCTGTGTTCTAAAACTTTACAGCTGTAAAATGAGAAGATGGAGATTTAGGACTGAGTAGATAAGGCTAGGGGCTGGGCCAGAATATTCTTAAAAAGGCTAAGACTGAGTTTTGCATGAAGCAGAATATTTGGCTTTCTGTTCACAGAATGTAAATTGCTGAATTTTGAGCACCTCTGAAAATGACTGACAGTTAAAATCATATTTCCTAATATAGTAGGATGTCTACCACTGAAGTCTGTTCTTCCACTAGAGGCCTCTGAATGGGGCATGTAAATTGTAGTAGCACTGTAGTATATAACAAAATTGGGGGTTTAGTGTTTTGAAGAAAAGGATGTGTCCTTTAAATCTCTCCTTGCCTAGATCCATGTCATTAAGATTGCAAACACTCCAGCGTTAGGGAGAATGTTACAATAAGGTGCCTGCACAACTTCAGTTCAGGTCACTGTTCATTCTGGATAAACATGGTATTTCTTAATGGGGGGATTTTTTCCCCCACCAAACAGCTTTTGTCTTACTCTCACTTATTGAATAAGTAGTCTTACATATAGAATTTTATGCTGCACTTTATGTACCAAGATGGCTTTCAAACTCAGACCAGGTCAATGCCAAATACTAAACCCTTCCAGAAATCTCACATGTGTACACTTAGACACTCTTCATAGATTTAATGTTGTCCAATCCCTAAGGCTACATGTCAGAATGAAGACTTTCCATAAACTGCTCAAAATTAAGAATGAGTTTATTTTATTACAGTCTCATCTTAAGATTTGGTGTGGTATTTCAGTGCTATTTGTGTGTTATAGCACAGACTCCTATGGTTTGAACTTTTCTGTCAAGTAAGAGTGCAGTATGCATAAAGCAGAATTAAATGCTTGCCAATTAGAAAGAAAATAAGCCATTATTTAGGATCTCCTTTTACACCAACACTAGCACAGTGCAAAGGAGGTAAGGAAGCTCTTTTAAATAGTTATACAAAAGACAGACTTTCCAGTCTCAATGACTATTCAGAGTTGTTCTGTTGAATTAAAATACTAAAATGCGAGCTACTACATCTCATTCATTTAATGTGTCAATTTTCATAATGTTATTTCCACAAGTGTTATGGGACTAAGCTTTGCTATATCAATAAGCAGAAAATCTTTATGGTATTTCACCATCAGGAAATTATAAAATGAGCATGTGGCATGAAGTCCTGGAGATTTCTCTTATTTTAAGTGTCCAACTTGGAACACTTTCAGAGACAAGTCTTAACACGGGCCTGTTCTTCACATCATTGGGGAACAGCTTTGTATCCAAATATCCTAACATTGCACAGTGTGTATCTGAAGCAGAGCCAAAAAAACACTGAACAAACAAGGAAAGTTAAACTGTTCAGTACATGTACCCTCAGTTCTTACAGTGACCACCTTGTTTCAATTGCCACCAAAGAGAGCACTAATTTAAGCTCTTTAAGTTCCTCTCCCTTCGTGCTCGTACTTTTGCTGGACTGCTCTGACTAATCCAAGTTATGTGCATTTTGGACATGTAGTAAAATCTAATTTGTGCATATGTGCACAAATGGCTAGAAGCTGCACTGTGCAGCAGGCATACTGTAGTGTAACTGAGAGGAAATGCTGCTGCATATTCCTCTGGAACTTGGGTTTTCTTAGTCTTTCATGCTTCGTGTGGTGTTGCAGTTGTTAGAGTGTACTAGAGATACTGAAATATCCGCCTTGGTTTACAGTGAATAGGTTGAACGTGTTATTACTAACCTCTTTGTGAACTTCAATTCTAGCATCAGTTAAAATAGCTTCATCCTCAAATTGAAGCTTCCATTTACTTGTATTTTCAAAGGTGAACATACCTCAGGGAAAAAAAAAATGATGGTTAATTTTTCAAGTTCTTCAAAACTGAGCTTTGAATTTTCTTAACTTTAGGATATTCATCTTGCAAAACGATTCTATGACATGGCAGCTGAAGCAAGCCCAGATGCTCAGGTTCCAGTCTTCCTAGCACTTTGCAAGCTTGGAGTGATTTATTCCTTGCAGTATATACGAGAAATCAATGTAAGTAATACAGAATTAAAAGCAAACAGCAAATGTGTTTTCCATTTTTAAAAGAAGCTCAATTTGTAATCTTACTTAAGTAGAAGTATTGCTTGAGCCTTCTGCAAACTTAGGATAGATTTGTTTTCTGTTGTTGCATATTAAGAGTCACTGAAGCTTTGATTCCCAATTCCTGTTCGTGCAAGTCTGTGAAACTGAAATGTGCACAGCCAGTGCTCTTCTGTGCTGTTCTTCCCTTGAAGAGAATTTCTCAAAACTGTTTGACTATTCTTACCCGTGACCATCTGTTATCAAAATGAAGCAGATTTAACTGACATAATTGCTCAGAGGAAAAAAAAAATTATACCCCTAATTCTCATGCTGTTTTATATTCAGCTATAACAACCCCATTAGAGTTGTGTTTGATCTCTGTGGGGGGAAAAATGTATTTGTATTAGACAGATATTTTGTAGAGTTTCTACTAGGTGATGGCCCTGGAAAAAAAATTTGTCTGTAATGAAGGTGAAGTCTTTCCAATATTTCTCAGTGTTCTGACATCTTACTGCCTTTTTGGATTAGTTAATAAATTAAATTGGTATGGATGTTATTACCACTTAGAGCAAAAGCAGCTTCAGGCAATTCAGCAAAGTTTGACAAAATGTAGTAGTTTTAAGACTGAGGACTTGCAGGGGTGGACAGTCAGAATACTCTAAGTCAATTGGGCAAATACCCATGTCGTGCTCACAGAAGCTAGTATGCAGAACACAGCTTTTCCTAGTTTTAGGTCTGCTGATGCAGATTTAAATTGGCAGTGAGTGTGTAGTATCATTAGATACAGTAGTAAAGCATAAAAGTGTGTGTTGGCTAATGCTTATGCAAATAGGGTCTTATAAAAAGGCACTTCAATCAAAACTAACAGTAAGTCACTTTAATTTCCCTGTCCATTACCTGCACAGATCTCAACATTGTACCACATAAGTGTCCTGGGGCTTAGTGCTCTTCATTCATGAGAAAGCCACCAAACTCCGTAGTGAGAACTTTCATCTCTGAAGTAGAAAATAGAATACCTCATCCTCTATAGCATGGCTCTTAGTCTTAATGATATTTTAGTTCCTGGAAACCAAGAATGTCACTGATGTGATACTATTTTTTCAGAGAGGAAAAGAGCCACTAAGTTTTAAAACTGGTACTTGTACATGAAAGGTGTTACAAATTTAAAGTCAAAGTAAATTCCCATTTGTGTTCTTTGCCATGATGATGTGGACTTTTTCTTTCTTAGATAAGGGAGGTATTCTCACATATTGATATGGACCAGCTGCTGGGGCCTGAGTGGGACCTCTACCTTATGACTATCATCGCCTTGCTCCTGGGAACAATTATAGCTTACAGACAAAGGCAGCACCAGGCAATTCCCAGACCAGCAGGACTGCGGCCAGCTGTGCCTCAACAGGAACCGCCCCCAGAGCATCAAGCACCGCAATAGCAACAAGAGCCTCAGTGAAAGAACTGGATTTTTCCAAAAGGAACAATTTTCATTGTGAATTAGGACTTTGGATCAACAGTCTCTCCCCCAAAAGAGGCGCAAAGAAGTTTAAAAAAGAAATGTTTGAAAGCTGCTTAGAATGATGCCTTTTTTCAGGGATAAGAAAATTATTTTGAAACTGATTTGAATGTTATTTCAGTGCCAATGGAATAACACTATGGCTTTTTTCATGGAAACACAAGAGTGCTACTACAAAAATGTTGCCTGCTGTATCTAGTTCCTCTTTATTCAGAGTCCTTTTCATCTCCCAGAGAGACAGAAGGCTAGCAGTGGAAGGTTTTTGCCTGCTTGATAGCAGTTGCCCTTTATAAAAGTAATGATAATAATTTATGGCCAATTTAAGTCAAAGAAGCTGAACTATATTTAAACTCTAAAAAGATTAGACCTGTTAGGAACTTAAATTCTGATCTGTATCCCAAGTATTTCTATAGCCTTTCTTTCATTGTTTTTTCGTGTTTCTTACACTTTGGTCTTTTATGCTGTCTTGGATGGTTTAACGTAGATTATTGATAAACCCTCTAAAACTAAGCCAGCAAACATGCCACTGTCCATTTGTGCTTTTTTGTTTTGGATCTTTCCTCCATTCCCCTTAGACAGTTCTCAGCAGTCAGTATGTGGCTTGTGAGGTGGAGTGGGACAGATTGGTTCTGGTAAAGCTCATCGGTTGAAAACTGTCCACACAGCACCCAGATCTCACATACTTCTGAAACTTTTCAGGAGCCTGTGTACTTTGCAATACTTTATGACATGAAACCATATTGGTAGTGTTCCTAAACTTAAATTTGTCTTTACAAAGAGGCTGAGTCCAGAAAGCACCAGTATTACTGCGCACACTGAAGAAAGGGGAGAACCAGAAATCTCAGTGAGTTAGCTGACCGTCTTTTAGAGTTGGGAGTTCTATGCTTAATTTTCAACCATCCTGTTAGTGGTTTGCACTGCAAGAAAGAAATGTGTGTATCTCATGCATGCATGCATCTGTTTAATGCATCTACAAAAAAGTCACAAAAATACATACTCTCTACAAAAGGGGCACGGGCTTATGCCAGTGCTGCTGCTCTAAAGCTACAGGGGTGCTCTGGCTGTGCCTTCTCAAGGACCCCTTGTAACAAGAAAATCCAAAGAGAAAGAAGACTAGTGGTTTATGGCTTCTTGATGCCACCAGGTCAGTGTAAAGACCTTCTAATGAGTGTAAAGAATGTGACCTGTGGACTGATGATTTAAGACTGCAAAAGGAATCTTCACGTAGTGACAATTTTCATTGAACTATAATTTCCGGGGCTGGGGGTGGGAAGCAGAGGGGGAATCGTTTGGAAGCACGAAATCCAGAAGTGTCTGTTCTTATTTACCAATGGTAGTTAAATATTTCTTTCTGTACTAGCATTAAACCCTCTGAATATACTGTCTTAAAACTGAATGAATACAAATGAGGAGGCATTAGCTGCATTCTGACAAAAGCTGTGTTTAAAAGGTTAAGGGCTTCTTTTCATGCAAATGTTTTTCCAGTGTATTGGCAACAACATATCAATACACTTTATTTAGAATTGAGATTTTGGTATGGTTTCGTACTTGGTACATTTGCAAGGAGATCATTGCACAACAGATCTCTAGTTTGGGGTAGAAGATAAGCAATCCATTCTTTTGTAAATGGAAATGTCACGGATTACTAGTATTAATGGTACTAGTATTACAGGTAGAATTTCTCAGTACTTCACAATGCTTATGCTGGTCATATGAAGACAAATCTTTAATTTTAGTGTGGAAGGTTGCAGCATGTGGTAGAGGAATGTCTTGTTCAGTCTTAATCATCATTAGCTGATGGAACAGTATTGAACTTAAATGTAGTGTCTTATATGTACAGCATTCCCCAGCTGCATTTCTAAGATATCTGTGACTTTTGAACCCTCCCTTTGAAATATTTTTGCCATTGTCACTTAATAACTCTTTTTAGCTTGGCATGAATAAATTGAAGATTATATGGAAAATGTTTTTCAGTTAAATACCATTGGTTCATTGGTATTGGTCTCTTAGGCAATTTAACAATTTTGTTACTGCATTATTAAAACGTTTTGGTTGTTTGATCTATTAGAACTAAATTCTAAAAGCTCTATCCTACTTGCATGAGAATCTCTCATCACTGCTGCTATGTGACAGTCTTATAGATGACTTTCAGTGAATCTGATGCATTTTACATCCAAGAAATCAGCAGAAGAAAACAATTGAAGATCAGCAAGTTATTGCATTTTAAAAAATGCTTTTTGAAGGAGCAATAAGGAAGTCTTTCTCCTGCTTTTTTCCCTTCCACCAAATTACTGCCACTAACTTTTCAGATGACATTCATTTGAATGTGGTGGTAGAAGAAAAAAGGTACTTACCATAAATAATGGCAAGTTAACTCAGGGATTAAAGAAATGAATAAGTTTTCTAAATCAGTTATCTGCACCATGAGTTAAGTTTTTGTGACAATCCCTTGCCATTCTGTTCTGAAACTTGCATTTTGAGGAAAGTATATTTAACTCTTACTAGCAATATGTTCCTTGTTGTGCACTCAGTTAATCGAGCATCTTTTTCCTAAAGAAGCTGAGTTGCTCAGTTTACTGCAGTGAAGTACTTTTCCCTTTTGGTAGCACACAGGTTATCTTATAGTTTATATGCAGGAGTATTTTAGAAGGAAAACTTGATTAAAGAGAAGCCTTTTTGGGTGTGTTCAGCATGGTTTGAATGGAAAAGTTGTATTGTTTGTGTGTAGTAACATAGGCCAGAGCCTGCCTATTTGACCTTCCCAGACACATGCTCTTCTTTCCCTGCACAGAAAATGGAACTACAGAGCAGTAAGTGTTATTGGTGGAATTTTTATATGTAGGAAAACTGCGAGAAAATATGGAGAGATGCATTGTTCTGCATCTCAAATTATTAATGAAAGACATTAGCTGTTCGTGCTATTTCAAAGAAATGCTGAACTGTTGAGAAAACAGGATTTTAGTTCATCACTGGTGAAACTTGTCCCAGAGCTATCTGTTGAAATAATTTTCCTGCTTTATATTGTCCATCATGGGACAGTGTAATAGAAGGTAAGGCCTTTGATACAAACATCCCCATGAGACTCTTATGAGACAGTTTTACTCACTTTTTAGTCATCTTCCATAAGTCAGCTGCTCTTACTAAAAAAAAA
>VZTJ01002378.1:57797-76478 GCA_013397795.1 Orthonyx spaldingii | reverse complement strand
AAAAAAAAAAAAAACAAAACTATCAAATGTTATTAATTTGGGGAAAGAACATTAAGATATGGCGTGTGAAAGGACTTAAGACTATGCATTATCTAATTTCCACCTATTATATGCTAGTTTTGGCCTATAAAAGGGGATTACACTCACCTTTGCAAGTTGCTTTTCTTTTAGATAGGCAACAATGAACTGAAATTCTATTTTTGTTTCAGAGAATATTAAACTGAAAAGATTTAGTTTGATTTGAACTACTGCAAATGCGTATGGCAGATAGGGACTATTGGGGGAACCTTTTGTTTTTATCAGCTACAGTTCTTTAAAGGGTCTTGTAGGAGTTTTGTAAATTTATTTTGTATTTAAAATCAGTATAAAGGCTGGTCAAATGTAATATAATTGTGTAAACAAATTCTGTTAATAGAAAGATGTACAGATTCATTTTGTACTGTATCTTTAATCTTGTGAAATAAAGATACCACCTGTGTGGTTACTCTCAGTGTTCACAGTGGTTATGCTAACAGAATGTGAATTGCTAGTCATATGCACTGGTATATGCCACTGTTAAATGCATCCCTTCCTATCAGGATGCTCATACTTCTTTCACTTCCATTCCTTTGGAGGGGCATAGAGAGGGGGAATGGGTCGTTTATGCATTTTGTCTTCAGTTGTGCCAGAACCTTGCCCTGTGTGTGTGTGCATGTGTGTGACCGTGCATATGGCATTTGTACCATGTCTGATAGACACAGAACTGCTGTGTGGTTCAGGAGTAGTGACCAGTAACTTTAGATTACTACTGCATTTTCAGTACTGATACAGGGACAATTCACTGAGTTGGAACAGATACTGGGAGAGGGACTACCCTAAGCTGACAAATTTGTTTGCTTTTGAGACCATTTTTGACCCATTCATCCCTTCAGGCTCCATCTGTTGAGACCGAGTCCTCCCTTATAAATTCATTACGTTGATTGGCTTTCCAGTGTGCTTCTTCATTGGGGAGAAGGAAAGTAAGGACAGTGGGGGAGCAATGATAAGGGCTAGGAAAGGCATCAATAGGTAAGTGATCCTGAGCATCAGCCCAAATGACATCATTTTCTGAAGTATCTGGAGGCTTCCCATGTTGTCTGCTCCTGCCAATAGCACTTGTTGCAGGTAAAAACAGAACTGCAGGTACTAAAACCAGCTTGAGTAATGAAGCTCAAGCTTAATGAGGTCATCCCTCACCTTCCAAATAAGTCCATTGTTTGAGATGTGATTGCTGACATACTCAGTTGAGGTGGGGGTAAATATAGGTACTTTATTTTAATTGTAGTCTGTAGTCAGTATGGAGTTGTTCTGTGGAGAGAATTAATTGAGTACCAGGTGTACATATATGATGCAGTGTGGGGGAGTGTTGGGGATTCCTGTTGCTTGTTTGTTTTAAAAAGCTACAGAATAATGTTCATTGAAAACTAGTATATTTTGGTTTTTATGTTGCTGTATTCTCGATATTTTAGTCCTGAGACTAAAACCACTTCAATTAAAATATTATTATAGAGTATAGTTTGTAAACCTACAAGACCTGTTTCATGAGAATGTTGTTTGGTATAATGACAAAATGTTCTTCCTCTTCTCTAAATTATCATGATCTTAATGGAATTTCTGAATCGTGGCTTTATTTCCTATTTTTATAAAGAATAATTGAGGAAAAGTCTCTCTAGCCTACTTGTCAAAAAATCTTTAGACAATTGTAATCAACTTCTAAAGCCAAGGGTGAGGGAGGGCAGTGTATCATCTATCCAGGTAACGAAAGCTGTAACGTCTAGTCGTAAATTTTATATTCAGAAAGAACGGTAAGTGGAGATGGAGTACCATTGTAGTTACACTTCAAGTAGTAAGAGAGATAGATGTGATTTAGCTTCCACAGCACAGAACCTGAATCGTGTAGTGAGCCTCAGACAAAGTGTTTTAACCCCAAAAGGTGTCAGTGCCATTGCCATTTAACTCTGGTAAGATTTCTGAGGGCAGCAGCACTTAGGCAGCCCTTCGCTTCAGAGACATGAGTTCCTCACATCTTTATTTCTTTGGTATCCAGCTTTTTGAGCTTTCCATAAAACATGAGTTGTGATTGCAAATTTTTGAAAATAACTTAAGAATATCAGGTTTTTGTGTTGCAAAATACTGAGATTATAGCTCTTCAATTCTGCTGTCAATGATTTTCTGTATTTCCTTTTTTGATATGCTTGTTTTTCTTCATCCTTCCTCCTAAACACAGGCTGTTCTGTAAAATTAGTTGTTTCAGTTCCCATCTGTTATCAATGTGGCTCCATTGCTGTACAAGATTCATACCAACTTTTTTTATTACTTCTAATTAACTGCTTTTGCTGGGCAGGGGGATGTTGTACATGGGGTGTATGTTTGCAAGGGGATATTAGACAACTTGACAATAATGGCAACTTGGACTTGTTAAATACTTGAGGTCTGAAAGATTGGGAAAGGAGTAACTTCCACACTTCGAGTCACTGTCATTTCTTGGGAATATATGTGTATATCTGAGTGTGTGTGTGTATATACACACGTACACATAGAGATATATGAAGTCCTTGGTTGCAGGAACTTCAGAAACTTACTTAACAAAATTAAATCGTTCAGTACTCTTATTTCTCTCATATTTGTAGAACAAAAGTTCAAAATTAAAAATCACTGTAGCTTCTGGTAAGACCTGGTAAAGGATTACCCTCCCATGACTATTAAAACTTTTATAATATGTAAATCCATTAACCTCTTGTGCCAGTCTGTCTTCCAACATTGTTTGGAATATTATGTGCACAGCTTCCAGAAGAGTGGCCTCTTTTGCGAAGTTAAGCGAAGTTAAATCCATATTTTCTTAGAGTACAAAATCTTTCCCACTAAAATAAGTGAAAATGTTTAGCAACAGGTGAAGAATTTTTTTTAATCACTTTTTTACTGAGACAATCTGGTGCAATATTTGAGCTATCCAAATGGTTTGAAAACTGTAATTTAAAATATTTTACATTATTTATTTCTGTCCAGTCTTACTTTAATGTTTGTTAGGCTCTAGGCTTTATACTGAAATTCCATTAATTAATGGCATTTTAGATGCTTCTAAATAATTTATTATTAGTAGTATTAGTATTACTACTACTATTTGGAAAGTTTCCCAGGTCTAGTCAACAGCAATTTTAAAGGAAAAGCCAGTTTGCATTGCTAGTATTAAAAATGAATATGTGATAGTCAAGCACACTTCATAGACTTTAAAGTCATTATCATAGCTGATGTTAAAATTACTGAAGAAATATGTGGAATGTTCCAGTTTAAGGGTTATAACTTTGCATTTTAAAAAAGATACTTCTTGAACAATCATCCAGCTTTGAATTCAAAGGCTGATGGCCTGACAATCTACATGTTAGTGAGTTTTCCGAAGTGATTTTGTTACCTTCATTACCGGGGCTGTGAGATCAGGAGGACTTGAGTTAATTCTTTTCAGGTTATATTTAGTTTCATCTCTGGTTTTCATCGCACTGATTATAGGACTGGACAGTCCTTTAGAAAGAATAGCCACACCAAAATATGTATACATTTTGTTGTGAAATCCAGTGTTATGTTAATGTTCAATTGTAATTGGATAATGAAAGGATTTCACTTTTTTTGCAAATAATTTTGTGTTTGACTTGGTTGTTGAAATCTGGGAAGCATTGCACAGAAGGGAGGTGACTCTAGTACGAGAATTCAGACCCAGTGAGATAAATGTGGTGATCTCACTGCACACAGCTGTGTTGGCTTTTCCTGCCTCTTTGCTAAACAAACAGCCTTACTGAGTTCCTTACTAGGAGTCTGATTTTTTTGGAAGGCAAAGGGTGCAAGTAGGTAGGAACTTCTCAAAACAGAGCAAGAAAGAAGGATTTCTTCATTGATGTAATCTCTCAACTAACAAACTGAACGTTGTATATTAACTGTTTGCATACCCTATCTTGCGTATTCAGGAAATAGCTCCATAGAGACACAAAAAATACTTCAGGTTTTTTGCACATGTAATTGCAAAAAATTGGCCTAATTATTATGTTTGGGTTTACAAGCCCCAAAAATTTACTCTTCACTACATTTGTCATTCTTAGTTCAGTTCCAAAAGATAGATTGATATGAAATACTTCTAAATGTTTCTGGTGATACTAGTTCAGCATCATAAAACACAGCTCTCATGTTTAGAGTAAACAGTTAGCAAATAATCCTTTGGCTGAAAACTGAAAAATGCTATAGTAAATACTGAAAATGAATAGAAAAGTAAACTGAAAATAAATCCCCTTTAAGATTTCAGATCTAGTGTCTCATTAATCCCATTTGGCACTGTGAAAGGTGCTAGAACAAACAATAGACTGTGTCATTTTAAAATAGTATTCCTTATTTAAACACAACAAATGAAATATTCATTCCCACTGTCTCCTTGGGATTTCTAAATGCCAAATCATAAAGACTTTCTTGCAGTTACAGAAAAGGAAGCTTTCAAATTACGTAAAATGAATATATTTGATAAGTCTTTAGCTCTCTCTATGCTTATATTAAGCATTGGATGCTTCCAAATTTTTCCACTAGCCAGTACACTCCTGGCACTGCTATTCTGCAAACTCTTCACTTGCTCAGATGGCAGGCAGAACAAGCTCTGCAGATACTGGTTAATTTGGTCTGCTGTTAGATGGCAAAACAAAGATGTCTGGTCATTGAGAAATGTCTTTCTGTGGGGAAAATGCCCAATCTGTGAAGGGGAAGTGAAGGTGATGGGCTGCCATTCTGGAAATAGTGCCTTTGTCCCAGCAATATTCATTTTAAACTAATCTTGCTATTACTGAGACGTGCAGTTAAACAGAGCTCTCCAGAAGCATGTGACCTTCCAGGCTGGGCTGTGGCAGCTGGAGCAGAGACCACTCAGGTGGGTGCACGAGGTAAGGCAGCTAAGCAAACAATCTTCTGGCACTGCACACTTACTTTCTCTTACTGCTCTGTGTGTTGGGTCAGTATCAGCTCACTGGCTGAGGAGTGTCACTCCTGTGAGACTGTACTTTGTGATAACGTATAAAGAAAAACGTGAAGTACAGACTTAATTGTGGAAGCGGGTCCAGATAGGTAGAGAAAATCTCGAAGTGCTTCCATACACTTCTGAATTGAGCCTCTGTTGGCACACCACTAAGGGTTAAGTCACACCACCTACTTTCATTTAATATTATGAAATATATTGAGTTCTGTTAACTGACAAATTTAATTAAATCTGCAGTGAAGCTTGCATGAGAATTGTTGTTTTGTATTGGAATAAAATAGCATAATTTCTCAAGATATAATGAATTATTAATACCTTTATAATGAAATATTAACATTAAAAACCCTAGTTAGCTGTCAAGTTGAAAGAACAAGAAGTCAGGTGATGTGTATATTCAAAATAAATTAGAATTGGGATCATTCTAGCCTTTAGTTACTCAGTACATGTGTTTATATTTATGATTTCACATGTTCTAACCCTGTAGAGTCATATCATATATGCATTTTCAACATCACTCAGAATAACAAGAATAGAATGCTGTATTTTTATGGTTAATATGTAACATTGTCATCTTCTAGAAAATGGAGGAATATAATCTTTGTTCTTCAAACCCAAACTATTTGAAGCAGGCAAATCAAACTCTCTGGAGTATCTCTGATTTTTTTTTTTTTTTTGCCCTATGTCCTTACTTTGGGGGAGATAAACGTTCAGGTGTATTCTAACTTCTCTTTCTATTGTAGGAACAGCAATGTTCAACCAAAAATTCAATATATTTATTTAAATGGAATAATTTTGGGTTTGATTCTCTGATGTAATAGAATATTTCAGTGGAAAGGACCTATAATGACCATTAAATTCAACTGCCTGACCACTGTAGGGCTGACGAAAAATGTTTTCTGTGGTTTCGATTCTGAGAAGACTCAAGATAATATAAGAACCTGTATCAGGTATGTTACCTGCTAGTCCTTCCATTCCAGATCTTACTAGTAAAAGAATTTCAGAAATAGAAAGCAAAAATTTCTTGCAAGTCCAAACAGAATAATAGTATTAAACAGAATTGTCTGATGTTGTGGTAATGGTGTAGTAACTTGGATGGTATAAATAGTGTAACCAAAGCAAAGGTTGTAAAACATGTTTTCACTTTCCCCTCACCTTTCTCCCCCTTGCCTTTTTTAAAAAGGATGCTTAATACAGGAACTTCAGTTTACCTAATATCAGAAAAAGTAATGGTGCTAGAGCAAATTTAAGCCTGGTAATCTGCATAAAAGAGGAATAGGTTCTAAAAAGGATATTATATGCAAGCCTTTTTCCTTTAATGATTTCTTAAATGAGGAAACGTTCCTTTCTTCAGCCTTTAAACCATATAAAAGCTATCAGTAAATATGCTCTGGAGTGAAAAGAAAGCGAAGATGGAAAATATATTTCTGGTACTAAGTCTTAATTACAACCTGATCAATGACATTTCATGTTGTGTGCTTTAGCAATGCAAGATATGGCAACCACTGCCACTGTTGGACTGTTTGTGACAGCATTTGTAGCTGCCTTTGTGACTACAAGTTCAAATACTGTTGTGAAAAGTTACTCTGTAATGGCTTCTATTTCTATTCAGAAAACAAAGAACGGGAAAAAGCAAAAGAAGAAATGGGGTTTAGGACTTGATCAAAACCAGGGAAGGGTTCATGGCCTTCAAGTCTCTTTTTAGCCAGGATCTGTCAGAGTACAGTACCTCAGAGGTCAATAATGTTATTCTGGATCCTGGATTTATTAAAGATAGGGAAGATAAAGGGAAACAAATGGAAAATTAATCTATAGTTCTTCTGGCTTATAAAACAACCCGGAGGAGAAACAAAGATGCCAGTTGTACCTGAGTAGAAGTATCAATGTACTTGGTGAATATACCCTGTACACATGTAAATGAGTCTGACTCCCAGCCTAAACCCATTTCGGCCCATAGGCAGCATATTGAACTAAACATCTTTGATGTGACTGGCTTTGTCTGGGCAATCAACATCTACTGCTGGATAAGACAGGTTCAACTAAGCATCTTCCATGGGACTGCCTTTGTCTGGGCAATCAACATCTTCTACTGCTGGCTGAGACAGGATCTGCAAGTCGCTTTTGGCAACGTGCGGGTTGTGTGCTGTTTTCTCCCAGCCACCTCTAGCTGGCACTCGAGTCGGTGCTTTGGGACATGCGGTGTCCCCCGCTTGTGCCACAGGGGCTTTGGGCTTCGGTGCGAGTGTTCTTTGTAATGTGTGTCCCCACGTTGCTCTGCACCAGGCGCAAACCTTCGGCCCTCTTTGAAAGCCCCTTCGAAACAATCAGGTGAATCAGACATGCTAAGCTGCTGAGTGTAGCATCAGTTGTAATGACATGGTTCTCGTGCACTTTGCATTTGAGATTTTCCCGGTGTTTTAACACTTTTTAAAACTGTTAGTTCACCCAGAGAAGAAATAAACTGGGGTTTTTTTGTTTGTTTTTTGTTGTTGTTGTTGTTGGTTTTTTTGGGGTTTTTTTTTGCAGTCAGTCCCCATTACTAATTAAGGCTGTTATTACAGTGTTTATTGCAAACGTTAAGGTCATTAACATTTCTCAGCTTGCAAGGTTCAATTTTCTAGGAAGCTCTTTGGTGATTTGCTACTCCCTCAGCTCTCCAGAGTCATTCTCTGAATTTGCTAATGGATGTAAATGTACACATCTGTGCTCATGTTTGGGCTAATGATGCACATGTTCGTTTTGCATAAGCTTGCTTTCAGCTGGAGTCTCAGAATTGTTGTGGGGTTAGAAGTTAATTCCTCCATAAAGACATTTCCATATGCAAATCGCTCTCTGAACTATTTAAAGGCAGAAATAAGATTAAGATTAATATTACTATACCATTTACATTATGAGGTTTGTAATACTATTACAGCTTAACAGCTTAAAAATAATTTGGTTCATAGCAGTTGTATTAACTTTCTTATTCCTGCCTAATACATAATCCACAAAATTCACCAGGGTCCAACAAAAGAATTTAGGCGTCTGGTAAATGGTGTTAAAAGTGGGTTCACGAACTCACCAGTTACAAATAAACAGTGTTTCATTTAAGCATGCCCGTTGAAGGATATCTGTTTGCATTATCAGTTTTTACTTGCGCATTGCTATTTACTTTTTGCCAGTTGACTTTGAATCGTATTCAGAAGCGAGCCCTGAGAACCTCCGACAGGATCAATGCGGGGAGTGCGGGAACAGCCTCCTCTCCGCCTCCAGCAGTGCGCGGGGCTCGGGGAGCAGCGCGGGGACAGGGACCGGGACGGGTGAGAGCCAGGGTGAGAGCGGGCCGGGCCTGGCCCATGCGGGGAAAGGGATCGGGACCGGCACGGGGCGGGCCCGGCCCGTACGGGGACAGGGACAGGGATCGGGACCGGCACGGGGCGGACCCGGCCCATGCAGCCGCCGAGGAGCGCCCAATGGCGGCGGCGCGGGGCGGGCCGGAGGGGCCGGGCCGGAGCCGCCCGCTCGGTGCCGGAGAGCGCCCGCGGAGCAGCGCGGCCGCCGGTAGGTGTGCGGCCCCCTGCTCTGCCTTCGGAGCGCCGGGGAGCGGGGACCGCGGCTCGGGGCTGGCGGGCGGCGCTGGCGCGGGGGAGCGCATCAGAAACCGGAGCCGAGGACACCCAAAGCCAAGGCAGGTGGCCCTGCTGGCGGAGCGGGGGCCGCCGCCGGCCCCTCGGTGCCTGCGGAGCGGGGCCGCCCTCGGCTGCGCGCCCTGGCGGAGCCGGGGTTCCCTCCGCACTGCAGCCCTGTCCATGGCCGGGCCCGGGGCACCGCTCCCATCGGTACCGAGCGTGGAGCTGTTTCCCCCGGCGCTCGGGGCCGCTCTCCGCGCAGGCGGCCGGTGCCGGGCAGTCCCCAGCGCCGGGCGATGTGCGGCTGTGCCCGGCCAGCGGCTCGGTGCGCTGCGGCTGCGGAAGGGTTAACGCTCATTAGCGGCAGCGCGGGGAAGCTGCTTGTATCCACCTACCCCTCAGCTGCTCCGTGTAATTACTCATGGTTTGGGCTTTTTTCTTGCTTGGGTCCGCTTAATTGTGCTACTTTTGAAACGTTTTTCTGCTGTTGAGATACTGCAAGGCAAGCAAAAATCGCTCGCTCATCTTTCTGTTGTCACGTTTGAATGCGCTATGTAAATTACAGGCTAAAAAAGCTCAAATTACATATTTCCATGCAAAGTGGTTTTTTTGTGTTGATATACGACCAGACAGCCTTTTCCCGGCCCATTTGTTTAGTTCGTGTGTTAAATACTCTCTCTGTACTGCAGCTCTGCTTTTCTCTATTGATTTTTGTTAATTGTTTTGTGGATAATTTGGTTGTATCAGCCTCAACTTTTCTGATTTTTTCTTTCCCATGGCTCCATGGCTTAATCTTTTCTGAGACTTTAGGTTTCCAGAGACACAAAAGTTAAAAAAAAAATGCTCGACTGCTTGACTAGGTCAGGTGATGCTTTGCAGCTCATGTCTTCTCATACTTTAATTGTGCCTTTTGCTGGGAAATATGCTTAGGATAATACTGCAGTACTGGTTTGAGGGCACTTTTAGTATTGTCAAGGCAAAAATTTGGCAAATATTGGCATTTCTTTACTTGTGAATCATATATGAATCATTCTTGTCTTCTGTGAAATGTGTATTTTGCAAACTTACTAGTCTGGGCAAGTAAACTTCAAACTACAGGTTGCTTGGAAAAATGCTTGTGTTCGCTAATTCTGGCAGGTGACTCTGATTTTGTTTTTTTCTTTTCTCTGCCAAGGTGATGGAAACATACCTTGCATTACACAGACAAGTGAGATCTGGACTTTGCCTTAACATTGTCCAGATAAACAGGTTTATTTTAATGAAGTTTGTATTATCACAGAAAAGCTTGAAGAACTGTTTCCCCCATCTCTATGAGATGTATTATGTGGGATTATGCAACACATTGGACTTTCCTAAATACTTAGTTTCCTAATGGGTAGGTTCTCTTTTCTCCAAGAATTTTCAGATTTGATTGCTTATAATTTAAAGCAATGTTTGCAATTATTTCCTTTGTTATGTCATGCTTTTTTCAGGTAAATCTTTGACCTTTTCTGTATCCTATTAAAGGCTTTTCATTATATGCCTATGAAGCTTTAAAGTACAAAGTAAGTAGCAGTAACTCCCTAGCAGATCTAACATACATTTCCCTATAAATAGGAATACAGTTAACAGTTTTAGTGATCTCTGCTGTTTTATAGTTGTGGCTTTTAAATTATTTTTTAAATATCAGTGTCATCAGGAGCATGACCATTAAACTTTCCAGTAAGGGAAAAGGGTCAATTTTTTTTTTCTCGCACATGATGCAGTGTATCTCAGTTCTGACTAGTCATACTCTCTTATGTTTTGTGTCCTTCATTATCATTAAGAACAGAACAGCATATCTTGGTCTTTAATAACAGAGCTTCCTTGAGTTCCTTGTATCCCTCACTACATCAGTGGCATAATTAATACTCTGTGTGGCTGGTTTAGATTACAGTCCAAGGGATGCAAAATAAAAAGGTAACAGCTACATCTCAGTAGTGGCCAACTCCCCATCTTGAGTCCTTGTTTGTGCTGCCTTGCCAGCTATCTTGTTAAGAACGAGCAGCTGGTACAGTTCCCTGGTTGAGAAACCCAGACTGTGTGTGGGTTAAAACCATATTGTGAGTGGGCTAAATACATCGTGTTTATAGAGTCCGTAATTTTCAGCTATCTCAAGTCTGGCATCAGCAAGTGAAGATGAGAAATGGTATCTATGTATGTTACAAACCTCTCAGGATGTTTTGCTCTGCAAGGCTTCTGTTGCCCCTGAAGCAGTGACTTTTCCAGTCAGTGAGACAGTTTCCAAGGTGGCATCAGGTCATGGCCTGTGGATTCACCTGCTCTGACACTTGGCTCATGGCAGTGCGCTTTCTTCATGCAGCTTTTAACCCAGGTATTGCACTGAGGCTTTGTGCAGTAAACCAGCAGAATCAGCTTTGAATTGCTGAAGTCCTGTTAAAGGCCATCTTTGCAGCACCATCAGCTTTCTCTGGAAGCTGGAAAACTAAAAAGATCATTAGGAGCTAAGCTATAGAACTGTAAGGATTCATGTGGTGGTGGCGGCGGCAGTCTTCTGACATAATGTTGGCCATCTAAAAGTTGTGTTTATCTAAGATAATCAGTTAAATTCACTCTGCAGGTCAGCTAGGAAAGGACAACATTCAATAGGCAATTCTTGGCCAATTTGTCTGAACTATTAGTTGCATAATGAAAAAGAAGGATAAAGTACTCAACTGCAAAACCAGATTATTTTGTCATCAGATGTCTTAGTACATTTCTTTGGAGTCTAGCGTGACGGATGTTTCTTACAGCATTGTGAATTCTGCTGATAGATGTAATAACTTCACAAGTGGTTAGACTCAAGGAAGGAATGCCTGTCTTTGTATGTGTTGGGCATGAGCATGTGTTGCTTTCAAGACTCTAGCTGTAATTATGATCACAAGAATTTGAGTCCTAGGAAATTAGAAGTCTTACTACTCAGCTCGTACATCTGGAAACTTTAGGGATTAAATCTTTGCTCCTTGTAGGTGGTGAAAGGTTTGCCAGGACCTTAAACAGGGACAGAAATCCATTTACAGGTGTCTATATGGGTAAGACTGCTTCCCAGGTAGGGATTATGAATCCCCTATTGTCTTCTACCGTCAATTTTCACTGTCTTCTAAATGTGCAAATAAGGTGAACGGTGTGTACTGTCCTATTTTTTTCAGAACTGAAAGGGGGGTAAAATTTCAGAAGTTGAGATGGAAAAAATGAAAAAACACAGTCCTGTGGGAATACCAGGGGACACACATCAGTGTTCCAAGATTCTCTTCTTCTCTGAAAGCACTATAGATGCAAATACATGAGCGCATTATTTAAAGCAGGAATGCACTTTTTTAATTAGTGTCCTGACCACCTGCATTTCTGCAGTTCAGTTTGCATCTCAGAGCACATAAACTGATTTTGTGTGGGATAAAACTGAGCAGAAGGAAGAGCTCATTTAATGTACTCCAAGTACTAAAGCAAATTCAGTCTACGGATCATTTTGGAGATAATTGTAAGTAAAAACCACAGAAAAGGTAGTGTGAAAGCTGTGCCCTTAATGCTAAGTATTTCACTCTACCACTCTGCTCCTATTGGTAAAGTTTTATGCTGTTTATTAGTGTGAACTTAGCATATAGTCTCTTGACCAACTTGACAACCCATTTTTAAATTTAGCACAGTCATTAGTATATATTGACAGAAAAATATACAAAAAAAAGAATAAATGTATTTCTTGCTAATTTCTTGCTAACAATGCTAAAAGAGTTAAGAGCAGACGTTAATGCTAGGACAATGTGTCCCTTAGATAAACACAGCAACAAATAGCTTTCTTTAACAGGAAATAATCTTAAAAGAGCTGGGTTACTGAAATGTATGGCTTTCTTATACATCACTTCTGTAGAGATACAGTCTCTGAAGGGAAATCATGAAATTAAAGAGCTTTTGGTCTCATCAATCCTAAAAATCCTTCAATAGGTGCTCTTCTGACAGGAAGTATTTCCCAAAATATTGAAAATATTTCTCAGCAGTGATATATGTTAAAGTTTGTCAGTCAGCTGCAGTGAAATGTCTAGAAATATGTGTAAGACTTTCTTGAAGCTTACACCCTTAGGTGTGAAAAAGACATGCAGGTCTAAGTTAGTTACCATACTCTTCTTGGAGGGGGATTCACCTCATTTGAAAATAGATCAGGCAGAGGATCCTCTGGAGGTGTTGTGTTCCTTCTGTTGACTGTAAACAGAGCATCAGGTGACCATCTCAGATGTCTGACTGGGTGTCTGGAGTTAAATGAGGTGTGATTCATCTTGCTTTATTAAGGTAACTGAACTAAATGTCTCAGCACAATTCCTTCAGCTTGAAACAGAAGGCAGAACTGACTTGTGTGCTTGAGGATCCTACAGAGGTGCTCTGGTAGTGCAAAAGTATCTTGATATTCAAGGAGCAGCCAGTGTGCTCCAGAGCTGAGGTTCAAAATGGAGCTCCTGGTCCAAGGGCAGCAGACCTGCCTGGTGAGCTAGAGAGAAAGGAGGTGTTTTCGCTGAGCTGTTTCTTGATTCATTATGCTCTTTTAGGCCAAGTTTTAGTTGGCATTTAAAGACATGAATATTTATAGAAACTAATTCTCTTTGTGGGCTCTTGGGTTTGCCAGCTGTGAAATGAAATGAAAGAATTATCTTCAATTTACTTTTGAAATAGGGGGTGGCTATATGATACAGTAATTTTGCTATCTGAATCAGGGGCCTCTGGTGAACAGAAGGTATTATTTTGCAGAACTTCATGGTGGTTTTGTGGTTGTGTGGGTGATGGAAATGCAAGAAAAAACCTCTACTAAGCATTTTTGAAGAGAAAAGGTATTACTAGCTGCAAAACTGAACCTAGAGCTGGGCAAGCTCTGCAGCACAAAGCCAGTTTATTTTCTAATAGAGCAGTTTCAATTGAATAGCTGTAGGAAAGAATTTGGCCTATGAAGTTTAATGATTAGTTGCTGTTTAATTGCCAGCTGCTCCTAAGGACAGAAACTTGCCAACAGAAATGCTCCTTTCTCTCTGATCCTTGCTAGGTTGTTTTAAGTTCACTACAATTCAAGTGTTTACCTGGCTAATACTTATATTATATATATAAAAATCATACATGGTGAAAACATCAGGTGCAGCTCCCAAATTCATCCTAAATTACATGGTATGTGAGTTTAGCATGAGGAATGAGATCTCAGTTGATAGTTGCATGGATTACTTTTTGGGCATTCATGGCCAGAATCTCAAATGTCACTGAAGAGGATAAAACTGAGATAGAATAGATTTGGAAAATCTGGGCTTTCCTCTCCTGAATAACACATCTCTGACCTCTATAATTTAATCGTCCTGTCTCTCTGAATGGAGGCAGCTGTATTAGTTTACCACACTAAGTGGGCTCAGATCTTGACACCAGCATTCACTCTCTCTTTCCCAGTTTGCAGATTCTCCCTGTATCCAGTCCAGAGTATTGGTATGAATGTGCTTGGAGCTAAGGCTGATTGAGGGTAGCTACAGACCTTTGGGAGCTGCAGCTCCAAACAGCTACGTTTACTCTTCAGTGACACTGAAACAGGCACTAACTTTCAAGGGATAATCCTCTCTTTTCAAGAAGTCTGTCTTGAAAAAAAAAAAGTCTTCTAATTCTGCTAATTTTCAGTGGTTTCTAAATGTTTTTGTGTCTGTGTGAATTATATGTCAAATTTACAACTCTGACACAGTGAGTCTTGGTGACAGTGTCCCTGTCCCTTTGTGGGCCTTTATGGAAGAGGAAGTAAATACCTCAAATATTTTAAAATCCACTTGTCTGCATCCCACTGCCAAAACTTGTCCACTGGATATGGCAGTCTTTGCCAAAGGTTGGCTGGATTCAGCCTCACCAGAGCTGGCAAGAGAGCAGTAGCACTGCATTAGCCTTGCCATGAACTGGTATTTCCACATATTGTAATGCTGTGCCACTGAGGCTTATTGCGGGCTGAGGAACAGAATAACCATGGTCACTTTTGGCTACGTAAGACTTGGTGGGAGGTGGGGTGACCTGACTGCATTGCTTCCATTTCCAGAGCAGGTTCAGAAAGCAGCCAAAAGGGTCAATACTGGGAGTGTTCACTGGGAGTGTTACCTGGGAGGGATTGCACTGGCAGGATATTCAGATTCCAAACCTTTTAATGAAGAGAGGCCTTGCTCGTATCACCTGAGTGCCCAGCACCCGTCTCCTGTGCTTTATATTGTTCTGTTCAATGAAGTGAGTGACGTCTTCATAAAGTTCTTTTTTCTTTGTTTTCCTGACTACACTCTAGAGTTTTCAAGGCAACAATAAACCTGTCTTAAACTTGTGGTGGCTTGGAGGGAAAGGGAGCCTTGGGGTTTCTTTGGTGGTTTCTGATTTTGTGTTTTGTTGGGTTTTTTTTACACAGTTACTCTACTAGAGCACTTGCATAACACAAAAGAAGTCATGCATTAACCAGAAAGAAGAAAGTTACACAATATCTGACAGCACTCAAAAATGTAACACAAATTAAATTCTTGTCTAAAAATTTGGGATACTGCATTACCCAAGCCCAGCTGAAAGGTGGAATATGTTCATGACTTCACTTGTCTTACCATGTGACTCTCCTCGTACTCTGTAAGTTTCCACATGCATAATGTAGGAGAGCACAGTTCTGGCTATACAGAATGGCTGATCACCTGCTGCAGTTCAACTTTACATGATTTCCTCTTCATTAGGAACTGTGGTGATAAGACAAAGAGTAGTGGGTACAAATTGAAAGAGGGTAAATTTAGGTTAGACATTAGGAAGAAATTCTTTACTGGGAGGATGTTGAGACACCAGAACAGGTTGCCCAGGGAAGTTGTGGATGCCCCAGCCCTGGCAGTGTTCAAGGCCCAGTAGGATAAGGTGTCCCTGCCCATGGCAGGAGTTGGAACGAGATGATCTTGTAGGTCTCTTTTAAGATTTAACATTTTATGATTCTATGATTGAATGATAAAATAAACGTCAGCTGTTTGAAACTGAAGCATTAGTTTCTTGAGAGAGGAAGAACAGGGAAATGTCTTGCTGTACATTTAGCTGCTTTTTCCATTCCCTTTTCCTTTCTCATTTTCCTTTATCTTTTTCCTTTCTTATTTCTTTTTTTTCTGAGTATTGATTTGGTGAATCCAATTAAATTATTCTATATCCTCAAAACATGGAATTTCAAAATCATATTCCTATGTCTGTGTGAAAACTGGAGATTTTTTTTTCCATGCACCTATAAATAGTGGTTTGTTTAGTTTTGATTCTGTGTAGCCTGTGCATGTACACATACCTACAGCACTTGTGTCCCACTGGCTTGAGCCAGGCAAGTGAAAAGGTGCCGCTGCAGAAGCTTCCCAGCAAATAGTTTGGTCTCCAGGGACCTTCCCCAGGGTGTCTGCACAGCTCTGTCATGCACCCAATATGCAGTGCTCCCTGCTGTTCCAGTTTTGACAGTTTGCTTTGACAATGATGCCCCTACCATTGAGCTGTTGTCCCACTCTGTGGGAGCTGGTAAATATGAATTTTGGTGTATAATACTACACATTTTTAACACCTTGAATGCTTTGTAACTGGGCATTGGTGTCAGATTAAAAGATGAGCATCTCAAGGAAGCCATGCAATAATGTTGGTATTAATTATTTGATGCCCTTGAGCATGAGGTGCAGCCAGTCCTTCTTCCTGCAGTTGGTATCAGACTTGCGGTGTCTCCCTGTTGGAGCTTCCTCAGCAAAATACTGAGTGTAATAAAATACGAGTGATTTGCTGCCTCCATATGCAAGAGGGGCCTGCATCACTCTCACCATATACCTCTGCATCACTTAGAAGATCTCACCTAGATAGATGGCAGTGTGTCTTGGATTCCTATTGTGGAATGCAGAAGGTTGCCTGCTGCCTCACAGGCACTCTCATGGGGTACTACCATAGAGTACCACTTATTAGTGTGTGTTAGTAAAAACAAAACAACTCAAAACCTCAATAAAACCAAAATCAAACAACAAAAAATGAAGGATTTTCCTCATACCCTCTGTTGTACATCATGCTAGTATACCATGCATTCCTATGTTTTGACAATTAAACAAATACAATTAGACACAAATGCATTAGACAGTACCATTGCAAACATACTCTTTTGTACTGTGTATGAATTTGACTTGTCAAGAACTTTGTTTCTACTTCAGATGTATTTTTGGTAATATTTTGTAAAATACTGGGTACCTTTAAATTCAATCATTGCACAAGCATTTTTTTCCTAGAGTTGTTTTTCATTCTCTTGAAACAGGAGTAGCCATGCTAAAATAATAGAACCATCAAGTCTAATGGGCCTATATTTAGGTTGTCTAAAATAGTGACAACAAACATGATATTTGTGGGTTGCCCTGAAGGGCTGCAGTGTCCTGGCATCACATTAAGTTGCATTTGACTCTACAGACACTGGAAATGAGGAAAGACCGGTTGGATCATTGGAAGAATTTTCTTCTAGGGCAAGCTTGTTTCCTGTGATACATCTCCCAGAATATTGGGTTTTGTCTGGCTTTAAATAATCAAGCACGGTTTCCTTAAACTGGGAGACAACTTCACATTTTAATGTTGCCTTTGTCTATAACAGTCAAGAATGATCTTTTTTATAACAAAAATCCCTTTTTAAACTCTTTTCATTGGAAAAGTGCTGCTGAGTCAGATTAGAAGTTATAAAAGATGTAATATGGAAGTACAATTATAGAGAAAACATTTATAAGTAAATAGTTTTTAGCTCTATGGAAATACAGAGAAAGCTTGAAGAGAAGATGACTTTCTCACTCAGTGTTCCTAATCCCCCTTTCTAGCCAATATTCAGCACAAGAAAACTTCTTTGCTTTCATTCAGGGCTGCATCACTTCCTCAATAGTCCTTGTCTTCCTGATGCTTTCACAGTTGGATTCTGTGTTTTTCTCTCACTCTGAATCTGTTCTCCCATTCTGTGCGTACTCACAGCTCAGACAGATCAATGCCCATCCTCTCTGGAGGCATACAGCCTCCAATGAAGCATCTCTGTCTGCAGAATTCAGTTCCTTCCTTGTCTTGAATGTGGCTAGTGTTTGAGGGCTTGACTTCTTTCTTTCTTGGGTTTTTTTTTTTGTTGTTTTGGTTTTTTTTCCCTCTTCCCTCAGCTTTCTTAGTCAAAATGAGAGTTTGACTGATACTGATTGATAGCAAATGATTGTACCCACTATCTTCAGTGAAGATGTTTTCACCCATCTTCTAGCATTTAACTTCTTTGTCATCTTAATTGTAATTTGTAAGAAGAAGGACAGGTAGATAGGATTTTATGATCTGTGTCCACTTCTTGATAGGTGTCTTCTGTGATGTCAGGCTGTGATGGCATAAGTGGTTCTAGAGTGATAAATTGTAGAACATTATGCTTTTTGCATTAGTGAGATAAAAAAACCAATTTGATAATCATCACAACAGCAAATTAAGTACAGGAGCTGTTCGAGGGTTTGGTAAATGGAATACATCTGGCTAGCTTGTCTGTGCAGAATTTAAATGAGGACATATGAAAACATCAATATCAGATGTGCAAACCAGGTTGCTCAGTGGGAATTTTTTTTTGAAACACGTGTTCCTTTTGTCACTCACTTTTTGAGGTTTGAAAGAAGAAATCAATTTTTAAACCCATTTCCCTCCACAGACTGTGGCTTGGAGCATCAATTTTATAGTAATATGTTGTGCAATAGTTGTGACTACTGCAAATTCACCATCCTGAAGCAGAAAATCTGTGACACTTGTAATGGGTAGGTGTGGAGGTGTCTGGGATCAGGGTGCTGCTTTGGACTTCTGCCATGTGGAGGCCTTGAGAAAACAAGGAAGAGTAGTAAGGACCATGTACCCACCCTCTCCTAAGGGGATGTTAGCAACCTCTCCTCCCTTACTGCATTTAGATTTCCTGTTGCCTACTGTTATTACCAACAGAATTTTGCTGAACAAAGTAAAACCTGATCTGAACTATTATAGTCTTTGGGAAGAAAAATCTTAAATTAGTGTTTTTTCTTCTATTTTTTCTCCTGT
>VZTJ01002378.1:0-57704 GCA_013397795.1 Orthonyx spaldingii | reverse complement strand
GCCAGATTTTAGAGATGCAAATGTTCTGCTAAACAAATTGACTCACTGCCTCTTTCCTGTAATCTTGTCCCAGGCTAGTTTTATTGCACTGGTGCTCTATGTGGTAAGAGAAGCATTTGACTGATTGTTGCCTCAGATTCTAGTTTGAGTTGAAAGGTTGGCAGTTTGGGAAGTTGTCCTTCAAGTTCCCATGCAATTGCATGACTGGAAGCTTCAGTTACACTTTGAATGAATCCTATACACAGAGTGAGCTATATTGAAAGTCCTGAATTGCAGAACTTCTATTTTCCTGGCGTGACTGGTGATGTGAACTATCGCTGTCAGACATTTTGTCTCACATCCTCCTTTGGTTTTTGCCTGCTAGATATTACTTCTAATTGTAAAAAAAACCAAAAAAAACCCCAAAACCAAACCAAAACAAACCCCAAAAAAAGCCAATTTTTTATACTGCTGGTCTTCTACAGTGTCTTTCTACATTTCTCAAGTTTTTAGGAGTACAACTAATAGAGGATGTTGTACAATTTTCCTCCAGCATCAGACTGAATCTTTGTCTCTCGTTATGAGGCATCCATAATCCATGAAGTATTTCTAAGGCATGGCCTTGACAGAAGAAGAGCCATTTATTGTCTTCTGAACTGCCTAAATATGTTGGTGTTGCCTGCAGGAGAGCATCTTAGGTGTTCTCTCTCTCTCTGTGCAAAACAGAGGAACTTCTGTGGCAGATAGGTTTTGGTGTAGAGAGAACAGCAGCTGTTGACCTTTCAGATATTAGCCTTGACACAAATATTCCTGAGGGAGATGCTTATGACTTTCTTACCAATGCTACCTGTACAGACTCTCCTCTCTTACTGCCACTGAAGTGTGAACTTCCAGGAAAGCTGGGATGTGTGTTTGTGGCATATGGTTTTATGTGTGCTGGTTGTGCTGGAGAAAACAAGGTCATCCCAGGTCACCTCAGCTTTAACGCTGCTTCTGCCATAGCCTTGCAGTGTGGATTGAGGCAGATAACTTTGTATCGTTGGAGTAATTGGGAATGGTCTTTAGTGTAGCTGTCTCTGGGTCCTGGACTCAGGAAGACCCCCAGTCTGCTTTTTTGTCATTCAGTGTGCCAGATGTCTCTGGTCACCTTCAGCACCACACTCTGCCTCACTGCATCTCTGTCTAGAATCACCAGGAGACAGAGGTAATGACCTACCTTGTAATGGCACAAAGTGGATTTGCCCAGGCTCTGCAGACACAGCACTGTCAAGACTCTTGTTACCATTCACTGAGGTGTAATCCATAATGAGAAAAGCCATCCTTTCTCCCAGAGAGGCTGCAGGAGTTTCATAAGGCACGTTCATTTGTCTCCCTTTGGGCTCTAATTCTTTCTTTCATATGGAGAGCTTTGTGTGAGTGTTACATGCACCAGGTAGTGACTGGGCTTCTTAAGCTACAACTGAAGTCATGGAGCTCATATAAAAGCATGTGTCAGAATAAGTAAAACTGGTCTAAGATCTAAAACAGAGTTTTACCAGACTTTCCCAGGGTCATTTACAAGCTGGCAGAGCTGTACACATGGAGAAAATATTGTCAATATTAACAATATAACCAAATAATCAACCAAATATGCCTTTATTCCTGTCATCATCTAGGTTATTCATAAGGTAATCTTAGGCATTTAGGCAGAGGTTGGTTAAATTTTTTTTTTTTTTTTCAGGAAGAATGATATCCAAATCCAGTTCTTTTTTTTTCACTGGGTTTCTCAAGTTCATTGCTTTGTTTTTTTTCCTGTTGTTTAGCACTGTATTTTGTTTATGCTGTTGCACCTTGAAGTACTTGGGACTTGGTTTTGATGCTCGAGAACAGAGTTCCAATTTGGAGTTTGTTTATCATTCAGATCATGATGTGCTGATGGTCAGTGTTTGTTACGGGCCAAGCTGAGAGGAAGAGCCATGAGCACTCTCTTTCTCACTTGGAAATTTGCCCAAGGCAGCAGTCATTCCTCAGTTCATGCTACTAGAATTGTTTCATCTGTACAGGTTTGCCAAACACATGGTCAAGATAAAATTACTTATTTTTCCTTGAGGTTTTCCTGGTGGGAGTGACACTTGATTGTTACAAGAAAAGCCCTGGTCAGAGTCTTTCCTTTTCGTACTGTCCCTTTGACTTAGTTTCTTTTGTCTGCTATGTGGAATTTAACAGCTTGTTTAGTTGTTTTCCCTTAATGGTCTCCTACAAAACCAAACGCAAACTACTGTAACCAGTTATGTTTCAGTTCCTGGGATTGTAAGGGAATGTCTAAGCAAGAAAAACAAAGCTGTATGGATTACAAGATTTTTTTCAATAGTGTTGCCATGTAAGGCAATATATTTGAAGAGTCTATAATCTTGGCACACGCTTGCTACATTTGGAAAACAAGAAAGCAAACAACTGAATTTCATTCTCAATATTTTTATTCTGATTTTTTTCTCCTGTGTTCCCATATAGCTGTAACCTAGTAACTCTGGGTAGTGATCAGAAAGCTGACTGCAGCCTGCGTCATATGGATGTAACTTGAAGCAATTGGGAAAATGACCCTTAGTGCTTAAAATTATGAACTGTGCTAAGCTGTTTCTTCTAAGCAGAGTTGAAATCTACTGAGAAACAATGTTTCAGTTTGCTGTCCAAACACATGAGTAATTCAATACTTTGAATGGTACATTTACAAAACATACCATGCAATTACAGATAGTTCTGAAAGCCATTACAGATACTTCTGATACTTCTAAACCTCAGTAGTGCCACAAACATTTCTACATATCAACATTGCTGCTGTTGGTGTTTGTACTCACCCAGTGTGTAAAGGTCCCACTTGAAGTGAATTTACATCATTTTGAAATGAGAGATTTCTAGTTATCAAAGCAGTTTTGTCATTTTATAATGAACCTTCATCAGCTTTAAAAAGGGCTTGTGTAATGTCATTTACCAAAACACTAGGAGAACTAAAGAGACAAAGTATTTTCTTCCAGCTCTATGATCTCTACCTTTTGGAGAACTGAAAATAACTCTCACCTGCTTGTCACTCAGATTTACATGCACCACTGTGAAACTGAAATGTGAAAAAGGGACACCCGAAGCAGGTATTTCAGCTTCTTAGAGGATTTTCTTGCCTCACGGTCAAGTCACTGTGTTGGAATTGACGGGATCATTGGGGTGAGCAGGGATAACATCTGCTTTACCTTGTAATACTAGCAAATAAACAAACAAACTTCTGATTCACAATTTTTTACCAAAAATCTGATAAATTATCTTACTTTTTTTTTTTTTAACCAGTTCAGCACCAAAAGCTTAGTGCACATAATAACACAAATCCGGAAGTAACAATCTAAACAGTCCTGGTCATGTAGAGAGAAATAATGCTGGTCTGGCCTGGTAATATCTTGTTCCAGGAAATGCGTTTCCATCTGCTCCTGTTTGGGCTGTGCAGCATAAACTTTTGCTTTAACTGTAGCTCATTTGGAGTTTAAAGACTCCACTTGTTCTCAGTCCTTGTAGGCTCCAAAATTCGTTCCTCTGTGAATAGCCAGAGATGTTTGAGAAGTCTGAAGAACAGGAAGGAACACTCTGAAATTCACCTGCAGAGTACTCGCTGCAGTGTTTAAATAGTGGCGCTGACTGGTTTGCTACAGAGAGGATTCCGGTTTATCCACAATTCAAAAGGTTTTTCTGGAGATACTTACCTCTGTAGTAGTCTTGTAAACTGCAGCATCGTTGTGTTAACTCAATGCACAGTGGCACTGGTGTTGTGCTGGCTGAGGCTCTTTGGTTCACAGTGGGATTGGCTTAGGTCTTTCTTTAAGGAGGATTTTGGAGAGTGAATGAGAGGTGAAAAATAATTTGTGGATGAAGTATATTTTCCACATAGTCTGCACAGTTGTTAGCTATACATGATGCATAATTCTGTACAGGCATTTAGGTCAAGGGGGTGGGATTGAGACTTTTTTGGTGAATGTTGAAAGAATGCAAAATTCTGTCTTTTTTTTTTTTTTTTTAGCCTAACATATGCATCCTCAAAATGCTGCTATTCTGAATATCTTTGAAGTTATTTGCTACTCAGACTGCCTTTCCTCTCAGATTCCTTGTCTAAAGGATGTGATAACCCTGATAAGTCAACACAATCTTTTATTTACCAAATTGGGAAGTCTCTAGAAAATTCCAGTCATGGGGAAGTTGTATAACCTTCAATGCATAGTATTCTGATGTTCTTGTGGGCTTATAGTGCTCAGTATCCATTTTAAAGTGCTAGTTTTGCTGGTACTAAGTGGATTTTAAGAATTATGCTTGTCACAGGGAAGTGGGGTATTAGAGGAAATCCATCTTAAAATAATGGTATAATTCTCCCATGTACCTGCACAGCTGAAACAGTCCATTTTCTTGCCTCCTTTCATATCTTTTTTCTCCTTGAAACTAAAAAGAACAAAATTATTTTAAAAATGAGCTCTATTGCAGTCTCTGTGCATCAAGGGCAAGCTAAACTGTTGTCTTTTTTCATTTCCTGCCACTTAATACTTCTGTCAGAACTTTTCCAGGAGAAAGGGCATGTCAGTATCCAGTTGTCTGGGAAAAAAAAACTTGGTTACAGATATTTAAACAAGCCCAAAACAAACAGCTTAATTGGTCACATGAGGAAAACAAGATGCCAAGGTCATCCTCTCCTTCCCTCATATGGCATCCAAGTGACCCTAAACATCTGGGTTTTTTTCTCTTAACTTGCTTCTATGTTTAGCTTTGTAGTTTCTATTAACAGCACCCAAAACAGATGTCGTGCAAGGCAGGCAAATGTACCTGCCCACACTGCCTGGAGACAGGCGTCCTGCCATGGCAGTGGAGGAAAAGGGGCTCAAGCGCTGCTGTTCCTCCTGCAGCAGGGAATTGGTTGTGTAACAAGGGAAAAATATGCAGGATGACTGGTCAGGGGGCCATAGGCTCTGGAAAGTCCATGGCAAGGGGATCTTATGGCAGATTGCACTTAACCATCAGGATTATCTCTAGGAATACTTTTTTGTGTTTGCAGGAAACTGTACATTTTGCATTCAATTCTGCTCAAAAGTATTTATCTTCAGACACTGAACATGAATTCTCCCTAGTTGTCAGGCAGGTTTGTGACTTCCAAACTTTTGAAGTTTTCAGCTCTTTCTTGATTGCTCATCTGCCTTCAGGAGACAAATGACTTTGTGGCCCTGAGGAAAATAATTAGAAGCTATTTGATGATCTGACTCCTTCAGAAAATACTTAAAGATTAAATGCTTTTAAATATGTCTGCTTTTTAGGACCAGATGTTGTTAATATAGGGTGAAGAGGAGTCTCAGTGAAGTATCTGTTCTTGTACACTAACATGAAGTTTCACCCTGAAAAACTCTTTAGTTAGGTGAGAGACAGGAGGCCAAGAAATGCTGCTTAAAGCTCTTTCAAATAGCCAAGTCTGAGTTTCAGTATTTTCAAGTACTTCAATACCATGGCAACAAGAGCTTCAATACTTGAGATAATTGAGGACAGAATTAGCATGCTTCCCTAGGAGGAGTCTTCTGAGAGTTTTGAAGTGGTTTGCAAATCTGAGGTGGTCGTGGGTGCTTGTCAGAGAGAATTTCTCTGCCTGGACGTGACCCTCCTGGTTACTGGCCAACAACCAGAGCACTTTCCAGTGCTCCATTCCATCTAGCAGATTCCCAGATCTGTGTGGGGTGCATACCATTGGAGGGCCTGCTAAATTCTGTTGCCGCATCTGTGAAAACACTTGCTCAGCTACAATGAAATTGTGCTTAACTCCAGATAAGGTCTAAGATGGTTTTTAAAATTAAAATGTGAAGTTCCAGTCAAGCAGCAGAGTTGAAAGTGCAGCTAGATGAGAGGGCATCTCTCTATAGCCAGACCATGATAAGAGTCATTGGCCACTCATCCTCATTCCAGAACCAGCTACATAAACGTTATTGATAATGAAACATACAATTTATTGCCTGCTCTGGAGAGAGATTATACATTGTAAGCAGCAAGGTGGGCAAAGACATGCTGACAGCTTGGAGTGCGGATTAAGTTACATCATAATCAAAATTTTCCAAACCTGGGAAAATCTCCTCATCTGTTCTTGCTAGGGTTATGAGAGGCATGGCTCCTTGAGTAAGGACTAAATTATTGTTTTTGGTGATGGACTGTTTTAACATGATATTTGAAAACCCTCAGTTGCTTTATATGAAGGAGTTGCTCAAGTGTGGCCCTCCTCTAGACACAGATGACATTCCTGTCTCAAAGGTGGTAGTACTTTGACAGTACTGTACCTGTGGTACATAAATTGTTTTAATATTATGAATTATAAAAAACTGTGGCACTAGTTTCTCCCATTTACTTTTCTAAAAGATGTATTCCTTTGGGGTCTTAACAGCACTTGAAAAGAAAGTGCAAAGGAGGTGTTTCCCTCTATTGGCTCATCTTCACTGTACCTCTCCCATTGTGATTCCTCCTGCTGATAATCCCCAAGTGAAGATGAGTGACCTGCTGCGAATATGACATCTCTGACAAGTGTCATTGCCTCCCACCAGTCCGAGTGGGTGTCCTTCACTGACGAGCTGCTCCTCCCTGTTAACCCACGAGGTAAGCTCTCAGATTTTCTTTGAAACTGGTGAGACTTTCTTTGTTTGATTTAGACCAACTACTGTCATATATCTAGCATCGGAGAGCTTGCCTTCTAAGTGGAAGCAGTTTGAGCAGAGATTGAATTATCTCCTGCTACCCCTATGTAGTAAGAGAATTAGGGCCAAAAAGGCAAATTACACTCCTCATGTGATGTAATGTAGATCTACTTCAGATTTTGGATCTGTCCTTCAAAATTCAAGACAGTATCCAACCAACCACAGAGGAAATCTCACCTATTACAATCAAGTGCAAGACTGCCCAGAGTTAATCCAAAAACTGCATTAGGTGAAGGTAAATTTCCTACATATAATGGCAAATTTTAGATGTTTCAATAAAAAACCAATGAAATAATGGTCAATCCTGTGAATTTTTCTATGTTGTCTCTATTTTAGGTAACACTGAGGATCCTCCGGTGAAATGTTTTAGCTCCTCAGACACATCCTCAGAAGAGAACCACAATGCAAATAGAGAATTTCAAGATGTTTTCCACACAGAGCTGGAAGAGGCAGCTGACCAACCCAGGGTGGCTTCTGCTGTGCTTGGTAACCATGTGTGTCCCAGCAATGATCTGTCATCATCCATCAGTGCTTGGGTTCAGTTTGAAGATGCACCGTGGACCAGTGGTACATCAACCCACTCACAAACAGGTGAGGCAAAAGCAACGAAAAGGTCTGTTCCCATAAGATAACAAAGTACAATGAGAGCATACAGGATTTTTGCCTGTCAAAGGTTGACCTTTGAGTAGTTTGTACTGTACTTTAACACAGTGTTATCAGAGTTTCAAAAAGGGCACACACTGTCCTTCTGGATTGAACAAGAAATATTTTTGTTTTGTAAAGAAAATGAAAGTCTTCTGTGATTCACTTCACCTGTGTCTTGACTGAGTCTTGGAGATTGCCAAAATGCATTAATGGGGAAAGAGCATAGAGGTGCTTTCAGTATTGACATTTCTTATATAGAGATATGAACAGCCATCAAAAAAGTCTGAGCCATATTTGCCTCTGTAATCTGGAGCTGAAAGAATGGTGATCACCTCTGTGGTCATAGTCTTTACCTGCTCATAGTTCCTGTATGTTTTTTGCCAGAAGCTTATTGATACCAATAACTATTGTGCCAGTGCTCATCAGTACTTTCTGCAGTCTTTTGATGCTGTGATTTAGCAGCTGGAGAATTATAAAAACAACAGAAGTTTACCTTAATTCCAGCACTGGATACACTTTTATTCAAATGTAACAGTTCTTTCTGACATACTTTAAACATTCATGCAAATCCTCTGGCTTGCCTCCTCAGCTTACGCTAACTGATGTGGCTATATGAGCTTCTAGCTTTTCTGCATGAACAAACTTCTGCCCTTCCTTGCAGGAGGTTGTGGAGTAATTGCCCAAGAAAACAATAATTTACTTTTTCATGTTTAAATTGAGATTCTCTCAATTATCTCTTAATTTTACTTTATGACTGCTAGTTATTAAAGCAGTTTAAAGAGCTATAGCTTTCCTCTGCTCACTGAGTCCATCAAATAGTCCCTGTAACATGAATAATACTTCTGTCAGAAAACTTGGATTGTCAACTTTGGGTTGGGTTTTGGGTAAACCCCATCTGGTTTTCCATCTCATATTTTGATGGGTGCTACAGACTAGTGCTTTTGAGACAGTGGTTAGACCTTTGTGCAGAAGTAGGGGAACCTTCAGGTTAAAAGAGATTTTTCTGACTTTTTTATCTTTATATTTATTTGTTGGTTCCTATTCTTAGTTGTAAATACTTATTGACCCTTGTGATATGGAGAGAAGGAAGAGCACCCATAAAGTCTAAGTATGTAAAAGTATGAGGTGCTCTACCTCTCTTTCTAGCTTCATGGCTATGTGATCCTTACACTCACTCATACAGCCACACACTTTTTCAAATGGGCCTGTTGGTTGCTCTGACTTGGTATTTCCTTCCTAATGTTGTTACATCCTTGTTAACTGAAAAACTCGTAAATGCACCTTCTTAAACGAAAAATAAAAACCTTTGCTCAACCCTAGCTCAACCTCAAAGCTAATCTTAAGAAAGAGACTTGCATAAAACTAATTTTGTGGTATATTACTTCATGTCCTACCCTTAGAGGGATGTGACCCAGTCTTAAGGTATGTGCTTAGCAAAAGCACTGCCTGTTGGTGTGTGTTTTCAGTCAGAGGGGACACTAGTCTGTAGGCAGAGGTCTAGGATATCCAAATGAGGAGAGTAGTGTAGACTTTCCAAAAGCATTGCAGTTCTGAAGAAGACACTCATTTGTGTCCCTATAGAGGCTTGTCCTGTGTGATCCATGTCACTGAGAGGGGATATTTACACACTAACTTTTGGTATCTAGTTGAGGTTCATGGAGGAGGGTGGTTGCCCTAGCAGTCAGACCAGGATGTACTCCATGTAGTTCTTGCATGGGAAGCTATTATTCTGTGAAACCCTGAGGAGGTTTTTCCTAAGGATATTTTAAAATCCTTATTTATGAGCTGGTCCCACTCCTATTCTGGATCCTGTATGATAAATGGCCAGACCAGTGCAGATGACAGCCTCTAAAGGGAAGAAGAAATGACAGCTCTTTGTTTCTGTCCCTTTACTTTGAGGGACATTTGACAGCAAGAGGTAGGATAAACTTCAGCCTAGTTGTTGTCCATTATTGTGCAGATCACGATGTTTTCTATGGGTGGCAGCAAAGCGGGAGACGTTGTGTACGCTGACACGCTCAGTGGAAAGCGCGCGGTGACAGCAATTATTCGTTTCCAGTAGCAAACGTTCTGCATAAGAACAATAGCAAATACCCAGACTGGGAGCAGGGGGGGGAAGAGTATAAAGGCCAAGTACAAACAGAGGGATTGGTGTGAGAAGGACGGACACATTTGAAATCTGTTTCCTGTGCAGGCAGCTGTGAAGAGTAATGTCCTGAAGGCTCAGCACTCCCGGTCGCGTTCCTGTCAGGGCTCCAGCACTGTTAGGAAATCGTCTGTCTGTCTGTCTGTGCTTGAGCAGCTGCTCAGCTGACTTGATAATTACCTAGGCTGATGACCAGGCTGCCTGGAAACACATTTTGAAAAGGGCTTGCGAAGTGGAATTTCCAGAGTGCAGTGAGAGCAAAGAGGGTGGGTCCTAGGAGATGCTGTCTTACTCTGACATTAGGGCTACAGTATTTTGGTGCAGGTTCCCCCGAAACCAAATATTTGTCCCAAAGTGCTCACAGTCTAAAAAAAAAATAGCAATTTCAAGACAGCTGGAATGTAGTGGTTATCCTATAGGAAAAACATTTTAAAGAAAACCAAGGCTAATGCTGGACCCTTGTTGTTGTGGGAAAAATTAAGATATTATTGGGGGAGCAGAGATCAGGGGGATTGATGGCAAGAAATAGCGCTGAACAAACAGGCAAAGAATTTGGAAGATGAGAAGAAAGGTCAAAATCTTAGGTATAGAAATGAAAAGCACCCATAGTAAGCCTCACAGTGAAAACTACCTTTATTTAGGATGTTCTTGTACACTCTTCCTTCTACCAGGTTCAGGCAGAGTAGCTAAGCAAAGTGTTTGTTTCAAAATATTTCTGCATTTGAGGCTTATGCATAGTTAACCGACAGCTGCCAAATCATGTGGATTTCTCCTCAAGAAGCAAAAACTCTTGAGTGAGGCCATAGAAATATTTTATCACTGAAATGATGTATTGTGGTGTCCCCTTCTCTGTTTTCCTTTTGCTGGGAAAAGAAGAAATTTGATTTTTGTTATGGCTGTTATCAGCCTAGTCAAACTGTTGCTGCCAAAGTAAAAAATGAGATTTCTAGGCTGACCTAAATGTTCCTATCACAAATGCTACACAATCTGTAAATGATCACAGCCAGCAGGTGACACAACTTTTGCATTTGTTACACAATGGGCCTCCAGCTCACAATCTCACATTCTATCAGTTAGCTGCACTCTTCAATTCAATGAGGTATTCAGCAAAGCACCAAAAGTAGACTAAGGCAAGATCTGTTACATCATCCATCCTACACATACAAAGCCACACCCACTTCTTCCCAAGAGTTTTGTCTGGTTTTAAATGGCTCAAATAACTTGGACTGCTACCATGTCCCTTGAGAGGCTATCCAACAGCATATCTGAGCTTAACTACTTTGTGCTGTCCTCTCTGAAAACTGGCAATATTTGCAACACAAGAGCAGCAGCTGGAAACTACACCTGTCTCTAGAAACTGTGATGCTATCCTAACATCAGAAAAATCTCAAGTCCTATGTAATAAAATGATGCTAACATGGTTTATTGTAATACAGTGTAGGGATCAAGGAACAGGTCCTCAAAACACCAAAGGGGAATGAATGCTTCAAGGTAAATCTGCATATTAAAAGCCAATCTATTGTTTTAAGAACAACCATGTCAAGAAAGTAAAATGCATGTTGAAGGAAATATTTTTCAGTTTGGGAAACAATGAGTTGATTTTCAGTATCCAACATATGCTACAGAATTTGCATTTTAGGGATAGTTCTGGCACTGGTCTTTCAGCATAAACAGTTTTCTGAGAAATTCCTGAAACAGAAAGGCTGTGACTTTCCAGCTATTGGCATTAGAGACTGAATTCAGATTCCTGAAAGTGCTGCAGCCAAATTCCTAAATGAGGCAGGGCATTTTTGTAGAAATTTTGAAGAGCAGCAGCAGAAGCATATGAAGAGAGATCTTAAACATGTGTAGATATTTACTTTTCCTTGTCTTGCTTTTTGAGATTGCTAGGTAGTCTTTTGGCTCAGCATAGGGGATAATGCACTTTTGCTAGTTTCAAGGGTTAGTGTTGCAGAACCTAGAACAGTCACAGGTAGAAGTTGACTGTAGTAAGAATTTAAAGAACATCTGTTGCAGAAAAAGCTATCTGTGGTTTTGGTTTTCCAAAGTACAAGACTCCTTTTAGAAAAAACCAAACAATTCTATTCTTTCAAGATGGCCTAACTTACCTGGAATAATATTAATTTGCCCTTATATAGATGTATTTGGCAACACTAGTCCAGTCAGTCACCACCTTAGATAAAAATTGGGTTTGGAAAGCACACAAGTAGTTGGCAGCATATGAGTTATTATATCTTACGTGTTTCTAAATTAGCCTGTTTTTTAATATTACTGTGACTGATTTAAAAATATACTGCAAATCTAAGATCTTTTTCTATAAAATAATTCCACAGTTTCAAGGATATAAAGCACACTTTAAAAAAAAAAAAACTTGGCTCCCGTTAGTGATCCAGTACAGA
This sequence comes from Orthonyx spaldingii, assembly GCA_013397795.1. Taxonomy (NCBI): domain Eukaryota; kingdom Metazoa; phylum Chordata; class Aves; order Passeriformes; family Orthonychidae; genus Orthonyx; species Orthonyx spaldingii. The sequence continues at coordinate 45,810 of VZTJ01002378.1, read as the reverse complement.
GCTCAGCTTTTCATCTTGTCCTCTATGTCCAAATAAAATGCTCTATCAAGGCAATTTCAGGTGAAGTTTTAAGGATGGCTTTTCAGGTGTCTCACTTCATGTTTAACAAAAGGACTGAGAGAAGGACTGACAGATTATAATCATACATTCATCATCCTTTCTCTACAGGCATCGAGCACAACACAGTGTGCAGTTACTGGAGGGAGGAGGGGTGGGCTTTGGCTGTGTGTCTAACACAACAGCTGTCAACCTGTGCAATGAGGAGACAGATCTGACTTTCAGCTCCTCATCCTTAGGGATGACTCTACTCAGAAGCTACTCAGTATGTAGGCTCACAGCTGTACCCATATAAAAATACCAGTACCTGCTTACCTGAGGCTAGCAGGGCAGATATACAAAATAAATTCACACTCTCAGGAGGCAAGGCAGACAGCACTGTTTGAATATTTTGTCTGTGCACACAACAAGGTTTCCATAATGAGGCAGTGTCCCATCACATCACTTGGATAGGGAGAGATAAATCTTCTTTAACATTGATTTGTCATTTTTTTCCAAAGTATCTGTCAACCTCGTAAGGGTTGTTTATGTATTGCATGCTGAGAAAAGAATCTCTGTGTCAGTAGTTGTTCAGTAACAGGAAGATTTGGGATGCATCAAGATCTTTGTTGGTTTAACAGCTAAATATGGATCTACTAACTTAGAAAACAGCTATTATGCTGATATTAAATTAGAACTAGTGTCCACCCATACGCTTTTCCTTAGTTCAGGAGACTTTAACCATAACTTTCTTTTTTATTAGTATTATGTCCTCACTGGAGTCACCCATTGTTCCTAGCATTCAAGGGATGTTGTGTGCAAAGAGTATTCAATAGAAAGAGTACACAATACAAACTCATAGCAGTGGATGTGTGTGATTGTGTTCTGAACTCTGGGTGATGGTTAGGCAGGACTTAACTGTTTGACGTGCAAGTCTGGCAAATGAGTAGAACAGGATTTTTGATCTACACTGAGCAGAAATGTTATGTAGTATATTCAGTATTGTACTCTCCATTCCGCATGTTCAGAAACAAAAGCCATTCCTAGTGCACATGAATAGGTCAATTTCAGGTTATTTTTATACTCCCCCTCAATGTGGAGCATTCCTGAGTTGATGACTGCATTTGAGTGGGTGTCACAGATAGGGAGTGCTTAATTAAATATAATAAAACCACTTTGAAAAAATCTGTGATACTGCAAAAACTCCACTGTGTTGCACAACAAACATATTCAGGCCTTGTCAGCAGTGTCAGAAACATGAAATCTTGTTCTGAAAAGTCACAGCTTCTCCAATACCTGAGCAACAGGAAAACATATGGCTGCCAGCAGTATGGGATCTAAGTCAGACAGCTGAGTAGTGCTGGGGGTAACAGTGCCAGGCACTAGTTAAGTTGCTCTGTGTTTGTTATGAAATAACTGTATTGCTGTGGATGTTGGAATTTATATTTACAGAGCTGCAGTACACTGATCTAGGATGTCTTTGGAATAGCTTTGATCTTCGGGTAGATTGCGCTATATGTCTCTAACTAATACCTGTTTTCTGCAACCAGTGTCTGCATCAAAAGCACCCAGCTGGACTTCCCCCTCTTCCAACTCTTCTGAGAGGCAAGCCCGTGCCTCAGAGAGCAGCTGGACAACCAACTCAGAGGACACCAGCAGCCCAAGCATTGCTCCCTCCTACACAGATCTGCAGTCACTTAATACCGAGGACCTGACCAGTGGTAGAACATCTGCAGCAGATTCAGCTGGTAAGAGGGAAGCCTTCAAGGTTCTATTTCAACCTTTTTGATGTTATTCAAACTCACTGTTCAGAATTGAGCCACAGGGAATGGATCCAAAGCAGAACAAACTCAAGGATTAGGCAGACTAACATTTTGTTCTACTCCAATTCAAAAAAAATCACACTTGTATTTTACACAGCACTGACCTGTGCAGGCTTTTGAAGTTACAGCCAAATGCAACCGTGTACCTGTTGATAGACTTGGAGCATTTCTGGTTTTCACATGCCACATCAACTTAAGCTGATCTAGGAATTAGTATGTTGTGGGAGAAGCTGGATGCCTTGCCTGAGTTTTCATGCAGAAATTGTCTTAACAGTGTATTCAGCTGAGGCAGGCCCAGCTCTGCTTGCCCCTCTCTGTTTCCAGGACACAAAAATCTAAAAAAACCACACAACTCCAGGAGGAAGCACCTGCAGTATGTTGGAAGCTGTTAAACCCAAGCTGAGGAAGGTCAACAGCTACCCAGTTTGACCTGATGAAAATTGATTCCCTGGTGTCTTGATAGCTCAGACGTGGGACACATTAAATGTGTTTTCTCTCAGGTAGTGAATGTAAAACTATGTGGGAGATAAGATCTGTTTTGTGGGAATGGGCTTCCTAAGCCTTGCTGAGGTCATATGTCCCTTTCATAAGAAACATATATCACCTGCAAAGAGTATTATTTGATGGTTCAGTGAAGCTGAGTTAGACTTCTAGGCAGGTTTTAAACAGCAGCATGGTAGGTGCCGGCTCAGTACTTAAGACAAAGGATTTGTGAAGTAGTAGTTACTTTGGATAAGTAGAGCTACTTTTTTTTTCCAAATAATGAATTTACCACAAATCTCTCTGACCATTTTTATTTTAGAATACTCTGCTTCTCTGTACCTCTAAGTTTGGAAACCACTTTTTGGTAGAAAGGTAGAATAGGCAAGCTGGGGTATGTGCTGGATGTTGCTATTTTGTTGATTTGCTATAGGCTGCCATCACTGGTGCTATCTTCATCTGAGCAAAGGGAATGAGGGGTGCCCAGTCCATATATAACTTTGCACCATATAGAAAAGTCAAAGACAAAAGGGTTGCTATATATGCCTGGCACACATATGGGAATGTCCTATATATGGCCCAAAGTGAAGCTGATAGTTCAGTAAAAGCTTTGTGTGCAACCTTCTTACTATTTCTTTCTCAATCAGTCACAAACGGACATAATTATTAGCAAGACGAGTAAAAAAACTCATTCCAGTCACCTAAAAATTTTTAAAAGTACAAAAGTAGGTAATATAAGCAAGGCTGTTCTGTTAGTTAAAACATAAGATACATTTATCATAAACATAAGATACATAAAACATAAGATACACTTACACTTCCAGTATGTTAGTGGTACTGGAACTTGAAGTATGAAATACCGTGAGTCTTCCTATCACCAGGTGTGGAGTTTGCAATAGGGCAGCATGAACAAAATGCATGTTTGTCCTGTTCCTGGGATGCCTCACAGCCCACTCCCCGAGGCAGCTGCTGGCATCAGGAAGGTTTTTGTGGAAGTGAGGCAGCTGAGGACCTAGTGGCCATGCAATTGCTGTACAGTTCTGGCTGCTTTTCTGTTGTTCAGTCCACCCTCATCCCACCATCACAGTGCATAAGTGGACAAAAAATGTATGATGACTTTCTTCTCTCCTCCCTCTCTGCCCCTCTCCAGAAATTCAGTTCTTTAAACCTGACTTGATTCAAACATTTGATTTGCATTTCTCCCCTCAAAGGACTGGCTGCCTCAGTCTGTAGTGAGGTTTGAAGGCTCTATCAAGGCAATGAACGTGCATGTATTTTTGCCATGAAGGCAAAGAGAGGAGTTCTCATGCTCTGTGTGTGATGATGAAGTCACCTTGACTACTACCCAGTATGTTGAGTCCAAGGTCAAGCTTGCTAGAGGGAAAAAAAAGTCAGACTTAATTTCACTGCTAAAAAACCCTATGAAAATAAGAAATCAATATTTGATCTACTTAGTGATGGTAAAGAATCTGGTCTATAAAACAGTCTGGGTTTAATGCTGTTTCAAGTGAGAAAAACCTAGTGATGAGAAAAGCCTAAAAAATTCTACTCTGTGGTCAGATGCTAAGTAAAATAACTATTTTAGCCATGGTGAATTTTTATTGCCTGAACAGGATAAAAGGATACTCTGTTCCGTAATTTCACCACCTGTCTTGAATTTATCCTGCATGCAAAATGCTTAAACACCAACTGCCTGTGATAATTTAGGACACAGGGTTTTTGTGTGGGAGCAGATGAAAGCCTGAGATAGGTCTGGCTGTAGGCATACGCAGAGACAAGTCTCAGCCATAAGAATGTGCATCTTGGTGTCCAGGGCTGGTAGGCTCTAAGCAGGTAAAATTGGCTGAGAATTAACTTTTTCACAGCTGGTACAAGATTTGAGTGTAAAACCTATGGACTTGAGCTTATGTAATGCATGTGTTTATGCAAGATATGGCCTAGGAATATATCTGAGGAAGATGAGAGAGACCTGAATGATCCCAACCTGAAAGTTTACCCTTGCTACAAGGGACTGCAGAAAACCTCCCGACTGATGGAGTTGGGATAAGCACAGTGATGTCCTGTAAAGACAGCAATGTTCACAGTGGTGAAGGTAAATTTTTAATGAGCACAGCTGAAAAAGATTTGGTTTCTATCAAAGTGCAGCTAAAAGATGCTGCACTTCATTGCCTATGCTTGTTTGAACTCTGGCACCAAGAAGCCTTTTATATTATCCTCATCTTTGTCAGCACGTGGGGCTCTTTAACCTGCAGCAGCTAGCCAATAAGTGTGGGTCAGGTGATAGCAGACTTTCCATTTAACGTGGGCATGTTTACATGATTATAAGAGCAAGCACTTGGCAGCAGCTGGGGTTTCACACGGTGTGAAGCTGTGTTTGGTGCTGGTGAAGTGGCCCCTTGCCTCACAGTTCTTACCAGGCCTTGCCATGTCACTCAGCTTGGATCAATGAGCATGAAAAGAAGTGGGAACTTTTGGCCTTTGTGCTGTGCTCTGCAAGATAAGTAACACATTACATCTCTGTTACTGATACAATACAAGTATTTGTTCCTTCTGTAGCAGATGCCTGTCTCAGCTTTCAAAAAAGGCCAAATATCTGCGAGTCAGAGGAGCAAGGGAGAGGTCTTCTTGTTACTGTGGTTATGTATCTGGAAGCACTGAGATCTGTTCTGAGGTTGTGCCCAAATACCTCACAGCTTGGTTTAGATTTCTGCATTTCACCATTCTTCTTTAAAACAATTTTATTTATATAAATTAAAATCAAATCCTATGCAAAATATAAACAATTATATATGGTCAGTATGTATATAATAAAGAAGATATATATATTTACATAGCTCATAGACTATATTCTATTATAAATTTAATAGAATATATAATAGAATCCATCTGTATTATATAATAAAGCTGTGTGTGTATGTCTATGTGTAGGCATAAGTTTCCTCATAGCAATTTTAGGTGCATCGTTGCTAGTTGTGTTGTTTCTGTTGTGATTTGTATCTTAGCAAAGCTGCAGCTATGCCATGTTTGATGTTAATGGTTCAATTTGCTGACCAGTTGTTCTCTTTGGCACTCTCCTGAATCTCTGGGACTACTGGGATACTGAGGAAATTGCTATGTTATTATTTTCTGGGAACATCTGCATGTTTGGAGCTAGAAGGTTGCATGTGTGACCCCTAACTTCTCAAAATCCAGACAGTTAATAAATAGCACAAGGAATTAATTCTGGGAATGTTGTTATTTTCAAAGTAAGACACATGGTTTAAGGGGATTCTGCTGCATCTGCTTCAAAACTTGGAATGGCAGTTCTGACAAGCTCAGCTCCAGCTATCTCTTGAAGGTAACAGAGGGCAAGTAAGAACTTTTCAAACCTTTTCCTAAAGCTTTTCTGCAGTAGTTCTCTTGCATACATTTCTTCTGTAACTGTAGCCAGCTAGATACTGAATCTTGCTATGATGATTGCAAGAATGGTGTTCTGTGAGTTTCAAACAAACAGCTTTAAACAGATTATATAACTGTGCAATGTGGTTGCACTGAATGCCAGAAACAGACTACAAGCTCTGAAGTTATTCCATGTTAATTATCAGGGCAAGGGGGAAAATAATATATGCTGGTGATTGCCACCCTCCATCCAGAACTGCACTTCAGTTATGCTGTGTAACTATTAACCAGCTTGTGCTGGTGTCCCAGACACATGAAAAACTTGTACATGAGAGGCTGCAGAGAGCAACATCCAACTCTTGCTTCAAGGAAGAGGGGTCTCCAGAGTACAATGAACAAATAGCACCTAAAATGTACTCTTAACTCCCACCTGTAAGGGCTAAATTCAGCACCAGAGGAAGGGTTTTTTTGTTCTTCATGTCCAATACCAACTAGCAATTCAGGAGTTTTATATCATAATTGTTATCCTATATTTTTCTCAAGCATATTTAGCTCAAGTAAGAGTAATGCATTAGGAGGACAGATTTGGGAAGCTAATAGATAATTCATAATAATTCATAGCAGTAGAAGTGTTGTGATCCCAAGAGAGACCTGTGTACTGGGAATCAGCTCCTGTTCAAGGCTTCCTGGCCACAGTATTCCAGTGCCCTCTGCAGTAGTGTTCAGTCCTCATCCTTGTTTTGCAGTGGGGAAAGCCTGCAGCTCGGTTGTGCAGGTTGGACCTAGGTGAAGTAGAAATGGCTTTTGCCATATAGACTGACAGTCTTGCTCTTTGATGAAGACTGCAGGTAAATGCTGTGGACTAGAGTCACTGTGTCAGTCCCTCCTTATGGCAGGAAGGAAAGGCACAGAAAATCTGCCAGGAGAAAGGGGGAAGTGTTAGAATGAGAAAAGAACAGGTACAATAATAAACAAAGGTTTATTTCTATCTATTCAGTAGAGAGAATTACAAAATAATCTTGATGTGCAGTCATCTGATTCATAGAGTTTAAGGTCAGAAAGGAGGACTGTGACGTAATTATTATAGTCCAGTCTGGTCTCCTGCATGTCTCAGGCCAAAGAACCTCACCCAGTCATTTCTGCACTAAACTCACAACTTCAATGTGGAATATACAGCACAAGTGCAGGCTGTGCAGAGAATGCATTGACAGCAGCCCTGAGGAGAAGGGCCTGGGGGTGTTGGTGGATGAGAAGCTCAACATGAGCTGGAAATATGGAAGAAATTCTTTACTGTGAGGGTAGTGAGGCACTGGAAGAGATTGCCCAGAGAAGTTGTGGATGCCCCATCCCTGAAAGTGTTCAGAGCCAGGCTGGATTGGACAACCTGGTCTAGTGGAAGGTGTCCCTGCTCACGGCAGGGGATTTGAAACAAGATGATTTTTAAGGTCACTTCCAACCCCAGCCATTCTATAATACTACCATATCCTGAGCAAATATTTGCATAACATCTTTCTAATTAACATTAACTGCAGGAAAGTTAGTCCCTGTTCAGGCATTTCCATCCCTTCAAAACTTCATTTTTAAAAAGGCTCTCCTGGTTATAACACTTATAGAAAAGCTGAGATGTCACTGAGCTCAGCTCTGCCAGCTCTTGTGGGGCTAAATGTAGTCTGCTAACTCCAAAAGGTTCAATATCTGCCTCAACTATGCCCCAGAAAATAGCACTGATTAATTATCTGCTCTGTTACCTTGCCTCCCAAAGAAGAGTGGTTGATACTGCTGTATGACTATCAGATTGTTGCTTTTTCTTCAGAAACAATGAGAAATTTCAGAGTGTAGGAGGACAGGATTTAAGTTTGCTCTTATAGTAAGACAGGAGTTAGAAGAAAGCTCAGAAGTGTCTGCTCCTACTAATGTCTACTAGGCTCAGTCTTATACTGCTTATCCCTATGAGTTAATTAGGCCTTGCTCCTCCACATTCTGACAAAACCAGGTCGAAGACAAGGAAGAGACAAAGTGTGAGAAGAGAAAGTGATAGTATGAAAGAATTGAGTCTGATTTTCATTATTGCTTAGAAATGTTTTAATTAGAAACTTTTTATCTAAAAATATATATATTAAAAAATGTCATAACTTTGCTGTTTAAATGAGTGGGGATTTGTCTGCATGCTAGCATAGAATCAGTTCTGATCTCATGCATGTTCTTGGTCCTGTGCTGCAAACAGCTAAAGGAGCATCACCTAATTCAGGTGCTGAGTTTTCTTCTCATGGCTATTTGGAAGTGCAAGGTACAGCAATTGTGGATTTGTAGCAGGGTTATCTTTATTACAGAAGAGCTAAGTGCTGAGCCTACGTGGTATTCTTCATGAATTTCACTCTTTCCACACCTATTCACTAAAGTTTTTACATAGTCAGATCAGCTGAAACAGAAGCAGAGAGAAGTCTGGGGCTAGTCACAGACCTTCTGATCTCCCTTTATATAGGCAATATCCCGAGAAAATAGATGTGAGGAGATGTTCTGTAGTTTGTCTCGGGCCAGTGAGGCAGACTAGGTGGTATGAAGCCCTTTATTTCTGTAAGGCTGTGATTCCTCAGCCACAGTGTTTATGTTGGCCCCAGTTGCTCTCTAATGCAGAAAGCCACATGCTGATGTGATAAGCCCGAGAAGTTCAGTAGGAGATTTTGCAGCTGGACAGGACATTTCAGTGTAAAGCTTAATTGAAGATGGAATGCTTAGGTGACGGAATGCTATCTGTGAGGCCTGTGTGACAGAGGAACAGCTTGGTTTATTTGGAGGAATTCTGCAGGATGCTAAGTGGCTTCCAACCTTGAAGCTACTGGGAGAGAAGAACACCAAGATACCTCCCCACATCCAACTCTTTCAAAGCAGAAAACATCAGTGGCAGTCTTCAGTGACATTATCTCGCCTGTTGCATTCAGTTCCTGGCAGCGTGCTGCTGTACTGCTGAGAGGAGGCAGGAATGGCACTGCAGCCATAGAGTAGCTCTGGTGAAGGAAGCACTGTCCCAGCTTTGTGCTGCTCGGCAGCACAGCCAGTGCCCCGCAGCAGTGGCTGCACCCCAAGGAACACGATTCTGCAGCTCCCGAACTGCAGTGGGAGTCACCGCGGGGAGGAGTTACCCACCTGAGAATTGTCATTTTCCACCCTCGATTCTACGTGGCAGAGAAACAAGCAAGGCTCCAGCAGTAGTACCAATTAACAAGAGCTGTAAATCATTGTGTGTGCTCTTGATTAGAGATCCCAGTTCTGTGTGTAATTTCCTGTCTGATTATGAAGGGACTGAATAGAACTGGCAGAGTAAAACAGCCGGTGAAAAAGCTGGCAGCACCAGAGAGCAAGTAAGAATGAGAAATTTCACAATATCCAAATACGTGAATTTGCTTGTTTCTCTCTTGCTGTGATATCATCGGAAACCTAAGAAAGGCTCAGGGGATCACTGGACTACACAGCACAGGAATTGGAAAAGTGATGATGAACACCTATAGGGGATCAGTTATAGAGTCATCTCCCCAAAGAACAGTGTGGGATAAAATGGGAAGCAGATTTGTCAAAAGCATGAATAGTGAGCAGAATCATTTAAGCAAAGCCTTCAGCTTGTATATTAGCAACTCATGTTCTTGTGCCCACTTAGAAACTTGTGATAAATGTCCGTTTTTATCAGGACTTCTGCCTCCTTTTTTCTTTTATTCAGCCCCAGTGTTAGGGAAAAAAATGTAACACTTTCTGCTCTTTCAAGGCAAAAATTAAGAGAGTTGGATGAGAGTGCTGTAGGGAGATTGCTGATTTATGCCTTTAGTTCAACATCTCTGGTTTTTACTTCATTTAGCCTTGATCAAAGTATATAATCCTGGAGCACAGATGTGACATGAATCTTACTTAATAACTATGTTCATCTGTCATTAGAAGGAATTTGGTCTTAATTTTCCTTATGTTTGACAGATGAGACCAAAATCCTCTGCCTATATAAAGTGGTATTTGCATTATGATTGTGCATATTACATGAGAGGAAGAGGAGACTTTGTGCTGTTTCTTCATTCTGATCTTGGTTAGCAAGAATGGGAATTGCAGTTCTGCATTTTGTCACACAGATGCTAGTCCAATTTACTTGTCAGTACTCTTGTGGTACTGCAGTATATTTTGTGGAGACTGATTTGAACTAATCAATTAGGACTCAGTTTTTTAAAACTATTAAGAGTGCTCAGTACTTTTTGTGAAGAAGTCCAGATCTAGGTTTTGCACCTAAACTGGTTTCCAAGATTCTCATGTCCTATCTATTCTTGTTATAGCTGAACAAATTTTTCAGACAGCTTCAGCTCAGTATGCTCCTCTCCAAATCTAGCCATTTAATTTAGTGTCTAAAAGGAGATTAGAGATCCTGCCAACATATGTCCTGTAGCTCTGTGTTCTCAAACCCATTACAGGCTTTGTAGAAATTATTCCACTTAAGTGGAGACTTTAGTCAACAGTTTATTGAAGCTGCTGTATTTTCACATGTAGACATTTCAGAGAGCTTTAAACATTATTCACTTAAGATCATAGGAATGGAATCTATTTCCCAGGACCCTGAGATAAATGTATTCATGACCATTTCCTATCCATGTGCTTCTGTGCCAGTATTGTCTTTCAAATAGCTTTTTACTCTCTCCAGTGTAAGCACTTTAATATATTTATACAGGGTAATTATCTCTGTGTTCATTTGCTAAACTGAATGAGACAAGCTCTTTGGTATTCTGGTTCTCCATTCTCCACCTGATCCTAGAAAGCTTTTCTCAGCTCATGTTGCTGTTTGAATTAATCTTTCGGGTATGTGGTGATCAAAACTGTGCAAGACTGGGGTCTCACCATAGCCTGATGTCAAGGTATTAGTTATCCCATCTTCAGGAATTGTCTCCTTGATACATCCCAGGATCTTATTTCCTTTTGTGCCAGTGTATCAGGCAAGTACCCTTGCACTATATTCAAAATGATTGCTTGTATCCTAGATCACTTTCTGTCATATGTAATTAATTAGTTCCTTCCTTATGATAATGTATTGTCCTTAAATGCCTGATTGTGAAGTTTATATTGCTTATTACATTTCATCTAATTTCTGATATTCCAACACCCAAGATGAATCCCTCCTTTCAGTATGACATTCAAATTTTCTTTTATATACCCAGACGGTCCTAATTGTCTGTATTCAGCAAATACCATTAGCATGTTTATTTCTGTGCCATGATCATTATTTAAAAATATAGATAAATATAGTGCTAATCATGTAAACTTAAGACATTTTACTTGTAGCTCCTCTAACCTAATATTTATCTTAAAACTCAATGGCTGTCTTCCTTTTAGCTTGGTTTTTAGTTCTGTCTTAATATTGGTGTCATTCTCCATTTTAACTTCTTGCTACATGGCACCACATTGAATGGTTTTTCTAATACAGACAGATCTATTTTTTTATATAGAAAATTTGTTATCAATTAGGTTTGGCTCTTAGGTTTGGCTGGAACAAACTACCTCATTTAAAGTTAGCTTTCATCCTCTGTATTATCTGATGCTTTTCAATTTTTCCTTCCAAAATTTTGCATACCATTGCAGTCAGACTTCAGCCTTGTATTTTCCAGAGCAGTTTTTACCCCTTAAAAATATGGTTACTATAAATGCTCTTCTCCAGTTGTATGGTACCATTCCCATCTGAACCAATTCCTTTCAAATCCTTGTGATGCAAGCAACTACAGATGTCAGTTCTTTCAGAGTCTAGGGAGGGAGCTTGCCAGACCTCCTCATCTGAGCACAGTAACCTCTCCAAAATGTTTACCTACCTCATTCATGGTAATTTCCATTTCCACTCCCTCCTGGTTATCTAGCCTGCCTCCTGCAACCTTATCACTTTGCTCTGCATCACTATTCTTATTAAACAGCCAGGGCAAAATATTCATTAGCTTTGCCACAATGTCTACATGTGTTAATGTTTAATTATCGTCACAGCCCCGCTTCCTTGTTCTTTATATATGCATGTATTGGTTTGGTTTTGCTTCAGTATGTAACATTACCACTGAAGGTTATTTCTGAGAAACATAGGGCCCACTGAGACCCAGCTTTCCAGGTCAGCTGGTCCTATGTTGGCTTCATTCACCTTTTATCTTAAATAAGAGTCTTAGTTGTAGTGCAGAATTAAACAGTGACACTGACAAAATAAGTAATCTCTGTAACAAACAAAAATACCTCTCATTTTGGTGTCTTAAATGTTAAATCAGGGATGAAGCTAAAGCTGCTTTGAAAATTCAAAGATTAGGACAAGGTTCTTTTCTATCAGATTCACATGCTGATTAGTTGCTTGCATGATAACTAAACTAATATGTGGGAGTGAAGGGAAGAAATAAATCACCAGCACTTATATTGTGCAGTGGCACAACCGTATTTCCACAAACTAGATGCTCTGGTCACTTGAGGAATGTGTGGAGAGGAGCTGGGCAGGGGCATCCGATGGTGGGAAGAAGGGCTCCATGGGGATGAGGGGTTTGATGTGCCAGAGAGCTGTGGATGTGGTCAGTAGTCCCTTTTCACTCTTTCTCCACTTCTTTTCCCTTTCTTACTGCCTTTTGCTTCATCACACCCAAGAACACAGGACCTGTCTCCACAGCATCCCATGCTTGGCTCCTCATAGTGGAGGGTGGGAGCAGGAGAGGAGCTGGGGCCAAGGTCTGTTTCTGCTGTAGGAAAGAAGCAAGACTAACAAGTCAAGGAGAAGAGCAGGAGCCAGAGGCTCTGGTCCTTGTGCTGTTTAGGGTGTGGAAACTGCTGTTTGTGGGAGAAACTCACACACTCTTGGCAGGACAGGGTCGAGGACCAGAGGGCTGCAGCAAGTCGTTATGATCCAAATTAACACAGAAGACCAAAGGAAACCAAGCCTCTGTGAATAAAATGGATCAAACCCAGAAAAGTTCAAAATAAACCCCAAAACTTGATTAAAACCAAACGAGGTTAGATGTTGGTGCCAAAAAAAGTGATATACTTTATTTAATAGTAAACGAGGCAAAGAGAAAGAAAGAGAAAAGAAGGAAAGAAAAAATAGACAAGAGGTGTGTGTGGAGGAGACGGGACAGGGAGAGAGTGACAAGGCTTAGGTAGAAACATATCACCCTCCTGGGGGACCCAAGGACGTCTCGTTGCTCCCCGCCATCCGGTCTGATGGGTGGTGAGGGTTCCCTGCTGCTACTGCCACACTGAAAAGTATGGAATCCCATGGATTAATACACATTTGGGACAGGTGGGAACACCCACGTGCCTCCCCTCAGGAGGCCCAGTTTGACACTGTCCCTTGCAACGCCGTGGACCTGTTGCATCGTGTTGCAGAGCTCTGGTGCAGGGTCTGGGAGCCCTTTGTGGGGGCCTTTGATGGGCCACGACATCCCCTCTGTCCTTCGCGTGGATGCGGCTTTTCCCGGGGTGAAGGGGCCCCACAGCTGAGCTCCTCTGCACAGCGGAGGATGGGCGGGCACTGCCTCTGACCAGAGGCTTTTTCACTGCACACCCAAAGCCTCTCCTCCCCCACACCCTTTGGTGTGAGGGTCTGTGTGAGCCTGGCAGCCCCGGGCTGTGGTCTCCACCCAGAGGTGCTGAGCTTGATCCCCCTGTGAATGTATTCTTCTTCCCCAGCCCAGACCTGAGTTACTTTATCTTATCTCCATCAACGTGTAATCCAGGGCTTTAGTCAGGGTGTGGAAGTCTTCTCTGCAAATTTTATACAGTTTTGCTATAATAGGCAAAAGTCCTTCATGAAAATGTTTAAGCCATAAATTATAACATTTCAGTCTCCAACACAGGTAAGAATCAGTTGTTGGAGGCAAAGCAAGCAATCTCCATTCCTAGTACAGGGCAGCCAGGAATATGCCATGGCTGGCAGTCCAGTACCTTTGGGTACCTTTTTCATTTTGTTTTTAGCTGCCTTTACATATGCAGACACAAACACGTGCACTGGCACTCAGAATAGGCATCTTTAAAGCTCTGGGTTTTGGCAACATGAAGGGAATTAATGACTCTCCACAACAACACTGACATGGCGAGAGGGAGTAGGGTAGCTCTGACTCTGTGTTCAGACTGACCTAGTGGATCTGTGTGTCTTTTGAAAAGATGGGGTATGTGCCATGCTGTCATTAAGTGCAGACATCTGACAGTAGTTAAAATAATCTGTGCAACTCTGTACACAAAGAATAGGTACCTAGCTTAGGCAGCTGCCAAGCTTTAGGCCATTTTCCATATGCAGAAAGGTAAATCTAGAATTAAAAATGAATCATCTTTTTCTGAAAGATTTTTGGTCGCATAATGGTGAGTGTGGTGGTGAGATATACATGTTCTTACAAGAAATACGTGGTAAGAGAAGTGCCAGTTTTGAATGAAGTGAAATAAATTCATGTTCTTGCATAAGTACCAAGAAAGTTCTTGATTCTCTTCACCAAATTTTGGACCTCCTCCTGAGAAGCCCAACAGAAATGTTCGTTCAGTGCAGAAAGCACAAGGATTTCTGTGTGTTTGTGCTTGCCATGTGCTGCTTCCACTACGCGTGCATTTGTATGCTCTGTGGTAGGCATGAGCCTTTAGGATGGACTGGGATGGAAAGGGAGCACACACCAGCACAGAGTGTACAGAGAGGCACATGGTGCACCTGGCAGAGCAGACAACTGGAGGGTGTTAGTGCATTTGTCACGCCAGCCACAGCGCCAGCTCCATCGCTTCCTGTGCCTCAGGGCTGCACAGCACTGCCTTCAGCACAGGCAATTGGCTCCACAAGTGGGACACAAGCTTGGCCCAGGGCGCTTCACTGCATCTCCTCTGCAGCAGACCCTTCACCAGCCAGCCAGAATTAGGATCTGGGTGGGAAAGTTTACATAAAAGAAGTAAGGGGAGCTTTCCTGGAGGCTTTGCTTTCATGAACCCACCACTCCTCCTCCCCCAGACTGATTTGTTTGTTCAGGCTTGGTTGCCTCCAGCAACACATTATTAGGGCGAACTATGGTGTATCCTGGGAGACCTGCAGGATTCCCTGCAAATCTTTTGAGTTCTTCATCTCCAAGGAGGGAGAGACACAAAGGCATTTCACTGTGTTGATGCAGTTGCATGTGCATTGTTCCCCTTCTTTGAGTGTCAGTGTGTCTCTTCAGCAAATGCTGTAATTGTAAAAAGTCTTCATCTTGCATCTTCATCTCAGTGAATAGATTATATTTTTCTTGGTAAAGCCACTGAGCTGCACTGCTTTAAAGGCTGTATTTGAAAACATGCTTAGCTGAAGAGATTTCAGCAGAGCTGTGTACTTACTGCTATACACACAGATCAGTCCTTGCTGATGGTAGACCTCAGACTTTCAGGGTATATCTGGCCTTAAGGTAAATACAGATTGTATCACTCATGAGTCATTTTCCTTGATTTAGCATGGCTGCAAAGGCAGTGAAGACACAGTGACATGGATTAACAACATGGATATGTTCTCAGGGCTCTGCTAAGACCATACGTCTCTGCTAAAATCAATGCCATTGCAAATTCTTTAGATATAACAAGAGTTATGAGAGCTTCCCCACGATGTGATCAAACTCTGCAGGTATGCTTTTGATCTCTGCTTGGTTTGAAATTACAGGACTCAGCTTCAGTTCCTTTGGCTGTTCTGTGTCCCAGGCTTGCAGGGACCAGCCTATGTGTCACAGCGCAGTTAAAACATCATGAAGAGCACTTGATTTCCTGATTAGTCACGTATGTGTCCAGAGTCGGACAGCATCAGATGAACTGATCTCCCATAAAGGTCAAAGCAGCTTAGCTAAGAGAGGTCAGTGCTCCAGTAGGCAAGGCATCAACACCAGATGGCATCTCAGTAACAGAGCAATCAGAGGCAATGAAAACGAGGGTTCCCATGACAGTGACGCTGTAGTTAGTGGGGGGGCTATTGAGAGGGCAAAGGAGTTAAGGAAATGCAGAGCAGCTGTTTTGAGTGTGATCTGCTTTCACCAGGTGATTCATTTGCCAAGAGAATCAGATGTTAAAGAGTGGTGTCTGAGGCTTCAGCCCTGTCCTCTGTCCCTCTGCCAAGCTGCTCCAGGCCTGGCAGAGGCTGGGGGACTGCTGGGGCAAAAGAGTGGGCTGTGCTCTTCTGAGATTGACAGTCCAGCTGCATCCACAGAATAAAACCAGTTTGTCTCGCATGTCTGAACAACCCAAACCTGAACTAATGGAACAAACAGGTGTGAAAGGAGAAGGGTTTTGCCAGAGCCGGTAGCTCCTTGTCTGCTGGATAAAAGGAAAAGCAGGTCAGTAGAAATCAGCACATCCCTCATCAGATGGCAGGGAGAAGAATCACTCTTCAGTGAGAAAAGGCACTTGAGATTAACCTCTTAATTCCTGGATCATTCTCAACTCAAAAAGCATGGGACCAGGACCCAGGAGGCTTCTCCTGCTAGACCTGGAAACGTAGCTCATGTGCCTCTTGATATCTTTCCCCAGGGAAGAAGTGAGCAGGAAGAGAATACCAGGATTGATGGCTAGATTATGCTTTTTCTGCATCTGAATTATTTCTTAGTGAACAGCTTCAATTCCCATGGCCAGCCTATCTCCTGCTTTACAGAAAAGTTTCAAGGTGGCTCATGAGCCTCCCAGCTGCCAGTGCTCTAAGAAATGCTCATTAACCCACAAGGTCCCTTTTCCTTTCCTTCACCTTGGGATTTTCTCTCTTCCTGCCCATTTTTTCTCTTCTGGGTACTGCTCTACTTCTATTCCTTTCCAATCTAAAATAACTTAAATGCTTAAGAGCTTTGATGCCAGTGGCATCACCTTCTTTCTACTGGGTGACCTGCTGCATCCTGCATTCCCTTCTGTCAGGGAAGGTAAAATGGGTAAAGGGACTGTCATTCCCCTTTACTTGGCAGAAGACCCTTCTGCATGCAGAAGAATTTCTTCATAATCTACTTCTGAACTTAAATTTCGCTTTGTTGACTGGGTAATTTAAGTAGCACTGTTGCAAAGTAATGAAGTAATGGTAGTCTTTGAGAAAATACATACCAATTCTAGCAGTATCTAGTGCTGCACTAGAGTGCCCAGCAGTGTCATTTAGATTTCATCAGTGACGATAATTTCTGTACCCTTACAGGAATCTGAACTGCAATATTTCCCTAGACATTTTCTATTTTGTATGGTGCTGTAGGAGTTTGACGCTTAATACCTGGATTTCTACTATTGCATTAAAAAAAAAAAAAAAAAAAAAAAAAAAAAAAAAGGTGTGTTATCTTTAAAACTCAATTTTATGGATGAAAATTTTGTGGATATTTTAATTTTCAAACCATTAAATCATTCCCCCACCCCTCAGAAAAAATCTTTATTTTCTATACTCAAACATTACGATGCTAGTCCTCACTTAAATTAGCACAAATTGGGAAAATGCCACTCAAGTTGATGAACAACTTTGGAGACAAGTGGTCTCTATGCTTAACATCATGACCACCTGGAGTCCCCATGCAGTAGTCTAGAGAGCCATATAATACAGCCAAATTTGCTAGTCACACCAAGTCTGTCACCTAATTGAAATGGAAGTGTAAAATATGTTCTTGTGCCATTTTTAATCCAATTGCCTAGTAATTATCAGGAGCTAAATATTCCTCACTATCTTTCCTGAAAAGCTTAAAAACTTAATATTCCCTATAGATTCCTTTAGTTTTTGTTTCAAAAGCCTTCAACACAAATATCACAGTTCTGTTTGGCAAATGCACTATTTTGTATTTTTTCGTATAAGTGGAGCTGGCTTTGCAATGTGTTTGATAAAGTCAGTTTCCACATTGACCATGTGCAACTGAAAGGGAAGACGTTTAAAAAGAGGAAAACACTATGGTGAATATACATAAATGGTCTCCAAGTTGTATGCTGCATCTGCCAGTACAGTTTACTTTAAAGTAATTTTCAAGTCAACACTTGTGCAAAACAGTGAACAAAAGGTGAAAATGGTAAAAATACAACGTCTCTTAAAAAATAACTGCTAGAATCACTAAGGCAATGAACAACGGCCATGGCATGTTTTGTGCTATCTCTGTTTTCTGTGATGAATGGCAGGACTGTTGAACACTATAAGGATAAAGTAATTTTTAATTCCTGTGATGGGGTAAGATGGTGGGAACGGTGAAGATCCTCCAACATAATTTTGTGCTCTGTGTTTTCTCCCATAGAAATTTGAATACAAAGGCTGCCTTTATCAACTACATATTTTTCCTCTCAGCTTCTCATACTTTATAATTTGGCTATGAATTTTAAAGAATGGAGCAGAGATTAGAAATTAGCACCCTTTGTGTCCTATTGAAAGCGTATCAACCCCTCCTCCTTAGACACTGCAAAATTCCCTGCTAATAAGGCTGACTGAACAAGTCTTCATTAAACTGCACGTTGCTGGGCTGGAGAATTTGTTTGTCTCCATCAGCCATTCAGACCGTGACCTGGACAAATCAACCGTGATGCCTCAGATGTGAAAAACCTTTGTTTGGCTTCTCACGTTCTTAACACATTTAGTAACTCTGCAACTCATCCCTTTGGCCAAGGTAGAGTCACGTTGTCCCTTGCTATAACTATTGGTCCTGAGGTAAGTCACTCAGAGCATTCCTGAAATGATTCAGTAGAATGTGATTTTAACCATGTAACTCCCAATCCCATGAAAATGAGTGGCAGGTGAGGATAACTGGTTACACCCAGTTATCATAGTCATTCTGTACTGTCTGTGCTGGCAACCGAATAGGCAATGTAACTGGTCAAAATTTCCTCTAAATTGGTGTAAAGGAACTGACTTATGCAATATATCTGTCATTAAGGTGGCTGAAGCTTTTCTCAGCTTCCAGACACTGTGGTCCAGATATTTACCACCTCTTTTTTCAACCAGGAGTAAATTACAATAGATGTGACTTTTGTGTAACATGGCAGAATATACGAGTTTTTCATTAAAAATCACCTTCCACTTGAAGGTAAAGTTATTATAAATAATACAAATAAAGGAGACAGCTTTTTGTAATAGTCGTTATAGGCTTAGGAGCTGTGTCACAAATATGTAACTCCTTGAGCTTGTCAGAGTTTGCTTTGCTCCAGAAGAATGAAAGGCCAGAGTTTTAAGCTGTATTTCCTCTTCATAAATCCAGAGGATCATTCATTTACTTTGGCACTGGTTTTGCTGCTTCTTCAGATTATGTCTCTGTTCCCTTCAGTGTTACTACATTGGAGAAGTGGTATGCATTCTACTCACTATGGTCAGGAGTTAAGATTTCAGGTTTTTTGCCTCAGGCACTGGTTCAAGCCTTTCTCTCTTATATGCCTGAAAGTCATACGGCATCAGAAGCATGCAGCAAGCCAGAGTGCTCTCTCTTTCTGCCTATCTATGTATATAATTATCTATATTTCTATATGTGTATGTGGGTGTGCATGTATACATGCTCTTATTTGTAAATAAATGCAGGACTTCAAACAAAAATCTCAGTTGTGTTTTTTGTTGGAAGGGATGGGTGAACATCAGATCAACCCAACCAAGCGGCTCTTCAATCAGACAGGTCTTAACAGTGCCCTGTGTTCCCCCTGGCTTCCTTACCCACCCCATCCCTCTCTATGCACACAGATCCTGGTCTCCTCAGCCCACAGCACAGACTGCTTCGCAGCAGCAGCAGGAGAAATGTTTTCTGTCAGTTGGAATCCAACCAGGATGTGAGGGAAATAGCATTCTCAGACACTTCTGAACCAGCCTTGTCTTTGGGGCACAGAGCTCCTGCCTACAGCTCGGAGTCGGAGAAGGGCTTGCTCACTTGTGATAGGAGATGCATCTGAAAAGATCCATTTCAAATGGATTTAAATGGCAGGCATGGTTAGGACACCCTTAGGGGTGAAGGAGGCATCTCTCAGAGTTCTCAGCATGAGAGCTGGACCAGCAGGACACTGGCCTCTGACCTGTGAACTTCTCTACACATTTTTGTTCTCACAGACCTTAAACGCTTATTGGCAAAATGCTGCTTCAGGCGTGTGGAAATATGTAACAAGCAGAAACTCGTCGGAGATCACGTCTTGCAGATTTCCCAGGTATCAGTGGGTTTGGCTATTCATATTTTCAGTCATGAGAAGTTGTATTTAACTCTGACTAGTGCCTGGATTATGCCATGTGTTATATAGCTGAGGAGTATCTGGCTTTCAGTTAATCTTTTCTCCTAATGCATTTTGATGCCTTTCATTCCCTATGTGGTGGTTTTTTGCTTTGATTATATCCTGGCCTAAACCATCTTGTCCTGCCAGGATGATACTGCAGAAACCCATTCTGGACTACTGAGCTTTAATTTTTCCGTCTTTTCCTCCAAAGAAAAGGATCCTGGAATAGCAACTGTTCCAAATTCAGTGCTTGCAAGATAAATGATAAACACAAGCCAAATGCTGCTGACCGAGGATTGTGTTCAGCCTGGGCTTGGTTCCTTCTCTCTTTTTCAATGGCTGCAGGATGAATACAGGCCAACAGTGACAAGATACTGCTCAAGAGCAGTCCTTATCTGTTATCTGTGCTTCAAACGCCTCAGGAAACAGAGTTGAAACAGACTTTCATACAGCTTTCATATTTTGTAAGGATGAATAGGAATAAAACAAATATGAATATGAGGTGTGATGAAAATTAGGCCTTCTCAGGGGTAGCTGGGAGAATTTAGAGGCTCCTCAGTGATTTGCTCTGCAATGAGATCCATTAGGCTGCCAAACAGGTCCCAGCAGTAAAAGGTCCATTGGTTTCCTACCTACAACACTCTCTGCCAGAGAGATGTCAAACATCCAAAGGACAATCTTAGAAGTGGTGAACTAGACACACAATATTTATCAGCTGGTTTTAGTTTTTCTGTAGGGGTTGTTGCAAAGGTATTGTGGCCACACTGGATTTTGACTGAGCTTCCATCAAGGTCCAAGGTGGGGTTTTAACAGACAGGACCCAAACTGGCAATAGCAGGGTGGGTAGGATCCTTCTCTAACATGAGAGACATAAAACTCCAGTTGAGCTCTTGTGTAAAGAAGAACAGAGTTGAACTCAGGTTTCCCACAGCCAAGCAGGCATTTTGCAGTGAGTTTATCCTTTACATTTTTCACAAAGGCTGTTGAGAGTTTTTGAGACATTCAGCATAGAGATAATAACAGCTCTATAGTGCATGTATTTTTTGGAAAGCAGATTTTATTTCTTTCTTCACAAATCTGATTCTATCCCTAATTTGAGTTAATGCACACATTTAAAAAGGTTTTTTTGTATTAGACAAAAGGTCAAGGGACTACCACCTCATGAGGAAAAAAAAACCTGTTTCCTGAGAAACAAGCTTCCTTCAGTATGTCTGTGACACCCCATGCAGTGCTCTGTTATGGTGGCCAGATTAATTATGGACCCTAATTGGGAACAAAAACAAAAGAGAGAGTCTAGGGGAAGATGACTTCATCTCCCTGCTCATCTTACATTACTGTTCCACACAAAAAGATTGAGGCAACACACAGAACAGCAAACAAAATTATCTACATGGAGCTTTCCCTTGGCTGAGGAGAGGAAGGGTAAAATGAGAAAAGGAACACTGTTCACCTGGAAACTCACAAGAGCAGGTCTGAGTTTTCATCTCTTCCAGCCAGCATGTTTGTTTAAGCCCACACCTTTAAAACATTTTGTTCAAGCAGTTTGTCCTTGGGCTAATTTCTCCATCTCGTTCTGCTTTAGCCTCAACTTGCTATAAGCCTGGGAATTTTTAGCCTCTGTGAAAGAAGCTTTTTCTTACACTGATAGAGACCGCCCTGTCTGCTCCATGAAGTTGTTACAACAAGGTGTGGGAGGGAAGTGAGGCGTGACCGTGTTGCATAAGGGACAACTTCACCGTTGGCAGACCTGGGGGGATTACAAAACAAATGTTGCGGCTCTTCCATTAATTATCTAATTTCAGATGAGTAGTATAGGCTCAGATTTGCAAAGGCCTAGACAGAGAGGCTGGCATAAGTAAGGACAGCATGTGGCCCATCCTAATTTACTAGTTTTTCTGGTTTTTTCTGAGGAAAGGCATCTAACCACTGATTCTGACTCCTTGCCTATCAACCCAAACGAATCACTCTAGTAAGGCAGTCGTGTCTCTTCTGCAGGCTGGCAGGCATCAGCTTTGCTGCATGCTGTTCGGCACCTTTCCCAACTGGAAAGACTCACAGTCGTCCCTGCAATCCCTGATCACAAAGTCATTCATTTTATCACCTATCCTCACCCCCTTTCACCATTTAATTCACAACCACCATCGTACGAACACCCAAAAGTCATAGCTTGGCCTTTCCTTTTTGGCTCTGCACACTGTCATACTCCACCATTCAAACCATAAAGCCATTTACCTTCTGTGGTTAATTTCAGGTACTTTAAATTATTTCTATACTGATATAATGTAATGAGTAAATGGCAAATCAATGTTTTTTCTGTAAGCCAGATACTTCTTGGCATCACTTCCCAATTATCCAGATAACCTTGCCTTCAAACAATCTGTCTGTTTTCCTCAGTGTGTCAAAATATCACTTTTTTTTTCTACATGGTAATCAGTAAGGGGAAATGAGAAAAGCCTGAATAACCCTAGGAATGTCATAGCAGAGCAGAAGGATGTTAGCTACTTCTCAGAGGCACTGACAGATTGTTCCTATTGTTTTCAGTCTTACATCTGAACTGCTTGGGGCAGAGGTGAGGGCAAGGAAAGAAAAAAATACAGGCTGAAATGGGACATTTGGGAAGGCAAATACACCTAGAGGTGTATTTGGCAGGTGGAGCACTCTGTGTTGGACCTAGCTGTTTGGTAGGTAGGTTGGGTCTCCATCTCCTTCCTCTTATGGCAAGAACTGGCAAGAACTTCCTGGATCATTAAGTCTAATTCCTGCTATCACAAATGGACATATCCTGTTATTCCTGTCATAAATTTGTCTTGCTTGGTGTTTAAAAACAGGTGGTTTATTCCTTTCATTTTCTAATTGTAAGACTGCACTGGAATCCCATACTCTTCCAATGATCAGAAACTGCCCTCTAATTTCTGTCCTTTAGTTTGAGAGAGACTCGTGTCAATGAGAAACATAGGAAAATGTTTCCAAGAAGATATAAATGACTGGCTGAGTGACTGAGTTCTTTAAAATGTGTTATGTGCTTTGCATTTAAAAGATACCTCTATATTTACCCAGCCTGGAATAAATCCAAAGCAGTTCACCTGAGAGGACATACGGAAATCCCAGTCCTAAAGCCAGTTGGTGACTGAAGAGTTAACGGGACACAGTGGTTCCGCTGCTGACACGGGGAGCAGCCTGCTGCATTTCTGCAAGGTGATCAGCTGAAATGTTTGGCAGTTTGGTTTAGTTTCGCCAAAAAAAAAAAAAGAAAAAAAAAAATTGCTGCCTTTTAACGGAGGAAAACCCCCAAAACTTTGGGGGTTTTGTTCGGCGGAGTTCAACGTGACGTCCCGCTCCCTTTCCGCCGGTTGCTCCTTGCCGTCTGTCTGTCTCCCACCTCCTGCTTTTCTGGGTGTGCCAGACCTGCCCACAACCTGCGCGTTTCCCCAGCTCCCCGCCCTGCCCGGCCGAGAGGGGCGGGGTGGCCGCGCGGCACCGGGCTCGGCTCCGGCGGGGACCGCGGGCACGGCCGGGGACAGCCAGCCCCGCTCCTCAGCGCCGGACGAAGGGACCTGGCCCCTGGGTAAGTGCAGCCAGCAGAGAACTCGTTCATCTCGGCCGCCTGGGGTTAGGGGTTTTTTGCGTTGGTGGGAGGAGGAGGAGCGCACAAACTTTTAGAAGCAAGGTACTGCAGCAGCGGGATCGGTGCGCGCCTGGGCAGGCGCAGGGATGGCTGATACTACACAGAAAGGAGATTGGGAGAAGCATCTCCGACCCGTGAAGTCCAGGGGGACCTCCAGCACGATATTGTTGACTTGGGAAAGTTTTATTTACAGGGAGAGTTTGATGCTGTGAGCGCTGCTGGTAGGACGAGGCAGAAAGTTGGCGTTTCGTCCCCTGAAAACAAGTGATTAAAAAGAGAATTGTAAGTTGCATGTATGCAATTAAATCGGCATTTGGTGTCCTGTGCCTTATTCATAGCGCCCACTGCACTGGTATGAACGCACCGTGTTGCAGAGCCGAGGAGGATGTGGGGGAGGAGGGTGGTTTGGTTCGTGAACTTTCGTGGGAGGTTATTTCTCTTCTGATCAGACGGAGGAAAGGTTGACTGTTTCTCTGTAGCAGAAGATAAAATGAAACATACGAAAAGAGCTATATTAGTTTTCTTCAAATATTGCTGAAAGGGTAATGGAAATGTGTGCCCACTGAGGTGTTCACAAAAGGGAAGGTTTGGAAGCAGGTTTTGCTGTGAGATTAACAGCTCTGAGCTGCTCTGTATAGAATTTCAGTGGGTGAGTGAGCAATTCAGATTCGTCAAGGCTGCATTGTTAGGCGACTTCAGTGCCTCGGTATTTGTTGAAATCACAGGCAGTGCATTGCCCTCGTGTATGCAGGAATAAGCAGCTGGATTTACACAAAAGTGTACATTGGGAACCGAGTTTTGAAGTGCAAAACAGCAAAATTCAGCTAAATTGTGGTCTATAAGAAAGAATAATCTGATGCAAAGTATTTTATCTGTTATTTCAACATCATTTAGTACTGCAGATCATTATGTGTAGGATCACGTATGTCTGAGTACTTTGAGAACAGGTTGTGTGAGGACATCCTCACCGATATGTTTATATTTGGCCTCCTGAATATCTGTCTGGCTTTCTTTGTAACTTGAATTTTTCTTTTTTTACTGCCAGTTCCAAAATGCTCAATTTGATATCAACTCTCCACACCTAATTTAGTTTTATTAATATTTTTCTGTGAGGGAGCAGCACTAAAATTCATTCAGCTGTTTTGAAATTCATCACACAACAGGGGAGTGAGATGGAGGTGCTTAAATAATAATTGCTATATTTTTTTCTCATGCAGATTAAAAGGTCAAAAAGCTTTAAAGTGATATCTGAAGCTTCTGTGTATCACATACCATAGCACATCCCTGACTTAGTTCCTGTGAGAACTAAAATAATCTCACCTGCCTAAAGCACTTCTGTGACTTCACTGAGCAGGGTTTTTTGTAAATCAGTTTAGTGGTTAATTGCCTCTGCATGGTTTTTAATCTCAGTTTCTCCATGTTGCCTACCAACTACCACATATCACTTATTAGATCACAGCAATTTTTCTTGTATAATTTTCTGTGTAGGTGCTTACAGACTGTTTCTGAATCTCCCACGGAGACGATTAAATAGATTGACGTTTTGTCTTCTGCTGTGTGGTAGACTTTTTATTCCTTTATACTGTTGTGAGTCTTTTCTGAACAGTCCTCAGTTTTTCTGTGTTCCTGAATTCTGGCAAAAGATCAGGTTCCACCAGGAATCAGACCATGCTACATACATAAGTGAAATCGTTTCCCTTCTCCTTCACGTTTCTCTCTTCCTCAATCCTAATATTATATTGGTTCTTTTAGTCTCCAGAGGCGATAATCATCCAAATGTTTTCAAGAATCACTGCTTTCAAAGGTGCTGTCCATCCCATAATGTTGCCTACTTCCCTTTGACCCTCCATACCTGAGTGAAATCCATGCACATTATCCCTAAGTACATACTATTGAACATACCATTTATGGTAAAACACCTTTACAGTCAACAGTAAATGAGGTATATAACAAGAAAGGCTCCCTTATGCCACTTCAGCAAAATTGCTGCTTGCAAGAGTTTTGTTTTACATATCTTTTATCTGCTGCATCGTGCAAGTGCAGACATCTGAGGAATATATTCATTCAGTAGTGAAATCTGTTTGGCATCTGGCCATTCATGGGCAGAGAGGGCGATATCCCCTTTCCAGGTGGTCCCTTGTTAGGAAGTGAATGAAGTAATGTAAATGAAAAGAATCAACCTGAACTTTCTCCTTCCAAAATTTAAGCTGAACTCCAGCGCTCTACTGAAGCTGGAAGCTGTTCAGTTGAGCTTATTGTCTGTTTTGCAGCTGCCTCAGCATGTACAGGTTCCAGCTGGGACCAACAGAGAATCACTGAAATGTTGTCAGGAATGCTGATCCAGGAGACTCTCTATCCTGACCTGAAGTCCATATACTCTCATGAGAGCTCCTGTTCTCGAGAGATTTTCAGCCTGCTATGCAGGCCAAAAAGACAATGAAGAAACACTCAGACTTTGGTGTACTTATATAAACTTATAGTTTACAAACTCTTGGAGTGGACAGATGCTGCAGGCAGGATCCTTGTTCTTCCAACCAAATCAAAGGTTAAGTTGCTCGTGGCTGAAAAGGGAATTGCTTTGTCTGCTTGATGTTGTTTCCTCAAATTTTGTACCCAAGCATTACAGTGAGTAGGAAGAGAAAGAAGATGATAAGAAGGGAAATAAGAAGATAACAATTGATATTTTTTCTTTTTTTCCATCAAAGATCATTGAGAAAAAGGTCTTACCTATCACAAAAGCAACCAGAACTCCTCAGTTTGGATAGTGGGACTCAGGCATGGATTCTGCATACTCTAGAGCTACATGTACATACAGAGACTCAGTGCTGAGAGCCAAAAGCTGGTGAAAGCATATAGGATTCCAGGAGCTGCCCTCCTGTTAAGCTCTATCCTGTGTTTACAGAGGATAATGCTGCATATATTTATTCTTTGTGTTGGGAATGTGTTGCCACTTCCATTGAATGACTTTCTAATGGTTCCCGCTGTAGCATGCTGTGCTGGAGAAAGAGATAAAATATGTAGAATTAGTTCTTGCCGTATGTTAAGGTTGCAAACTCTTCACTAAACATCCTTGAGCTTCCTGTGAAACGACTATAGCCAGGGACCTTCCGCGTTTTCCCCACTATTTCTGGCGGAGCCCGAAGGATGCCAGTTCTAGGCACGCAGTGCTTTTAACGTGTTTGGTGCGTGTTATTTTGATCTAGTTCAAATTCTGTAATTGGCGCCCAGGCTTGCCCGTACAAGCCAGCCCTGGGGGCAGCCTGTGGTGAGCGCCGGCCCGCGCTGAGCGCAGCCCCGGCTCCCGGGGACCCCGCTGGGCCCCTCACGGACACCCAGCCCCGGAGCTCCCGGGGACCCCGCTGGGCCCCTCACGGACACCCAGCCCCGGAGCTCCCGGGGACCCCGCTGGGCCCCTCACGGCCACCCAGCCCCGGGGCTCCCCGAGCGCAGCCCGCGGCGGGGAGGGGCGGCCCGGCGGGGAAGGCAGGCCGCTCACCCCGCTGCCATGGCAACAGGCCGGGAATGCCTCTGGCTCAGCCGTCCCGGTCTCCGCTCCCAAGCGCCTGCTCTGCAGACAGCTCCATTGTCTGCCGGACAGTTGTCTTTCCATCGGCTTCCAGCGAAATAGCCTCTTCCTAAAGACAAAAGGCTCGGCACAAAGAGGCTGAACAGGGCTAAAAGTTTAAAGGGGGGGCGAGGGGAGAATCCCCTTAAATTATGTTTTAACTGTAGGGGAGAGAGGAGAAAAATAATCGTGGCTCCTCCTAAGTGATAGTTGGTGAAGGAGGAGAGGGGTCATAACTAGGTTTTGTTGGGATTTGGTAATTGCTTCCTGATGCATCCTGAAACTATTCACAAGGAGACTGGCTCACCCACAGGACTGTGGCATGATTTTTATCCCTGCACAGTCAGGCTGCTGCCATCTGACAACTGTTCAAATCATTTAATGAGAGATCTGGGTTTCAATTTGTTTTATGGGTGAACCAGTTTTCATATCCAAAATCATCAGCAGAGTTGACCCCAAGAAACAGTTTTGTTTAGATCCAGCTCAGAGAGCTCAAGCACAAATTTGCCAAGTGTCAATAGATACCTTGTTTTCTAGAGGTTTCCCCTTATATTGTGGTGCAGTGATGATGGAGAAATTTAGGGGGGAGGATACTGCTGAGTTAGTAAATAAAAGATTTAATCTTGCAAGCTGTCAGCATTTCTAGAGCATTAAAATTCTGGTTCACATAAACACACTCCCAGTACATTCTCTTGTCTCAAGCAGAAACATGCTTTTCGTGAAGGCAGAATTCTCCTTCATGACTTCAAGTGCTCATATGTGTGTTTCTGAACAAAGCCTACAAGAAATGCCATTCCATGTGATAAGTTAAATTCAAACCTTTCCATTGGGTGCATATCCTTGTCCACATGACTGGCCTTTTTGTTTCCACCATTTGACCTTGATGTGACCTAGATGAGTGGTACAAATCTGCAAACTGGAGAGATGCAGTGCGAAAGATCAGAATACGTTACATTCTTAAATCCCTTTAGATATTTCTTCTAGACTTGTAAACCTAATGGAAGTCCGGTGGTGGTACTTTCTCATCTGACAGCTATTTCTGACATTTTATATAGGTACTTTATCAACTATATCCAAACAAACCAGTGGACAAAATAATTTTGCCCTCCCCCCTTTTCATAACATACTGAAACAATTTTGCAGCATTATCTCATGAAGAAAAAAAAATCTCTTTTCCTAGTACATGATCAGCTTAGTTCTTAAAATGTTAGAATAGACTGCTTACCAGTGAACTGAGCAGTCATTCTTGTCCATAGCAATGTTATTCTTCTTAGGTAACTCCTGTCAAATTTCCTTCACCAATTAGTGCCACTATGTAAGATACTGCTTTCAGGTATTTTAATTACCTGTTAAGTGTTACCCATTTACTTCTTGAATGTTCATTTGATCTTTTTGTAGGAATACATTAAAAATATATATGTTATAGTCTGAGTACCTTTTGTTTAAGCTCAGTAAAGTCCTCATCCTATTATCCCATGTTCCTCATTTCTCTAATCCCTGTTGTTTCCTTTGGGCAGACCTCAGTTCTTTCATGACTCTTCTGCAGAATCTCACATGGTCCTTCAGAAAGCTGAGCTTTGTTTACAGGGCACAGCAGCTGTGGGGCCCTGTTGTTTTCCTTCAAATTGGTCACATTCTGTGCTCAGCTCTTTTCTCTCTGCCGCCACCAAACCAGCTATGCAGTTTGGTGATAGAGGCAGTAAGGCTTCCTATCACACTGTTCATCCTTCTTTTTTTTTTTTCTCCCTAATCTTGTCCTGTACCCTGAAGAGATCTGTTAGGTCTCTTCCACATTTCAAGAATGTAGAAGTCCATTTCCACTTAGCTTTCTGTAGTGTATTTTGTACAGGGATTGTCCTGACACTATCAGAGCTCCACCGTATCCAGCCCTTGTACCCTCTCTAATTCCTAGTTCTGGTACCTCAAGACAGAAATTTTTAGGGTTCCTTGTTCCTCCCCTCTCTGTGTTCCCATCAGAGGAATGGTGACCATCATTTAGGGATGAAATAGGACACACAGCTAAGACTAGGCGGTGATGAGGGTTACTAAAACTTAACAATGAGAAAAGAAATCAGTGTGTTTGAGAAGTTATTCAGGACTCGCATACAGAAATTTGGACATTTATACTCTGTATTTTGCCCCCAGCCCAAATCGTAGCTTGGATTGAAGACGTCTGTTAAAGATGGAAAGATGGGAAGTTACAATCATCACAGAGGACAGAAGTATAGGTTTCTTCTTCACTTCTCACCAGAGTGCTGTGATAACATAATGAGTTAAATCTTTCCGTTCTTGATGTGTGGGTCTCTTTTGCTCAAACTGACATCTGACAGAGGCCCATGCCTTTCTGTTCACTGTAATCACACCAGCATGGTCCAGGGGAGGGAGCAAGAAATTGCTTGATGGGTCATTTTTGTTTGGCTGCTTCTGTGGAATGACCCTGAATAATCTCATGTGGTGGCTATGCACACACATACAAAAAAGAAAAACAAAACTCGAAATGACATAAGATAGGCAACAGCCCAGTATTTGGTTCTGTTGATTTCCTGCAATTGTGAATAGCTGCACAACAGCTGGGGTTTTATGGTGAGAGCCTGGACTGGTTGTGCTAAGGGAGTCTCAGGCCTGGAACAGATGAGTGTGGAAAAGGGGGAATGGCCTCATCAATCAGAGCAATATATTGTAAAATGAGCCTTTCTGTCATAGCAGCCTCCCAGGCCGGTGGACAGCTGCCTTGGGGTTGGAGATGACATGCTGATAACAACATGGGATGAGAACAGGGCTCAGACTTGGACAGAGGGCTGTATAGCAGGACCATTAATTAAAATGTATTTGGATGAACAAGCTGACAAGTTTTCTGTCTTCCATCCTCTTTGGGAGTCCTTTTGTTATGTGTATACCGTGGGTGAGCTGGGTCAGCTGCGTTAATTTCCAAAGCTGGCTGAAGTTGTTGGTGGTGTGGTTGTGCTCGTCACACTGGCAGGGCAGGCATGAACTCTGATGGCACAGCCATGCTTTTCTAAACACTCTCCAAGACAACCCCTGTAGCATCACTTTTTTTTTGGATGGGCAAAAACTGAGATCAGTGTCACTGTAAAGGAAGCTGAAGTTAGGTTACAAGTAGTGGGAATATTTCTTCTTACTGGGTCCTGTCTCTCCAAATTTTCTTGCTCAACATATATCAAAAACACATCTTTAAAGGCCTCAAGAGGTGAAAACCAGCAATGCAGCATCCTGGCTCAACCCTGCAATGATCCTAGCAACAACCCAATATGAATTTTGGAGACAATAACAGAAAAATAACCAAATAAAGTGGTGGGTGCCTATCTGACTGTAAAAAGCATGTTCCAGAATCTGTTGCTGCAATCATTTGCTTTCCAGGGTCTTGGTAAGCCTTTTTCACTCGCCTTCAATATTTTTTGGTGGAATCCTGCTTGCCTGTAAATAATGTGGACAGTACCCTGTTTCTCAGCCTGTGGGAGGAACAAACAGGAAGAAACAAAAGCCCAGCATTTCTCCTTGCAGTGCACAGCCAGTTCAGTATGTAAACATTGAGCCTGAGCTGTTCACTCCAGTTTCTCCACCTTTCTCTTTGTTCTCATCCAGATATACCTGCTTGCAACAGCCAGTGCACAAAGAACTACCTTGACACACATAAGTTATGTTTTGCTCAGCCAAGAGCCACAGCTTCTACTCTCTCTAATTATTTTATTCCCAACAGGAGCTTCCTTGCTTATTCCCTGTATGGTTCCTAGAAAGCCCATAAGCTTTCACATGACTTATGATAGCCTATTTATCAAACACACATGACAACAGCCATTAACACTTCCATTACATCAGCATTTTTGCTTATCTACAGAGAGAAAACTTATGGAGCAGAGGCCATAAATTGCTAGCTGAAGGTCACTTAGACAATCACATGTTTAAGATTGCACCTAAGACTTTTACAGCCCATTCCTGTGTCATATCCTTTCCATCATCCTGCTTCTCATGCACCTTTAATAATTTTTGTTGAGGGTGTGGGTGTTGAGCTGGCAGGTGCACCTTCAGTGATATCTGTGTGGGTCAGGCATTGCATGTAGATCAGGCTGTCCTTTCTGTTTTCTCACACTATTTCCGGCCAGTTGCCTTCAGTCCTTTGTAGTATTTGTCCAAAATCCCTGCAAAATTAAAGAAAAAAAACCAAATTCAGATACACATGGCTTTGTTATAGATCTTCTCACCTTTGCATTGAACACCTCACCTGTTAGCTCATAAAACTTCCCTGTAGCCTGGAGTTGAGTCAAGAACTGGCCAAACTGGCTACTCTCATGCAGTTGTATGGTCTTCTCCGCATTTTAAACAGAAAATGCTTGCATAGCAAGCTACAGGGGTGAAAAGTATTAGCATTAGACAAAAGTTGAGCATTGCTATCTTCCATGATTTATAGCTATGTATCAGCTGTGCTGTCTTTGAAACACATTTGTCTTGATAGTTCACCAGGTAACTAAATTATTAAAATACATAACTGAAATTGAAGTTTCCACAGAATCTTACATTAGAAGTTTCTAAATGGGTTTTTTTAATATCAGCAGTGGGGTTCTTTGGGTTTTTTTTTTAATATCAGCAGTGACATAACTTGTAAACCATTTTGATATTGCTCAGGGTAATGGTATTGTATAAATACAAGATTACCTCTTGACCGGATGACCTGAGATATGCAGACATATGGCAGACAGGATGTGAGCTGCTGACTTGATATGATATAAAACTTGATCCTGGGAAATGCCTTGGGCGAAGGAATGAGGAACTTAGTGCTACTATTTTTAAATGTTGTAAGGAGCCAGAAGTGTTCACAGTAGTCCGTTTTGAAGATGTAAAATATCCTGTCTCTTTCTAAATGATGTGCAGTGTTTGTTTTTGTAAGCAGTGGATTGAGCACTGGTACAGGCTTATTCAACATCCCTGTGGACTGACTTGTCTTCTTTTGTTAAAGAGTCAGCACAAGACTGAACAGATAGTTGAGGTGACACTGGCTTTACCCATGCATGAACTGCCCACCTAGAAATCAGAGTACCAGTTAGTTTGCATTGACTACCAAGTTGTCATCAGCTGATGTTACCATTCATGATTGCTATGTGTACAGTTTCTGAACTGATGGACTGGCAGAGTGTTTCAGCCACTTAACACACAGGATGGTGTCTCCTGCCTTGGATTTTCCTATGGCTACGGGAACATTTCTCACATTTATTCAGTGGGACCAGACCCCATGCCTATGCAGTACTGCAACAGCAATTTGAATCCATAACTCCATGCATGAGACCGTAGTGTGTTGCTCTGCAGTCAAAGGTTATGCCCCTCAGTGGATCCCCAGATTCTGAGTGGATCCAGTAGGTAGCACATTTCCACCTGCAGTCTGGCACTGCAGGTGTCAGGCTTGTTCCATGTGGTGTTACCTCAAGCACTCAAGACAAAACTAACAAGGTCTGCAAACCTCTGTGTTTTGTTACTGGTCCATCATATATTGCTTGAAAAATTATGGCATAATGAAGTAATGTCTGTGCATGAGAGATTTATGTAATTGTCATTTGCAAAATATAACTTGTTGGATGGATGGTAGCATCATCTTCTCCAAGATGGAGTGGGATTGTCTTTGCATTTGCAGCACTGGCTACGGATTTGTTCTGCTTGCCAAATACCAACTTCATGAACCATCCTGGGCTTGCAGAAGCATTTCTCTTACCTTATTCACTCTCAGAATATTTCTTCATGAGGTCAGTAGTCTCATCTCAGTGGCAGTTCCACTATTGAAGGATATGTTGTATGTACTGTGGATTAAAATCAGAGAGGGAGACAGACATCTGTGGAGAGAAGCAAAGTCCAAAGTACATTAAGGAAAACTGCCTTTATTTATCTTTGCAAAAGTACTTTTAAAGGAACCGCTTTTGAAAAATGTCATGCATGTCTTGTGCTTCTCATTTGTTCCTTGTTCTCCTTTTGGATGAAAGATGAAGTAGCATGATTCATTCTTCTGCAGAGAATCTCATTCTCTTATGGGTCTCTCTGCTGCAACAGGTTCAACTTTGTGCTTTCCAGCTCTGCTCTGTCCCTTCACACACAGGCTTTGTCCTGCCTACCCAAACTGGGAGTGTAAGTACTCCCATGGTAGTAATAATGACTAAGTCTAGGGTGTAGTCACTGTCTTGGTAACCTCTGGGCTCAGCACACCTTGCTGAGAACACAGTTAGATGACATAGTGGTAAAAATATGTCAGTCATATCTATGCCATGTCTTCAGGGGTAGAAACAAAGGTGCTTTGTAATGACTCATGTAGGTATGCTTACTTGCTAAGATGTTTATTTTATTAATATACCTGTTTGCTTAATAGAAGTAAGTTCTCAGGTAGAAGAAGGAGGTTTTAATCTTTTCTCCACCACTTATGTGAGATCTGTTCACAACTTGGCTCTAATTATAAACAAATAATATTATGTCACATGTAGTATGTGAATTCTTTAAACAGGCATAGTCTTGTCTAAATCTTGTAAAAATCTTAAACACTTCTTCCAATTATATCAGTGTTAATGTACCACCTTCTGGCCAGCTAATGGAAACACATGAATTGATTTTCAGGAGCTTTCTAGATCTGTAACTCTTAAATGGGCTAAATCAAAAAGCCTCTCTTTCTATCATAGTTCTGGGACCTATTCACTACCATTGTGTTACACAAGAGAAGAACTCCACTTTTTTAAGTATGCTAAGAGAACAGAAAGCAATGACTTCAATTTCTTTTTAGAGAATTTTTTTTTTACTGAACAAAAAAAAGACTAGTTATGTTTAAGTGATAAGCAATGCTTTTACTTAGAGTACCAAATGTTTTCTAGCTATGACTAGGAGAATTTTAATCGTTTTAGAAGTTACTGCCTCTAGCATGTAGTTCCTGCCTAATGTGAAGATCTAACAGTTTCTTCAAGACACTAACAACCTTGTCCGTTGCTTGCATGAACTATGTCTAATTTGGAGTCTGCTGTTTAAATGATAAATTGGTATTAATTGGAGACACAGACACTTCTATTTCAAAGCTATATTTCTCTCTTTGCTGCAATGTTCTGGTGATTTTATGATAGCTTGTATGCTTATTCTTGACTGTAATTCTGTCTAGGAGTATTAGTACACTAACTTCTAAGTGTTTACAGGCTAAAAATTAAGCAGTAGATCTGGAAAGAATATTTTCTGAATATGGGTATCTGCTGCACAAATCTGATTTATCAGTTTTGTGCACGATGTGTTACAGATGCTTGGTAATGTCTCAAGACTAGCCAGATCCATTCTGGTTTCTTAGGGCACTGCATATACAGACTGCAGAACATGTAAGGAACTTTTACAAAACTGTAGTTGCAGCCAAGATCTGTATAAGGAAGAGGGGAGCTCACTGTACACAGACTATGAATTGCTGAAATATTTTTTTCAGTTATTCCATACCACATCGGACATGTTGGTGGTATGGAATTTTTTTTATGAACCAGAGTTTTAGCTACTCAATAAACATAACACAATAAAAATACTGAATTTTTTTTAATTAAATCATGCAAGAAAGTTCTACATTGCAAACTAATTTTGTTATCTTGAACATTTTCTTTATTCAAGGAAGAGTGAAAGGGCTCTGATTGAATTAATTAGTTTCTCCAGTTGAATAAAGATAAACAGAGAAGAGGAAAGTGATTGATAGCTTCCTACATAGCAGTTTGCAATGCAACTTACAGGTGCAACTACTGCTGTTCTGGTAGTTTGAAAGCGGTGTCTTAGTGATTAGTTCAGTCTCGTTGGTTGGGGAGATTCTCTTTTCCTTCTCCAAGCACTCCAAGGGATGGTGTGAGTGGAGGAGACACAAGGTAAATAATTCCGGGCAATGAAGCGCTGTAAGCACAAATGCTTGAAATACAGTATCCCACCTTCTGATAAACACAGACTTCTGTGTAGATAGAGAATAGTAAGAAAAAGTCAAAACATCAATGGAGAAGGTCAACAAAAACTTCTAGGGTCCTTTAAGATAGTACGTAGAGGACTGTCCTTTCCAACAGTTTCCTTGCAGTATGAGGGCTGCTGCAACCTAGCTGTGAGGGCTGAGTCATCATTTTCTTTATTTCATCTTCAGTTTAGTATCTGCATGATGGCTTACATTTAAAATGAAATATAGCAGTTCTTACAGAGACTCATGGGGATAAATTAATTGAACCTAGATGAAATTGTGTTTTAAATAGATCTGGAAGCTCTGTGATATAACTTCTTTGTAGCTTCTGATGATTTAACATCTTTTAACAACTAAACTTCTTTTGGGACTTGTGATGAATATGCAATAGTTAACCAAGCCAACAGGCATTGTATTGAAGTAGTCACCAATGCACTGCTGAAAACAATCTATGTAGTACTACTGTGGTATGGATTTGGGATGCAACTACACTAGGTTTAAGCAGACCAGTGATTTACATGGCCTAAACTTAGACAATTGTATTCAAAGAGATCTTGTGATTGACAGAGTACTGTGAATTGAAAAGTTACCTAAGGATGAATCCATTCAACATGACCTGAGAAGTCAGTCACGTGGGAGGAGAATGAATAAGAGAGGGAACTGCGGAGATCAGATCTGTGACTTCAGCCTTTCATCTTGCACCTTGTCTTGCTGGTTATTTAGTCTGTGGTGATTTTGAAATGTCTCTTAGCTGTGCCATGAAATGTAACTTCTATACTAACAGTTCAATATGCTGGAGAAGTAAATTGCTGTTAAATTTTTGTATGTGGTGTGTTCAGTAGCAAGAGTGGAGGGCACGGACTGTGTGAGCAGTCACCTCTTCTATATGCCAGAACTTGCAGAGACATGCAGAAGTCTGAGGAATGCTTACAAATCTATCTTGCAACCTGTTGGGTGTTGGTGGTCAAGAGGTTTGCGGTTTTCCAGCCATTCTCCATAATCTTCTTGAAGAGAGGCAGGGTGGATGCCTCTTCTTCTGTCTCCAAAATCTGCTCTGAAGCTCATGGGAAGAAAGAGTCCTACAAGGTTGTGAGAGGACATTTCTAGTATTTCCTTAATATTATCACACACTAATTGATAGCGAAGGTACATAGGAAGCATGTGGAGCTAATAACTGCTATCCTCACAGGGATTTCTTCCATGCAAAATAAGAAGGTGGTACCCTCCTGTTGACAAGAAGTCTTCTGTGCTTTGAGCTGTATATCCTTGCAACCAGTTTCCATGGCACTTTTCTACTGTATGTTTATGCTGATGTCTGTGGCAGTAACATATTTGACCTTCTACCATTAACAGAGGTATGATAAAAGGAAAGATTACAAAAACAGGCCTGGCTTCATAGCTTGTACTAAACTTGAAAGTATTTTCAAGTGTGTAGATGCGACAGAAGTATTAATTGAGTCAGTTTATAGGTTTATATCCACCTCTGTGACATTTACCCACTTACACTGTGTTCTGTGAGAGTCCTAGAAATGTGCTGGATACTGAGGTACAGAGGAACAGTGTTCCACATGTAACACTTTTTTAGTCAGAAATTAGAAAAAAATTGGGGAAAGAACCAGAAGGTGTGATGTGATGTGTTGTGATAGTGATGAAGCGTTTTCCCAGAGCCACATCAGAGGCTGGTGTCAAGGCTAGAAATAGGAGTCCAGTGGTATCACTTCAGAGTAATGGCCCATTCACTTTAAATATCTTTTAAATTATGCCATGTGTCTTGGTAAGATCAGACACATGACAGACCGCCCCAAAAAATGTGCATACAGTTGTATTGACTTGGATATGGAAAAGAAATGCAGGAAAATGACCAGACATGGATGTCACAGAAACTATGTGGAAGTATAACCTTTGCCATGGAGACATAACGGCACAACAGCCTGGTCCTTGATTTCTTCCAGATTCTATCTCTATTTTCTGCTTTTCTGTAATTGCTTATACAGAGACACCACAGGTTTTGTTGCTGGCATCCTCATGACCTGGCTGATCTTTAAAGACCAAGTCTGTATAGCAGTGTCTGGTGGACTTCATGTCAAGGTGAAGACATCCAGCTATGCCAACAGAAATCTGAGCAGTGCTTACTTTGTCTGAGGGACTGGTGTCGGGTACATCAGGGAAGTGAGCACCCCTTTGAAGGTGTGACATGCTAAGGATATGCCTTTACTACATACTAAAGTTCAAAGAGCTATCTGAATTATATGTAAATTAATATATTCAGGTAACGGGAACAGTCACGCCATGAAGCTCTGAGCTAATTTCTCTCAAAAGGCAAATAGATGAGTACTCAGAAATTTGAAAATCCAGGCATTTGCTCAGATCCATTTCTGAAAGTTGTTATGTGCCTTTCCTTTAGAAAGGTATGTAATACCCTCAGACCTTCTTCCTACTTCCATGGCACAGTTTTGATCACAAACACTTTGCAATATCAATGTCCTTTAGGAGCTGGATGGCTGCCTTTCCCCCAGGCACAAGTAACATGATACTAACTGGTGGTTTTGGCCAAAGTAGTCATTTAGCCAAATAGAAAAATGAAAAGATGATACATTAAAGAGAATCAAAGCTTTCTTTCCTTGTCATGTGAGTCACAAGAGGCCAATCACACTGAGAGGTTCTACACCCATTACAGCAATGATGTCTTTCAGTTTATCATACTGAAATGATTAACCATTTTGCTACTAAACACTTGCAAAGACAACAAAATTTTAAGAGGCCTGTGGAGGAAAAATAAACTTATGATGCAGGTTGGCCCTTTATTGTTGACTGGGTCCTAAGTGTCCAAATTATTTAATGGCCTGGTAATGCAGGTCAGACAGCGTGCAGTAAGGTGTGGCCAGTGGTTGCCAGCACCACTTAGATAAGGGAATGAATGCAGAGATGCAGAGTTGTGTGGGCAGCCCGAGGCTGCTCCCTGCACAGCTCACATTGCAGGTGTCACTGGGGAAGGAGACCAAGCTGCTGCCCCTTTCTCCTCCTTTGTAAATCTGCTGCTGTGCTTTGTTGCTTGCTGGAGCTACCTGTCAGGTTGGAATCTGGCAAGGTCACACAATTAAAAGATATTTTAATTTTGCTAAGTAAATACCTATCAAAGTAATTTGCTTAGGAAAGTAAAGTCAGTCAAGAAGGAAAAAACAAGTGCTTTCTTTTGATCATTTATGCCTTTTTTATGCAGATCTAGTCTTTATCAGCCAGGAGTCACTCTGGATTTAAGACTGTCCTCACCCCATCAGCAAGCTTATCCTCTTAGAATCATAGAATCCTTAAGGTTGGAAAAGACCTCTCAGAGCATTGATTCCAGTCATTAACTACCAAGTTCACACTAAACCATGACCCTAAGTGCCACATCTACACATTTTGATTTGTTTTGTAGGAAGGGATTTTGAGAGCAGGTATAAAGGCAAGAAATTAATCTAGGGACTTGCTTCCTTTAAGTGTCGTCTCCCAGACCTACTCGGGTGCTGCCAGATTGAAGGACTCGTGCATTTTAAACTTCAGCACCCGTGTTCAGGAACTCATCAAAAGTCAAGAAGGGAAAAATCTGAAGTAATTTTCTAAGCAATCCTCTAACAATATCAAGTTTTTTCACCGTGCTGTATTTGCAGCAGAGGTGCCAATATTTCTCTTGGGACGCACACACTATTTCATCTAGCTCTCAGTAACTTTCTTTGGCTGCTTAGCTCATTAGTATATTAATATTTTTATCTTCCTGGCTTAGTCATTCCCTTACAGACAAAGCTAAAAAGCCGTTTTTTCTAGAACCACCTCTGTATCCTTCAAACATTTATAAACCAAACCATACGGTTCTTTGGCAGCAATAGAATGTACTTTTGATCTTAGTTTGGGAAAGAAAGATTATTTCTTTCCCCAGGTTTGACACTTCCACATATCAAATCAAATAAGTTTATTGATTTTTTTATAGAAAATAAAATTATGCAGTTATTACAGATATGAAACCATATTCTCTTAATGATTC
Organism: Orthonyx spaldingii; assembly: GCA_013397795.1. Taxonomy (NCBI): domain Eukaryota; kingdom Metazoa; phylum Chordata; class Aves; order Passeriformes; family Orthonychidae; genus Orthonyx; species Orthonyx spaldingii. The sequence continues at coordinate 6,798 of VZTJ01002378.1, read as the reverse complement.
TGCTGTATTTCTGGACATGTGGATCAAAGAAAGCAATACATCCTAGAAAACTTGTTCAGCTTAGAAAGAAGTTTTTCAGGTGATTTCTATCTGGTTTTCACATGAACTGTCAAGGAGGCCTTCTCATTTGCCTCTCGAACTTACCAGAGGTTTTAGTACTTTATTTGCGGAATCACATTTGGTTTCTGCGGTCCAAAGATTAAGATACAGGAAGGGGAAAAATTATAATTGCAGGCAGAGAAGAAGTACTCTGCTCTTAAGCAACCCAGATCTTATAAACACTGGAATGTTAGAAGTCCTAAAAGAAACAGGCAATGTTTTCCTGGAAATACCACAAAATCTTTGCTTCAAGGGGCTACATGTTGGATGACCAAAGTCCTAGACCAAAGTCCTGACCAAAGACGTGAGACAGCATAGACAACATATTGGTGTGGACTGAGGATCAGAACAATGCCAGATTATTCTTTGTGGGTTCTTTATTACTTTCTCACTCGGAGTGTGGTTGTGGATAATAGTCAGTTGGGTTTTTGTTTGGCTCCCCCAAATCTGTTTATAGCCTTATGACAATACTTTAGCAGATAAGGAATCCACCACTGCACCTGGAGGTGTGACCAGTAGCAGGAGCTACAGACAGGCACTGTGCAAAGCTGGAAGTGAGATGGTAGGGTGGAGAAAATCTGAGAAACTGAGGCAATGGCACTTCTTTTCAAATACACTTTGCAATGCATGGGTAGTCTGTAAAAGCTATCTGTTCTTGTTATTGCTTTGTATTACTGTGGCTTGAAAAACAAATTGGTATCATTCACCTTCACATATAATTCTCAATTGTAATTAGAACTTGGATGATGTGTTTTGTCTTTAGATCAGAAGGCTGGGTAAACTTACATATTGCTGGAATGAGAGGCCCAGAATACCAAGTTAGCCAAGACATTATAATGAGCTCACAGCAACATTTTGGCTACCATGAATATTCCCGATTTCATATTCTAAATGGTAACTGAAATAAAAATTCAAATTGTCTATTATGGTTGAGGCAGAATGAAAATTAAGCTCATCTTTTTTTGGAACTGGTGGCAATTTAAATAATGACTTAAAATAGTTTGTTGTTGTTGTAAATTATGCTCAAATCACAGGTGTACAACTGTACCACAGTGCTACATTTTACGCGTACTTCTCACTTGTACTGAAGAACAGTGATTTATGTAAAACATGGGATGTCTGGGAGAAGCAAAAAGCACAAATGCCAGTGCTGCTCTATCATGTAGAGTAAACCTGTGGTGCAGCTACAGAGTATAATTTCATGCTGGCTGCTCATTTTTAGGAGCACTCTGATTCATTAGCTCAGTGGGAAGAAAATGGGAAGAAAATAATTAAATTTCTGAACACTAAGAATTTGTGCTTATTTTGGAAAACACCTTATTACCACTGCAGCAATCCTGGGAAGAGCTGGGACTGAAATAGCACACTGTAATACAGTTTTCTACAAAGAATCTTGGCAGAGCCTGAGACTGGGAAAATAGCAGTCAAAGGTGCCGTGTCCTGAGAGGGGATGAGGACAGCTTCCACAAGTCAAAAATATGTTTTTCTTTATCCTAACATACATCCCTAGATCACAGCTTCTCCAAGAGATGTTTCAGACACATCCAAGGACTGTCAAACTCTTGCACACTGGGTAAGATAAAGAAGTTTCTTTGCTGAACATGTCCTGGGCAAAAATCACACCTAGGCACCTTTTACAGGGCTGTCACTATACCCTATGTGCTTTTGTGGTAACAGCAAATGCATAGACAAGTATGTGGGGACAGATTGGAGATGTGCTCTTTCTCAATGTTTATTCCTCTTCCTACTGCATTATTCTCTAGAGCAAAGGGTACAGGGACAGAAAAGGGAAAAAATTATAACAATAGTGAGGTAACACTCCAGACAAATAACAGAAGATAACTATAGAGAAGAAATGCATCCTGCAAGTTTAGAGAGGGAAGTTTTAAAAAACCACCATGACATGTGGTTTCTCCTTTAGGTCATTATGTTGGGATGAGATCAATACAATCATTGCTGTCATTCCTTTAATATTTCTTTCTGGATCCCTTTTCTGTGTTCAACTGTGTATTTTTTCATTAATTCTTGTCAGACTCCACAGCATTTTAGTCAAGTCTTTTGACTGTCTTATTCTTGCCCAACATATGAATAGGCCTTCCTTGAGTGTGCAGACTGTGGGGATTTTTTTGAGGAGAGAACTAGGTCATTTCAGAATAATTAGCTGAAATTTCCTCCCCTCCCCTCTTTTTTTAAAGACAATTCCTCGTCTCTCCAGGAAGATGAAGAGATAGATATGGAGGCTGTCAACTGGCAGCTGAACAACACCTCCATGAATGGCCATTCATCTACCCCAACCACAGTTCGCTTTCCCAGCTGGGTGACTTTTGATGACAGTGAAGTCAGTTTTTCGCCACAGAGCCTTTCTCCCTTGAAAACAGATACCCCACCTGCAGAAACACAGGCTCCAGATGTTAACTTTAATCTCACCACATCCTTGAAGAAAAGAGAGCGTCCTAAGAGCACATTGGGAGACCTCTCCAAAATTCAAAAACTAGATCTCTCCTCCTTAACCAAGTTGCCTTCTGTTGAAACACCACCCTGGAGTGCTACTAATCCCTTTCTGGATGAATCGCTTCGAGATGTCCAACCCTCACCCATTAATCCATTCAGCTCATTCTTTGAGGAGCAAGAGAGGCGTTCCAAAAGCTCTTCTGTCTCCAGTGCTCCAGGCAAAAGCCAAAGAAACTCTCTCATTATTCTCCATCAAGAGCCTGATACCATCAGTTTCCATGAGGCAAACAAACCTGTAAGCCACACAGATGCTGTAGAGCAGCTCAAACAACTCCAGATTGGAGACCCAGATCGTGTGAGCAGTCCTACCTTGCCTGATGATGACCCTATGATGCCATATGATCTGGATGCAGCTTTATTTAACCTGGCACCAGCTCAGCCAAAGGATGGATGGCCAATGATGCTCAGGATCCCAGAGAAGAAGAACATCATGTCCTCCAGGCACTGGGGACCAATATATGTCAAGCTGACCAACAGTGGATGTATACAGCTTTTTTATGAGAAGGGACTAGAGAAGCCTTTCCGGGAACTCAAACTTGAAATCAATCATGAGATTTCAGAGCGCAAACTCCAGAACTATGACGAGAATGGGAGAATACACAGCGTGCGGTTGGATCGCACAACTTACAAGGAGAAAAAGAAGTATCAGCCTAAGCCAGCCATTGCACACACAGTGGAGAGAGAACAAATTATCAAGCTTGGGACTACAGATTATGAAGACTTCCTTAGCTTCATCACTGCTGTGCAAGACACACTGATGAACTTGCCAGCTTCATCAACAGATCTGAGCACAGTGGGACTGAATTATCAAGAAGAAGAAATCACTGTGGATGTCAGGGATGAGTTTCACGGCATCTTGGCCAAAGGAGATAGTGTGATTCTCCAACACAGTGTGCTGACTCATATTTATGTTCTCAGCTTCCTTTCTGGCCTGGCAGAATGCAGACTGGGCCTTAATGATATCCTGATCAAAGGGAATGAAATAGTTGCAAGGCAGGATATTATGCCCACTACTACCACTAAGTGGATTAAATTATACAGCTGCCGGTTCCATTCATGTGTGGATGAGGATGTGTTTAATAACTCCCGTGTTATCCTGTTCAACCCCTTGGATGCCTGCCGGTTTGAACTGATGAGATTCAGGACTGTCTTTGCTGAGAAAACTTTGCCTTTTACTCTGAGGACAGCTGCCAGCATCAATGGTGCTGAGGTGGAGGTGCAGAGCTGGCTGATGATGTCCACAGGGTTCTCTTCCAACCATGACCCTTTAACTCAGGTCCCTTGTGAAAACGTGATGATCCGCTACCCTGTGCCAAATGAGTGGGTGAAGAACTTCCGCAGGGAGAGTGTCCTGGGGGAGAAATCTTTGAAAGCCAAGGTGAACAAGGGAGCCACTTTTGGATCAACCAGTCTGTCTGGTTCTGAGCCAGTAATGAGAGTAACTTTGGGAACTGCCAAATATGAGCATGCCTTTAATTCCATCGTATGGAGGATAAACCGACTGCCTGACAAAAACTCAGGTGAGTGGCACATACCATCTCTGCAGGAATAAACTGAACTGAGTTACATATTTTGGAAGATAGGAAATACTGAATTTAAATGGTGAGAGATATATCATTCTCTGTAGTATACCAAAGGATGTAAGTTAGTTGCATGAAACATTTATCTGACCCTTTATTGCAATAGTTTTATGTATACTACAAATGTAGCTAATGATAAAAACAGTTTTAGGTTTTCTAGATGCAAAAATATGTGTTCTGTCTCTGCTTGGAGGTATTTAAAAGAGGTGTAGATGTGGCACTTAGGGACATGGTTTAGTGGTAGATTAGATTTGTGCTAGGTTGATGGTTGGACTTGATGATCTTAAAGGTATTTTCCAATTAAATGGTTCTGTGATTCTTTGATTATGAAACCTAGGGATCAACATCTGTGTGCTCAGTACTGTTATTGGAAGCAGGGCTTTTCCAGCTGACTTGCAAAAGCAAGATTCTGTGCTATGGGGCTGAATGACAGGGTCAGATAAATTGCTGTAGTTCCAGCACATGTAGTATCTTTTCCATGCATTGCCAAGCATACTAAGCCAGTGCTAATTTCAATGCACATGCCACAATTAATGCCTATAAATTATCTGAAATGGGGGTTGTAAGAGAACAGAAAATATTGCTCAACCATTAAAAAAAAAATAGAAAATTCCAAACACCATTTTGTGGCTATGTTTTTGTAATCAGTGCGGACAGGCAATTACAGATTAAACCTGAAGAGAGAATACCAACATGAAACTCACTTTGTATTTCTATCCCAAGTCTTTGTATTTCTAGTAACATGGTCATAATTAAACATTCAAATAATGTAGGCAAGCTACTGTTCCCTTTAGCCATTTCTGCCAGTCATTCTATTTGCTGCCTGTCATCCATGGTGCATAATAAAGCTGGATAATTCAAGTTTATTTCTGTTTGTAGTGAATTCTACTTCTTGACTGCTCTGATCTAGAGTAGCTTTTTACAAATGAGATGGACTTTCCAGTATTAATGCTGTAGTAATGCATCTGGGTCAGTGGGAGGGTTTCTGTATTCAGTGTTCCCTGAAGGAAAGTTCATTGTGATACCAGATTTGGCACTCTCTAAGGACATATGTTTTTCCTGAGTTTGAGTTATAGTGTCAGCAAAACAGTGATCCAAGTGTCCTAATCTTTTGGGTCATATTCCAGCCCAAGGACACTGTCGTGGGTTGACCCTGGCTAGGTGCCAGGTACTTACTTAGTCGCTTTATTCTTCTCTTTTCTACTGGGGCAGGGGAGAGAATAATATGGAGGGAAAAACAACTAGAAGAATAAGATAAGGCAGTTTATTACAGTAAAGAAGAAGTAAGCAAAAGTCTGCGCGCGCAAGAGTTAAAGAGGAAAAAAACAATTAATTTCTACTTCCCATCAGCAGCGATGTTCGGACACTTCTTGGGAAGTAGGGCTTCAGTACGCGTAATGGTTCTTCTGGGAGGCACACAGTGAAGACTCTATGAATGCCCCCCCTTCCTCCTCTCTTCTTCAGTTTTTATATCTGAGCTGACGTCATATGGTATGGAATATCCCTTTGGCTGATTTGGGTCAGCTGGCCTGCTTGTGTCCCCTCCCAGGATCTCACCCAGCCCTGTCCCCTTTGGTGGGGGAAGGAATGTCAGAGGGACAGCACTGTTTGGCAGTAGCCAAAACACTGGTCTGTTATTAACACTAGCTACTAATGCAAAGCACAGCACTGTAAGGGCTGTGAGCTTTATTTCAGTCAGACCCAATACAATCTCCACCCCTTATTTCATATTATTTGCGTCATGCTCGAATCCTATATAATTTATATATTTTTATTACTTGGATCTTTAAAGCAGCCTAATAACATTAACTAATTTACTGCTGTTTTTTGTCTTTTCATATTTTTTTAGGTGGTTTTCATTCCAGCAGAATCTGGGGTCAGGACAGGAGGAATAGTATACTTGATAGTTGAACACCGACACTATTCTTGTTCATTATCGCTTTTTTTTGTTTTTTGCCGAAATTCGTTCTTCATTAGCTCATGTCTTTTCTGTTATTTTATTTTCCTGCAACATACAATTTACAGTATACGTTATTTTTACCTTAAGGTTAAATTTTTTTGAGGTACACACCGGGTCTCCCCATCTTCCCGCATTACTCACTAAGTATACTCAGGTCTTTGGGCAAAGACAATCCCACGAATGGGTTTGTCTTTTCCCGTGGGGGAAGAAATCTACACTGACTTCCCCAGCCACTTCTTTGTGTGTAGGGTAGGAACTTTGTTTCTTTTTACAGTGTTTAAGGGTTTAGTTTGGGTTGGACTAGGGCGGTTAGCAGATCTTTTAGTATTGACTAGTTAAGTGGTTTTTGTTCAGTTCACATTTTAATGCTTNTTTTGTTAAGTTCACATTTTAATGCTTTCATGTCTTATTATTTAGTGTTCGTAACATAGTTTTTAACAGTCTATTATATTTTTTAATTTTTTTAGAGGTCTGTGGATGATAGGGAATATGATATATTTACTTAATGCCATGCCTCTTTGCTTAGGAGTTAATAAGATTGTTTTGAAAATGAGTTTTATTGTCTGATTCAATTTTATTTGGGGTCCCATGTCGTCACAAAATGTGTTTTTTAAGGCTTGTAATTGTATTCCGAGTAGTGGCATGGTT
>VZTJ01002371.1:546-19224 GCA_013397795.1 Orthonyx spaldingii | reverse complement strand
AGGGAATGCAGAAAAGCCCCCATGCTGGAGAAAAGTCAAACTGTTATCTCTGGTAATAGCAAACAATTGAGACAATGCTTTCTTATTTAATTCTCATCTTCTTGTGACTTTGGTTTTGATATTTTTCATTTTTTTGAGAATTTAACACCTTACTAGAATTAACTCATTATATTTTATCCTTAATTACATCTGGTATGAAATGTGAGTCCATCAAGCAAGTGTAAAATATATGTTGTTACTGTGCCTCTAGAAACAACTTATCTCTAGCCAGCATTATATGCAGTCAGCTCATGGAGGAGATATAAAAGAACTTGAGGATGTCAGGAACTGGGCTGTATCCCCCAGCTGTAAACTTTAAAAGGATGTTTTGGGAACTGGCTTCACCAAAAACTGTTCCTGGGAGGCTCCCTCTTGGCAAGCATAAACCAGAATCCTTTCGGAAAGCATAATAGCTTGGCCATGATTACACAGTTTATTGTTCAACCATTAATGTCTATACAGCTTTTTAATCATCTTTATTGACTCTGGAGTACAAGAATATTAAGGATGATACAGTGTGCTGCTCTCACAAGATAAGAGAGTGAACTTCTCCGAAGGCACATATGACTAATCAAACCTCCTCTGAGTTCTCATCGCAGTACTGAACTCTTTTTTTGCCATTATTATTGCTACAGTATTCTTGTGTGCTTGCTAAGGATTGAGTAGCTGTTGTTGTGCATTCATGAAACCCTACAATCTGATTTATTTAACATGTTTACCAGAGTACTGGTGTGGGGGGGAACTCAAATGTATTACTCATATTCATTAATCAGCATGGAAAAGTAAAAGTTGCTCCCTAGTGTGAGATAGCTACCATAATTATAGTGCTGGGCAGTTCAAATTGCATCACTCTACATTTTTGAGCGTGTTTTTGAGGTAATGTTTATTAATGGGAAACATTGATTACGATACATCCCTCTGGTTACACTTTGCCATGTCTGTAAATAGATCTTGTATTTTGCTATTTTCAATTTTATTTAGTGGGACTTCCAGGATTTTAGAGATTTTTTTTTTTTTTTTTTGTAGCTGATGGGGAAAAATTCATATAGATCTGATTTTGGAATCAAATTTCATTCACCACTCCAGTGAAGATGTCTGTTTTACATTTGTCAGGCTCAGAATTTTATGCACGACTGAAGTGGTGCAGGGATCTTCAGCTGCTCTGGTGCACAGAGGGAAACTTAATCCAAAGGAAAACATGTAGCTACACTAAGCTTCTGTGATAAATAAAGCAGCAAAGAATCAACATCAGGGATGCGTATTGCTTAAGTGCTTTTTGTTGTGTCTTCCTTTCAGATGACTCCTAATTATGTTATTGAAACTTCAATCACTGTAATGATGTCAAATAGTGCATGCAATGAGATATCCTGGTGTTGGAAGAATGGGCATGGATAGTAGCTTTCTTTTAAGCATGCATATTGATGCTTTTTTTGTGAGTATAGTTTTTCTTACTTTAAAAAAAAAAGAAAATTTTTAATTAAAGGTAACTCATTCTCTGCAGATTTTAGAAATTATTTTACACTATCCCTTTTTATGGTCTTACTACATTCTAGTGTTCAGTTTTTTGCAGACTAAGTATATGAATAATTATAAGGATCTTGAAGGAACCAAGTGGCAGGTAAGCCCATAGCTGGTTGATTTTTCTGTAATAGAAGAGGTTACTCTACTCATAGTTTTTTTGCATCAGTGGTAGTTTAATCATGGGGGAAATGAGTTGAAATTCAAAGTTACCATGCACTGAAGGATTTAAGGTTACATCAGCAGGCAAATCCAGGAGAGGAGGCAACCTTGCCTTTCTCTTGCAGTGCTCTAAGTCAAAAAGCAGCATGTTCCAGTTTATAGTAATGGTTTTATGGATTTCCCTAAAATGAGCCCTTGTGATTGTGTCTGATACCTGGAAGAGTGGATAAACCCATAGAAACCCATTGGAAGGTGATAATAAAACATTACCCTACCAAAGAAACAGAATCTGTGGGTAATTTTCCCTCTCTGAAGATCCAGTTAATGGAATATCACAAAAATCTGCATTCCCCCAAGAGTAGATTGGAGTTGATTGGGATGAAATCTGGGAGGAACTCTGCTCTGTGGGATGATACTGTTTTCTTTAGTTGGCCTCTTCCCTAAAAAGGAGACACCTTTGGGAACCGTCTAGTGCTGAGTATCACTAGTATCAATATCCACATTTTGTCTCCATTGGCTGAGCACAGCCAGTACCAGCACAGCAACAGCATGTTCAGGGAGATGGCATCTCTGTGTGAAAGCTGTTATCCATATGGCCCTCAGGGAGGTTTTCTACATCTCTTTCTACAGAGAGAAAAGAACACAACTGATAGAAAAAATAAATTGTATATGATGTGGATTTTCCCTTCTTGCACCATTTTAGACAAGGAACAAGAGTGTGGTGCTCCTTTTCATGATTCCAGACATCCTTTGAAAGTTTTTGTTCAAGACCCCTTCCCCTTAGGTGTGTGAGGCTAAAGCCAAGGAGGCAGTGTACCTGAGAGCTGCCATTGCTTGAATACCTGTGGTTTGTTCTAGACCTGCCTGTACAGCTTCTTAATTCCCAGAAGGTGACACAATGGGTTGCACAATTCCTGTCTTCTTTCCCACCCTTGTGAAAATCCTTTCAAGTCACAAATAAAAGTCTTCCAGCCTCCTTGCACTGTCTTTTCCTCTTTCTTACATGCTGAGCTTCAGGTGTTATCCAAATGCTGCTCAACCAAGATTCCTAAATACTGTGACTATCAATGACAGCAATAAAAAAAAATAGTTATCCATGTGGAACTGCAAATGTGCACAACACTTCATATAAATAATGGGGTTTTTAAAACATCAGTGAGTTCAACAGTATTGTCCTATTTCTGGACAAGAACTTATTTAGTCCAGCGCCTTGATGTATGTCTCTCTATAGCTCTACATTTGTAGATTCTCTAGGTATACATAGGCATAGATGCATGATCTCTTGTGCCAGAATGCTGGTATTTCAAGGTTTTTATGTACTGTTGGACTTGTAAGTCTTGACACTGACCTTTGAAAGGGTTTATGTTATTTGAGAAGGATAGATATGGAAGAAAATGCATTATCTTGGAAAGCTGTCTTCTTACAACTGCACTGTGTTAAGTCTTTTTTTTATTACTAGTCTCCATAAGAACAGAATTGGAAGGGTTACAGAGGGATGGATCTCATAGGTAAGGCTGAACAGAATTTGCAGAAGGCTACCTGAAAACCTGTCTGCTCTCAGCTTCATTGTAGAACAAAAACTTTGAGACAGACCTTGCAGCAGTTAGAAATGCAGACCCGATTTTAAACTATTCAAAACCTCATTTCCATACAGTTCCTCTGTGAGTTGCTGGATTGCTTCCAAACTCAGTACTGAAAATAAAAGTCATTAGGCTATGCCTAGGGATAACAGGAAAAAAAACCACCTCTTCTCTCTTATGTCAGCTATTGCTGCTATTGCTGCCCTCCTTCCCAACTCTCTCCTTTGACTTTGGGGTCCATTCCATTCCCTTACCTCTCCTCCCTTTTGGGAATTATCAGTTCTCTGACAGGCCCAGCTACAACCATTTTCCTTCTCTTTCTGCAGTTTCCTTTCTGCAGTATTGGGCTATAACAACTCCATATGTGGAGGAATTTTAGGAGGACACATTACATAAGTATATGAGACAGTCAGATATTTCAGGCACAAGTATTTTTTCTGCAGTTCCATCTGTATATTCATGAGGTGCTTGTCTCAGACTTTAGTGACTCGTGTTTCAAATCCCTTTTTGACTGGAAATGGCACTTACTGATGCTTCTATAGTTCTGTTCTTTTGGGAAATTTGCACTAAGGACTTCACAACACAGCAGGCATAGCATTCAAGTTAATACTCTGAACCTTTGGAACTAAAACTCACTGGGAAAATAAGGTCTCTTTCAGAAATGAAAAGGAGTCAGATGATCTTTACTGGGGGAGAAAAAAAAGGAGGGGGAAAAAAAGGATATGTCCCAGTGTATCCTCCATTTGGTATGTTCCCAGATTCCTAGAGAGATAACATGGTGTCAAGATAGAGGAAGCTGTAATTAGGCTGGGACATAGCCACAATACAGCACGATCCTGACAGCCCTGTGCTGTCACTGACCTTGGGATAGTGGGAGACTGTGCCAAACTTAGAATAAATAAAGTGTTCCAGTGCTGCTGCTCAGTTAAGGAAGATCAAAGAGAAATAACATTTAATCAGTGGTAGTTGTGGCGTTAAGCACAAGCAATACTAATTGTTTTGATGAGAATTCTCCCTGAAGATTTTTTTTTTCATTAGCACTGAGTAATAGCTGAGCTGCTAGTGTATTGACCTATAGCACTACCACAGCTCAATTAAGTTTCTTATTGTCCAAATCTAATCAGAGAAAAGCTGGGATTGAAAATCAATTCATTTCCTGCTAGTTAATGCCTAATTCTCCACAAATGTGAATATAAAGATTAACTTTTCAGGTTGAATGTTTTTTAGAAGTAGACTCTGCCAGGTGGGTGTTTGTGAAGAAGAAGCATGGTTTCTCTTTTCCCATCCATCTTCCTCCAATCTCTTGACGTATTCTTGCTTTTTACAGTCTTCTTTCATCTTAGCCTGTGGTTTGTGCTTGTTCTCCGGTCTCTTAACTCATGTCTCACACGATTGCAAGGAACTGGTATTGATAATTCATGGTCAGCTCCTAAATTCTCAAATATTTCTTCTCCATGTTCTTCAAATGAGCATTTCTATGGTGGCTAAAAGCATCTGCAAGACAGAGCAGCTTAGTCCTCAACCATAACATAAGGGCTAGTCACAGTCTTTGGAGGTCTGGGTGACACACAAACTCTTTGCTAATCCCACTTCAGCCTACACAAGTTGTGAATTTTTCAGGTGAATAGATGAACTTACATTTCTTGGCTCATCTAAATATTTCTTCTTTATGTAAAGAACTAACAGGTGTTTATAACCCTCCCCATGTGTCTATGCATGCACACGTGTTCACAGCATTAAAGCTACTGAGCAGAGACATGAGCAAACATCCAGGAGGTTTGGCAGCTCTCCCCAGTTCTTGCCAGCTCTGTGACTTCCACTGCTGCAGCATCTGAAATCATCACAAATCTTTTTTTGTATTTATCCTCCCAGTGCACCTCTCAGGTGGGCACAGCTCACAGATTTACACATGGAGAACTGAGTCCTGTGTCTAAAGAGACCTTTAGACTCTGGTCTTTGGTAGTTTACAAGATTACCTTCTCCAGAGGCTCAGGTCTGCTGCTAGACCTACAGCCCCACAGCTGTGGATGGTGCTCACTCCTTGGGACCCTCTGGCAGACTGAAGCCAGGTGGCTGGAGGCAGTTTCCTAGGTGGGATATTTCTACCTTACACTGCAGATGTGCTGGAGAGTGCAGCAGTCAGATCTCTTCCAGGACAAGGACAGATGTGTGGCTGTGTCTTTTTGTGCTGGTCTGGTTATGCCCTTGTTGTTTTCATTTTTTTACAAAGAGGGGGTGGCAGGGACAGGCTGCAGCCCCTCAGGTCACCCTGGTACCAGAGTGACACAACCTTCCTGACAGATCCTGACAGTCATAGCCTGGACACCTCTTCCCCTTCTCATGCCTCAACACATGAACTGCAAGAGTACAGTGCATTGTAGCAAATTTAATTTTTTTTTTCTAAAGGAGACAACTAAAGAGTAATCTTTTTTCTCATCTCATCAACTCCTGTGTATGTGCTGCTGGCAGGAACCCAGAACTCCATCTTGGAAAATTAGCGAGGAACAACCTGCTCCCCATCATCATAGGCATCTTCCCCAGTGACCTCGGCTACGAGGAGCTGTAAGACCAGGCTAGACCAGCAGCTATCGGCATCTGGGTTCAAATTTAAGGGGTTTGCTAAGAAAAAAATACCTGTCTGAGCTTCCAAAAGCAGCCAAACTTTCTGATTCTCAAAGTGTTCATGTTCTCCACTCACAAAGTTAACCTGGATGCCTAGCAGGCTTATAAAATAAAACCCTAAGAAAGTAGATAAGAAAAGTAAGTAACTCCTTCCTGAAGCTAACAGCATCAATTGTTTAAGGTTTTTCCCACAAGAGCCAAGTGCTTGGCTTGTTTTTATGTGCTGGCCCTTGACAATGCTCATGCTGCTCCTGGCACTGGCTCTGCCCCCTCATTCCCCTTCTCTGCTTCAGCTCTCAGCAGAAGTTGGAGTGCTGAGCCCCAAACGGGGCATCTCCTCTGACAGGGGAATCAGCAGCTGCTTCTTCCATCTTCTCCAAGCCCTGTGCCATCTCCTGCTTCCCACCTCCTGTTCTGTGTGCTGCAGCTCCCACCCTGGCTCCAGAAGCTGCGACCTCACATCAGTGACCGAGTTGTCACCCAGGCATGTGTAGGCAGAGTGCCCTACTTTCTGTACACTAGTGTAATTCTGGTTTTCTCTATTTTATAGCAGAACTTCCCTTTTAATAGAAATGTATCTCAATATTCTATGATGAAACATCACATGGAAAACAAAGCACTACTCAGGCTAGTCTGTAGGTTCACTACACCCCATCCTATTAAGGATGGAGAGACCCTTCTGTTTCCCAACTCCTCCCCATCACTGGGGAATTTGGGGAAGTTGATTTTGCATTTTTTTCATAATGTTTTAGCCATATGCTTTAGCATATGCTTTATGCTTTTCCAGTAATTCCCTCCCAAACATGATCTGAACGAATTGATCACTGAGTTGCCTGTGAACAGCATCACTTCAAAGAGGCTAAAGCAGCTGCAGCCAAGCAGATAAATATTTCCAGGTATTTGATCAGTTTCCCCAAGAATTATGTACAATTTGTAGGTGTTACAAGATGTTCTGATTCCAGGACTGTTTGAATGCCCCCCATACACCAGAAAGGTGTCCAGAATCACTGTGGGAGCTAAGAATCTGCAAGACAATCTTCCTGTACAAAATTCAGAAGCAGATTAAGGGAAATTTTTTTATCTTCCTTTTTCCTTTCCTAATTGGCAGTTGACTGTAGAGATGACGCTTTGTTCACAACCCAACATGTTGATCTAACTGGTTAGAAAATACACAGACCAAGCAAGAGATGAATCCTAAAATGCTTTGGGTTGAAGGGGACCTTAAAGATCATCTAGTTTCAACCTCCTGGCATGGGCAGGGACACCTTTCTCTAGACCAGGGAGACCTTTCACTAGATGAGACTAGAGAAGCAGAAACAAAGGAATGAACAGTGTTGGGTCACCCATGGAACTGGCTGCTATAGTTTGTCTTGGTTTTTGGATGAAAAGGGTAATTTAGGAGACAATGTCGGTACATGGAGTGCCCTTTCCAGTGGTAGGTTGTGTCTTTCATATGTAGATTGATCATCTGGTCAAGGCTTTGCAGAGAACACTGAAGGCTGAAGGTGTATCTGAGAACCCCAGTTGTATTTCTGTACTTTTTTGTGAAGTAGTCACTGAGCTCATGCCAGAGGCAGACTAAACCACCCTTCTCATATTCCCTCTGACAAAAAATGTGTGTTTGCCTTCCAGAGATCCCTGTCTCCCATTGCTACTTGCCACAGATTGCTCTGAAAGTAGTTAAAGCCTGTGCCTTTATACTTTGCTAAGGCCTCACTGTGTTTTAATAGTCAAAATATGTTTTACCAGAGCTGGCTTCTTTTGCTCTGTAATTGTTTTAGTTTTCTTTTACTTCATGTCTTATTTATGAATCGTTTCAAAACAGGCCAATGGAAATCTTCAAGTAGGTTTTTAAACAAGTTTTGACAATGTTTTTGAGTTGTTCTGAGCTAAAAATAATACAAGTCAGCAGGTACAGACTGGAGAACAGTACCTTCAGTCCCTAGAGGACCTTTTACTGCATTTGCTCACTACAGAAAGATAAATAAAAAAACAAAAAAAAGAGAAAAAAGGTAATAGTTCCATATGAGGCTGTAAAGGCCAAGGCTTAGCTCTGAGCAGTGCCACTGTCTTCTTCACCTCAGAAGAGAAAAAATCATGGTCTTGTCTGTGATAAAAAAATTAGAAGGATGTTTTTCTCCATGCTATGTGAGGTTAATGGTGTGACCAGCAAAGAGGTAGTCACAGCTTGCTGATGCTCCTCCAGTGGGACACTGAAAAATATGTTCCAGAATAACTTAAAAATGGTCTTCAGTATCTCCAGCCACTAACCCATCCTAATTCCCCACTTTGTTCTTGGACTCTTACATGTTTTGGGTGTCTGACACTTCTTCACCTTTTGTGTTGTAGGTGTGCTTCTTCATTGTAATTTAGTTCTTTGGTCTCACCAGTATGTTTGCACCATTCCTGTATTTTGGTTTTCTGGGCAGTGAAAAGAACAGTCCCAGTTCCCTCCAGCTATTTACCTTTCTTTTACAGAGACTGTAGAGTGACAGTCACAGGAACAGAGATCAGGCAGCATCCTCAGCAGAAGTCAGCTTTGAGCAAAACTACTTGGAAGATGTAAAATTTGGAAGTGTTTTGTTCTGTAACACATACGTCACAGGATAGTCATCAGTACAGATTTAAAAAACAAAGCATTTGTCCTTTCAGCTTTGAACAGCCAGCAAACTCTCAAGAGTAGACGGTGGGGGACATGGAATTCGTGGTGGAATACAGGCCGTGAGAGCCGTTTCTTAACCACTCAGCAGTGGACTGGAGAAGTGCACATTCATCTACACATACACATAAAATTAAATAGCACTTATGTTAACATCTGCAGCTGGTACAGGAGTTGGAGGGTGAGGTACATCATGGAAAAGAGAAAGCAATGAGGATTTTTGATAACTTGCAAGTAATGTTCAGGTTTTGGATAACATTCACAAACTTTGTTCTGATCCTGAACGTAGGACTGTGAGCCCAAGGAGCCTTCCATAGAGGGAGCTCTCTTTGCTTTGAAAAAAAGTTGAGGTTATAACTAGAAGAATTGAGCAGTCTGGTAACTGCAGTCACTGCAATACTGAATTGTATCAGAGAACCCAAATATCTTTGAATGTGTTGATAAGCCCAATCATGATCATATTTAAATGCCAGAAAGCAGAAAGTACAGAAAGAGCTGCAGCAGTACATCGAGGTATTTACAGCTTCAGCCGTTTTGATTATCAAAACAGCAACAGGCCTTGGGTTGAGTACAGGACAGAAGTTAAATTTTCAGGAGGAGACAATACCAAATGCTCTTTCAGCTGTTGTAGAAGGGGTGTAGAAGTAGTTGGCAGATGCTGACCCTTACAAAGCCAAGTGAGAAAATCACAGCTTCAACAGAGATGTTAACCTGAATAAATTACCATTGGAATGGGTACAGCATCCTGCTCACTCGATGCCTCCACAACAAGTTCAAATATCTTCCCAAAAAGATACTCAGGAAGTGAGACAGGCATATTTGATACCACTTCTGGGATAATACAGCAATTTGCACCCCTTCAGGAGTAATTCACAACAGGGAAATATTGTGAATGGCTGGAGCTGGGCAAAATTTAACCGTGCTCTCTCTTTTGGGGTGAAAAGAAGGATTTTGCAATGACTGTAATGCCACTGAGCCAGAGAAGCAATTGCAGCAGTCCTCTTCAGCAATGCAAATGTTACCTACAATGATGTCTGAGAAGTTGATATCAGGGAAAAAAGAAAGTTGAAAGGAAACTTTCACATTGGGACCCCTGTGGTAACACATCAGTGGCTCCTGACATGAACCACATGGCCACATAGTGCAAGCAGCTGGCTGAGTTCTAAGTTTTGCATTTTTAAGGCAAGACACAGCTCTGGATGGGGAAATGGAAAATTGTAAAATGCAGCTCCACTTCAGCTGCCACTGAAGACTTTCCTTCAAACTTACATTATAAATGCAGTACTTACTAAGAATTGGAATTTTAAAAAGCACAAAACAAGATGGCTCACATGGGGATTAATGCATGTTTATATTATAGGAGCAAGAAAACCTCTATGAAATTGTGCTGGGACTATAGAAACAAACATTGTTTATGTATGGTCCCTGCACTGCAATAAGACTTCAGCACTGGTTTAAATCCCCTTTCTTCAGGGGTGTGTTTTCTTGAGTCTGGCCCACAGAAAGAACAACTATCAGCTCAAAAATCTTAAACCATACACTTCCTGAAGGGAAAATATATCACCTGAAAACCTACATGTTATGGTCATTTAAAATATTCTGTTAAGCTACAGTCAATTAGTGTTCACTGCTAATGGATATTAAACATGAAAAGCATTGCACTGTATTATTTAACTGAATCTATGTACTTGAATGTTGGTTGGCAGAACGGAACATATGTTCATGTGGGTTTTTTATGTTATACATGGATTGGTTTCTTTAAATAAATTATGTAACAACAATCCCACACATATACTTAGTTACAACATGTCCAGGGCTGGTTAAAATTCTCTTAGAATGCACCCTGGCTGCTGTATTTCTTAGTCAGAGAACATTACACACAATCTGCCATTTACATCCAACTTCACTTTTAAGATTCATCTAGTTAATTTAGCTTTAAAGTAGCATTATATATGTTTGTAATATAGCTTGTGGAAACCTGAGATATTTTTGTAGAAATAAGTTTTTAATAATCGTTCCAGTGTAACTTTTAGGGAACCTTACACTGCAGGTCCTCAGTTTCCCACAAAGCTCACCAGCCACTCTTTATAAATGCCTCACTTTGGTGTTTTGCAGGCCAGTATACAGCTCTCTCCTTTGCATTTACACAGTTCTATATATTATCTTATTTTGCAGTTCTTTCCATATGGAGATGCTTCAAAGTTTGCCCAGCACGCCTTCCGAACCTTTGATAAAAATGGAGATGGGACCATTGATTTCAGAGAGTTCATTTGTGCCCTGTCCATCACCTCACGAGGCAGTTTTGAGCAAAAGCTGAACTGGGCCTTCAACATGTATGACTTGGATGGTGATGGTAAAATTACAAGAGTGGAAATGCTGGAAATTATAGAGGTGAGATCAATATAACTCTCAAAAACATCAAAACATTAATAAAATTTTACTCCTTGTTCACACAGACTTTAGGTTTTAGGCTCGCCAGAGGCTGTACAGTACATTAGATGCACATTACACACATTAATCCGGCACTCACTGGTGCCCAAGTGGTACAAGCACACTAACATGTTAATAGATGTAATCTTGGAGAATTGCAGAAAGTACATATGTGCATATAAGCTTTTAAATATCCAGAGATTTTTTTTTCCCTGATGAATGGATTAACCATAAGAACAGCCCTGCACAGGATTTACAAAGCCCATCTCAGTCACTTGACACCCATGAAATTATTGGACTGTAGCTCAAGTAGCTGAAGCCTTACTGGAGATTAACTTCAGATGATTACAGAAATTTACAGGGATAACACACGCTATTTTAAGTGAGCTCTCACAGATGGGCTTTAAGATGACCACAACATATAAGAGGAAGGATAAAGTTTGCCACCTTCGTCATCTGCCGGCAACTTGCCACAGTAGTTAATACCAGATTGTGCCCACATGTACACACAGAAACCTATTTAAAGGTGATGACTTCTAAAACTAATTATTCAGAATTTATGTGAGATATTTTGACTTAACAGTTGATCCAGAGAATAAGTTACAAGAGTTTTACATTGGGAAACAGGAAGCCAAAGAAATTCATTCCAGGATGCAAAATATAATCATCAAAATAAACCTATCTAAAGAAAGCAAAATATATTCTTCCTTGTTTTAAGTGTCTGGGCACTGGATTCTAAGAAAAAACCAAAAAAAACCCAAAAAAATCTTTAGAGAAACTTGAAGTAATTTTATTGTTAGAACATATTTCCAGAATTTGATCACATCAAAAAATTAGATTGAATTTCATGTTGAATTTTCCATTTGGTTTCTTTCCAAAGGCCATCTACAAAATGGTGGGCACTGTGATAATGATGAAAATGAATGAGGATGGTCTGACGCCTGAGCAACGGGTAGACAAGATCTTCAGTAAGATGGATAAGAACAAAGACGATCAGATCACACTGGATGAATTCAAAGAAGCTGCAAAGAGTGATCCATCCATTGTATTACTCCTGCAGTGTGACATTCAAAAATGAGCTTGTGTACTATGCGTCATAGACTGCACAGAAGTTTAATGTTCCATTCAGTTTGCAGCTATTTCCACACACACAAAAATTTGCTTGGACTACCTATAAATGGACTTGCTTCTTGTGTTTGAAACACTTGTGTGCATGAGAATGTCATTTGCTAAAGAATTTTAAAAGTATATATTATAAAAATAAACTGCCACAACGTGATGTGTGCAATGTCATTTCATAACAACCCTCTTCCTCTGAAGCCTGTGCAGCAGGCCTGTGCTGCAGTGAATTATATTATTTATTGTTCATGTTTTACTGATGCTAGCTCTGTGTCTCCTAGACTGAGTAATGTTAGTGACACTGAATTCCCATGGTAATGTTAACTGTTTATTATAAATCATGTCACCATTCTGCTGTAAAGTAGTACTGGACAGACAGAAGGGAAGAGCTCCTTGGCTCCCAAGTCTGATCCACACGTGCTTGTATTGTCAGTGGATATAAATGTACTTCATTTGCATGCCTTTTAGGTTTGCCTTAATTCTTACCTCATTTGCATCCCTTCAATCTGGAAAGAGCTATGTCAGAGGAATGCAGTATATTAAAAAAAAAAAGAAAATCCTGCTAAAATTAACCCTTTAATTAAGAATATATATAAATATATATATATATATAATGTTTAAAATATTGTTTTATTGCAAGTTTAAAGGTTTTATTGGAAGTGTATTGATCTTTGCCAGAATTTTCAAAAGCTTCCACAGAGGTTGCAATATATATGTCCCAAAATAAATTTATAACATTTGACCTTTTCCCCTAATTCTTATTTCATGTCTTCAGCATGGTAATAAAAAAAAAGAAAGTTCAATCTCTTTAATTATCTGTCACTGTGCACTGGGAAATATGTATTACATTATTGAAGCATGAAGAAAACTTCTTTGCACTCACTCACTAGAAGAGTCATATTATACTAATCCAAAACTTGTAGTTCTTGTATTTAGGGATGGAGCAGCTGTTGATGCTGTAAGATGCTACTGCTAAGATTTACCAGCACACCTACTAGACCTGTGCTGCTTTTTAAGCTGTGTAAGTAAAATACAGTTTATTTGCTTGGCTTGTTTTTTTAATGTTTTTCCCTCCTGAAGTAAGATACTTTCCTCTTACCATCTGACACTAAACTACTGTGTCTAATATAAACAGACGTTAAAAATCACTACAGATAAATGAACCATGAAGTATGGTGATAAAGGAGGGATAGTGAGGAGAACCAACTTCCTCCTCAATTCTATGTGCACAAATCAAGTTTCTCTCTATCCTGTGACAAATTCTGCACAGCCTTGGGAAAGAATGGAGAACTATCAGACTGCAGAAATTGCAGATGAAAACTTTCCTATGCCCCATTTCCCTGATGCTTCAAACAGTTGCTTGCTTGCTGGATTAAAAGAAAAAAAGCAATCTGAACATCTTGCAATTGCATGTTTGATATTTCTTCCTTACCTTATGAAGAAACAAGAACGTACTTTTAATAGCTAAAAATCAAACAATAAAACATGACACAAACCAAATCATTCTCTGTATTTTCAAGTTTAAAAAGTGAAGCTCATCTTAAAATTGAAGGGAAAAGAAAACAAGCAACAAAAACCAGTTTTACACAGTTTGCTAAGAACTGTTATGGGGGGGATTGCAGAATCAATTGCTGCCACAACCACAGTCATCCTCTCATATTTCAGTTGCTTCATATTCCAAAGAAACAGCAAAAGCAGAAATAACAACTACATTTTCTAATACCAGAATTTTACTTAGACTACACAGGTAATAGTCTGAGCAAGTTAGGGAGGGATTTGCTTCCTAATACTTCATGCATTTGGCTGTAACTTAGAACACACATTATAGAAATTACATACTTCTGAGAATGACACACCCACATTGAATATTTCTCAGATTTTATGCCTCTGGTTTACATACGTGAGAAGCAATCTCTCATTCTATGTTTCCCTGCACCTTGAATATATGTAGTTGGACAGGTTCCATTTACTTTAGTGCAGCATTAAGCAATGCACTGCCATCCAAAGTGGTCAACAACTCAAACACAGTCAGACTCAAAAACGTAACATCAGCTCTGCAATCTTCTCTCTAGGTAGCCTCTGTAGTAAACTATGTATTTAAAGAACCAAGAATGTGATAGTTTTGAGACCTTAGTAGGCTCACTGCAAAAACTAGTGCACCCATGCAAGGGCTTCAGTAATTTTTTATTCAGAATTAATGCTCCACCATGAAAATATGCTTATAATAATGATACAGTCAGGAACACATCTTCATCAAGTACAGGGTAGATTAGAATAGATACGATGTAGTGATTTGAACCAAAGACCAGAATTGTTGCCACCTCCTCCAATATTTCAAGTAAGTCTATAAAAAACTTAGGAGAAAGCTGAAGTAGCTCAGTAGAGAAATGAGAAAGCTCAGTAGGAATGCACTCATTTTGCTTAAGCTCTTTACTCCACACAACTCATTATAGAAGTACTAATGAAGATAAATGCTTTACTCTTTCCTGCCTCTGCATTCCTGCCTTTTTTTTTTTTTTTAATGCTGAAGAAAATCAGGAGGAAGTAATGCAATGCCCTTCTATCATCTCATCCTGTAAAAGGGTCTGAAACACATTTGAATTTCATCAAAAAATCAAGTCAAGCTAACCATGTGGCTCATGATCATGTCCTAGAATGAAAGAACGGTTTGGCTTGGAAGGGACCTTAAAGATGATCCGGTTCCAAGCCTCCTGCAGGGTCACTTTCCACTAAACCAGGTTGTCCAGGGCCCCATCCAGCCTGATCTTGAGCACTTCCAGAGATGGGGTGTCCACAACTTCTTTGAGCAACCTATTCCAGTGCCTCACCAGCCATACAATAAAGAATTTATTCCTAATATCTAATCTAAATCTACTATCTGCCAGTCTAAAGCCGCTTCCTCTTGTCCTGTCACCCCATGCCCTTGAAAAAAGTCCCTCTCAAGCTCTCCTCTAACCTCTTTAAATACTGGAAGGTGCTATGAGGTCTTTCTGGAGCCTTCTCCAGGTTCAACAGACCCAACTCTCAGTTTGTCTCCATAGTAGAGGTGCTCCAGCCCTCTGAGCAACTTTGTGGCCTCCTCTGAACCTGCTCCAACAGGTCCATGTACTTCCTATGCTGAGGACTCCAGATCTGGACACAGTACTCCAGGTGGGATCTTACAACAGCAGAGCAGAGTGGTAGAATCACTTCCCTTGACCTGCTGGTTCCAGACTTTGCCAAGTATGTGCTTTGCAAGGTGCCCTCCAGTATCTTCACATAATCCTAAAGGTGTAAGTGCCTTGAATTATGGAATTTTTCAGGTTGGTAAGCACCTTCACAGATCTCTTGCCCAGCTCCCTACTTGAAGGAGATGCAGGAGTCTATTCAATAGACTCCAAAAACTTCTAAGGACGGAGATTTTACAGCCTGTTTGCATAACATGCTCAAATGCCTCTTCATCATGAACAATCCCTCCTCCTGGTTTACTCAGCCAGAACCTCCCCACTTCAATCAGTGACCACTGTCTGTCTCTTGCATCACACACATCAATAAAAAGCCTGGTCCTCTTTTGTCACTAACCTCCTCACAGCTGCTGGGAGTCTGCCCATTATCCTGGGCTTTCCAAGGTCTACCAGTAGAGGCAAACAGACTCAGTGTCTGGTGAAGAAGAGCACAAAAACATCCCTCTAGCCCCAGAAGGTATGCTGTGATTGAGGAGCTGTTGCCAGGTGAAGAGGCTACAGGAAGAAGTGAACAGGCTGTGTAGTATTTGAGTGAACAAGCAAGATGGGTTATTTACAAAGATGCCACAGCCCCCAGACTCTCAGGAGTCTCAAACCTCTGTTGTAGAGAAGCAGGTGGACTCAAAACCCTGCTCGGCAATTAATCAAAGGACTTTTAGCCAAGGGTCTGTTCAAGATGAAGGCTGGAAGGTCACTCCACACACGGAAGGAAGTTCCTGTTCCTTCTGAAAACGAGTAGGACTGGAAACTTCTGCAACAGGTATGAGGCTCTGGAACAAGGTCAGACAATTCATGAGGTGGTGAAGGTCCGTCTGGGACAGAGGGGCCTCCTAAAGCAACACTTCCTGTATCCTGCATCAAGACCTCCTCTATTAACAGGAAAAGTAGGGTAGAAGTAATAGGAAACTCCCTTCTGAGGGGAATGGAGGGCCTGATATGCAAACCAGACCCAAGCAGGGAATTCTGCTGGCTCCCAGGGGCACAGATAAGAGATGTTACTGGAAAACTCTCCAGTCTAGTAAGGCCCTCTGATTACTATCCACTATTGGTTGTTCTAAGTGGCAGCAACAAAACAACAAAGAGAATTCCAAGGGCAATCATAAGAGACTTGAGGGCCATGGGTTGAAGGTTGAAGGATCAGAAGCACATGTAGCGATTTCCACAGTCCTTTTGGTAATAAGGAATAATATTGACAGGAATAGACAGATCCACCAGGTCAACAAATGGCTCCAAGGCTTGTGTAAGCAAAAAAATTTTGGATTTTTTTACCAAGGTGTCTTAATTGTGCATAACATAGTTCTTTGTTTGTCTGTGGCAGGAAAAAGAGGGGGCGGAACCCCAAGGGGTGGTGGTTTTTTTTCTGTGAGAGGCCATGCTCGACAAGAGCCAATCCTCTTGGACTCTGGGAATGGCCATGCTCCTAAACCAATTAAAAAAACCCAAATGCCTCTGTGATTAATATATCCTAAGGGCTTATATAAATGAGGTGAGGAGGAGAAAGAGTAGCAGTTGTTCACCCACCCCTTGGGGGGAAACGCAGTCAGGTGGCCGCAGCTGAAGCCACACGGCCAGGGCCTTCGGGCCATGCGGAGCTGAGGTCCCAGAGCAGCGTGGCCAGGGTCACCAGCAGCCCCAGTGCACGCGGCCCCGCTCTCCCGGATGGCAGCACAGTGCCCGTGCCCCATTGGGCTGTGAGAGGGTGGCGGGGCTGAAAGCAGCTGCTCCGCTCCATGTCCAGCCATCCCCCCTGCCCCTCGCCATGCCCAGAGCCAACGGTGCACAGCTGGGATGAGCTACCTGATGAGGAGGGAGCCAGCATCCAGATCCCAGGCAGGATCGGCTGTGTGCTGGTAGACTATAAAGACACCTACAGTCTGGAGAACAGCGGCAGCAGCAAACTCGGAATCGCGAAAAAAGCCCGAAGCCGCACGGAGCTGTCCAGAGCTACTGGCGGTGCCAGGGCCACATGGAATTGAGCCACTGGAAGCGTGGAACTGCCAAGCGGGTGGCAGAAACATGGTAGCAACTACCCGGCACAGAATTCGTACTGAATTAGTTTTCAGCACTGAAAAACTCTGTGGAAGTTTTGAACTGGTAAAAATTTACTAACAACGGTGTTGTGGGCAATGGGTATGCTTTTTTTTTTCCTTTTGGTCAGAAGAGACAGAAGTGAAAGCACATGGGAAGGACAAAATGGGAGACACCAGGGTCAGTAAAAAGAGAGGGGCAGGAGGTGCTCTATTAAGTTGGAGCTGAGTTTTCTTTCTGCAGGACGTGGGAGAGACTATAAAGAAACAGTCTCCCTATAATTCATTAAGTGCATGGGGGGATACGAGATCACCCACGGCCCATGAGAAAGAGTGCTCACGATGCAGTGGGTGGATGCTGAAGAGCTGTGGTCTGGTGGAGGGCTCGGGCAGAGAGAGAGAGACAGAAGACCCTCACAGAGAAAAGAACCCTTGCTTCCAACCTACAGCAGCGTATCCTTAAAGATTACACCCCATGAACTAAATGACCCACGGAAAACAGTTGTGGGAAGACTGTTTTACCTGTGGGAGGGAAATCATGTGGTAGCAGATGGGGTGGGCTGCTACTTTGTGAATGAGAGGGGAATCAGGTAGTGGCAGGTTGGGCGGGCTGCTACTTCGTAATAATTAAAACAATGCTAAAGAAGCTTGTAAAAAACTGTCACCTATACAGAGGATCCCCAGAATACAACAGAGAGGGTCTCTTCCATGCTTTGTANAGTTTTGAGTTACTTTAAACCTAGTTTCCGTATTTTAAAGAAACCTACAAGTTTAATACTGTGCTGTAACTGAAAACAAATTACGCTATAAAGTCAAGTTAAAACTTACACTGCAATAAGGTTTTATTGAGGAACTGCTATTCAGTAAAAAAGTGCAGAAACTGCTGAATGTTGCTCTCTGAGTAGTCTCAATGGCTTTTGTAGCTGCGAAACATCAAACAGCAACAAAAAATTCCCCAAAACAACAAAAAAGAAAAACTGAAACAGCAAAAAAGCTGAACTCTAAAAAGTGATTTTTTTGGAAGACTTGCCAACAATTTCAAGTTCCTGGAGAAAAAAGAACAGGAAAGAAAAAAAAGGTTAATTTGAGGGAGTTGGAAAAATCTGGTTCTTCTTTCTCCCTCTTATCCCCAATACATGATTGTAATATCTAAATAAATCAAGTTTAAGTGCTCTAGTCCCACGGAAATGTGGTGTGGCAGAGTGCAGACCACCGGGGACATCCTGCTGGTCTGACCTCTCACCGCTCTGCATTCTCCCTGTCCCTCCCCTGTTCACCCAGGACCGGCCAGATGACAC
>VZTJ01002367.1:129709-195636 GCA_013397795.1 Orthonyx spaldingii | reverse complement strand
GGGAAGGATGGTGTCACTTGTTAGTTCTTCTAAAATCTCATGCGTGTCAGGTGAAGAAAAGAATAGAAAATGAGTTCTACAAGTAAAAGAAAGAAATTAATAGCTCAGAAGCAGTTCCTAGCGAGCTGACAAGCAACCTTTCTGTACATGTTGGCTAGAAGAAGTAATTGCAAGTTATTTGGGCCATAAATTGCTCCTTGACTTTCTTTTGAAGCTTCTTTCAGTTACTGTTGACATTCATCTTACCATTACAAACCTGAATCTCTTCTTTGAGGTTAGCAGAAGCAATTCAGAAAACTGATGTTTTTTTCACACAACTATTGCTCTACTTCGGCTGTATCTCTGGCAACTGATGTTGTTCACAGTGGGAAACAGTAGAAGCTATTTACTATTTTCTAAACTTATCAGGTATTAGAAATAAACCTGAACCTGAAGGTGAACTTTCTCATTGGATTAATTTGATTTAAACCTTCCTTGAACAAAACTCTATGCATATATAGGGAAAAAAAACCCACCATTTGCTATACTTTGATCACATTAAGCATATAACTAAATGTTCTTTAGGGAGGAAAAAAGTAGAGGTTTTTCATGATGTAAAAATTTATGATAGGTTTGAATTAAAAGAAAAGTGGTTGTTTATATGCATTCTGGAACAAAAAAGAAACAAATACTGTTGTCAAATTACCCAAAATAGGTCATGATTTGTGTATGTTGGCTGATTTTGCCCAAACCATTAAAGTATCTGGCAGTATATAGAAGCAACTGTATATGTACCTGACCTCTCTGAATAGTTAAATGTTTGATTGATTGATTTATTGATTATTGTCCAGTCATTTGGACTTTATAGAATATGATATTTTGCTTTGTATTTTTGCTGATGTGTCGTATATATTAAAGTCTATTGAAAGCAAGATTACGTACTTACTTGGACTGATTTATTTTATTTTTCTAATTTTTTCAACATTTTGTGATTTAAAATCACCCTTGAAGCCCTGAGTTTTTTAGATTATACACGGTATAGGACTTCCTTTATGACTTGTCATCGTCTATATTATGCTGTGCATAAAAAGATTTTGTGTGTGTGCACTGCATTTCCACAGTCTGTTAGTGAACTTAAGAATAGTTGTTATATATGTAGCTCTAAAACTGTATTATAGGGATGATACTAATTTTTTTTTCCTTCTATGTCAGGTTACTTCAAAATGGAAACTGAAATAATTGGTAAATAAAGTTTCTTTACACCTTTAAAATCCATGCTGTGCCTGAATGTGTAGAGTCTTATCACTTTCATGCACATATATATAAAAATATAAAAGGAGTATACACTCATCCAACAGTCACAGAAGTTGTGATACAATTGTTTTATTGGTTTAATCCACAATACTGACCATAATTTTGATGATTTTCATTTGAAAAATATTATGTTAAATTTTGGTATAAATACCCTGTTCAGATACAAATTTGCTTTGTTATTTTTTAAAGATATCAGCCACCTATTACACTGACTTATTTTTGATTGCTTACAGGTACTTTTGACACAATCAATCCTAAATCAAACAGATGCTGATTTCCAGAATGCAATGTTTTCTAGTGTAATCACTTGAGAAGGGTGAAGTTTTAGTACGAATTTTAATAAAACTAAACTGAATTGTTGATAACACAAATTCCTTTCCTAAAATACTGAATTTGTAAGTAAAATAAGAACAGCCCATTGGAAACAAGATAGTATATAAGCCGGCATTTAAGTACTTTCATTATAAATAAAAGAATCAATTATGTTTCAATGAGTCCATCTCACTTGGCACGTGGTTTCAAATTTTGATCAGCTACTTTAGTTAAATCAGTTACAGAACAAAATCTTGAACACTGTAGGTTATTTAAGACTAAATGTAGTGACTGAAATGAGTTGGTTTTCCAAAAAAATTCTTCATAATGCCAATGATGTCATTCGGTTTTTTCGAAAAAGGCATCACCACTACATACTGTTAGTAATTTGAGTAAAGAGTTCTTATCTCTGCCTCTTGCATTGAAATGAACAGTGCCTGACATATTTCATCTACTCTTTCTGATATCTGTTTAACATCTGTTTAAAAAATCTGTTTGTAATGGGAATGTTAATTTCAAACAGTAACCAGCAGAAGTCATTTATTGAGAAAGCATGAGGAGGAGTTCAGATTACTGTGGTGAACTAATTATGCTTCTGTATTCAAGAGACCGACTATTTTAATTTATTGAGCCTTGACTGTTCTTGCAGGGTATGAAGGATCATGTGATTGTGGAAGTGCTATGATGCTGCTATATATGGGGTTTTAAAAATTTACTTAAATAATTGGGGAATTCAAGAACATGATATAATTTGAAGGCTGATTTTTGGAAAAACTTTGTCTTGAAAGAAGAGTGCTGAAGGTGAACCTATTTTTTCTTGGCTTTTTATGCATATGTATCTTCCTGTCAAGTAATCCTCCCAGATATTTCAATTTAGCTTATCCTACTATAATTAAAAGAACCTACCTTAAAACTAAAATGACTCTTGACTAACAACGTTCCTTGCCCAAGTTAAAAAAAATAAATAAATTACAAACCAGCTTTATGATCACTGAGATGTTAACTCATACATTTTTTAAATGAACAGAGCTTGGATAAGATTTGAGATTTGTTAAGTATTACAAAAAATATGAAATCTATAAGTCAAATTTCTCTAAAAATAAAACCTGAGTAGGAAAGCAATTTTACAAAATATAAACATTTTATTGAGAATGCACTATTTTTGTGGGATGGAATAATTTATTTGTAAATTGATTTTTCTCAGCTATTTACCTCCCACTACAATATTACTTAAAATATAGTAATTTAGAACTGAAAGTGCTATATTTATTTTCCAGATAAAAATTTATCAGTTTCACTCCCTTGTAATATTCTTTTATAACTCTCATATATACTTATATATAGAAATAGGTATATATATGTGTGTATGCATATATATAAGTACTTTGCTTCAGATGCTAAAAAGAACAATTTTTAA
Source organism: Orthonyx spaldingii (assembly GCA_013397795.1). NCBI lineage: Eukaryota > Metazoa > Chordata > Aves > Passeriformes > Orthonychidae > Orthonyx > Orthonyx spaldingii. Next base: position 192,614 of record VZTJ01002367.1, on the reverse strand, counting down.
GTGTTTGTATAAATATTGCCTAATTTGTGTTCTCTCTGTCATAAGTAGTTCTGTATTTTGAGCTACATCCAATGTCATATAGTGCTTCTAACATTACAGTATGATAAAGATTGTCTTTAGCCTTCACATTTGAAAACAAAGACATGATTGGGAAACTTGAGAAATAATGAAAAGGAGATTATATATAGAATAAAAAACTTGTGTATTTTCAAAAAAAATGCAGTTAAAATGCCTTAGTTAAGGTAGGAGGTGTTTTCTTAAATTTACACATTCACCTTTGACTTTGGAAAATGTACTAGCAAGTATCAAAAGAAATTTTTTCACTTGTAAGCAGTATTTTAGTATTGCTGTAGAAATTAGAAGGTAGGTCTACAGTTTCTGAATGGAGAATCTCAAGATAGGTACAATGGGGATAATAGTATAAGGAGAAACAGAATGGACCACTAGCTTACCCACACTCAGAAAAAGAAATAAAAAGCCTGGGGTTACATTAGTACTGTGGTAAAGAAACGTGGGACAGGCATTTAATTAAGCCACAGGTCTATTATCAGCACAAGTACTTCCTGTCATTTATATCTTTCTCCACTACAAGCATAAAGAGAGCAGAGTGGACGTGGGTGTGGAAAGTGAAAACCACTTTAAATTTGACTGCCTTTAAAAGGCATTCTACCTATGACTGGGGGTTATAGCAGCTGTGAAGCTACTGTTTTATAAATAGTTCATCACCTTTTCCAAGCTGGCAAATGTGTCCATAACGAGATTTTTTTTTTGGAACCCAAAACTGTGATTTCTTAATTCTGGTAAAGAGGAGAAAATTCTATATTGTCTAAGCAAGAGGCAAGTCTTCCATTCACTACCTATCAAATTGTGGAATTTATTCAAGTTTACTGCTGTTTCAGTCACAAGGCTCTAGCCTGTTTCAGTCACAAGGCTCTAGCCCTTTTGTTCATTGTGAAATAAATAGCAGAACACAATTTTCACATTAAATATTTTCATTTCAAACCACTTGAAACAACAAAATACTATGTTCCCCTGTGCCTTTTCTTTAGCATGAGGCTGGATATTCTCTTTCTTTTTAAAGATGTGATTCAGAACACATCTTAAATCTTTGTGTATTATGTTCAACCTGCAAGTCCTGCTTTATGGATTTAGACAGTGTGATGTGCTTTTCGCTACAGGGCTCTTAGGCACAGTTTACTGCTGCTCTGTGCACAATAAATATATAAATAATTTACTTGCTCTATTCTATATAGATGATTTGTTTGCCTAATGTCTTGGAAATAATTTGACATATTATAGTTGCTGTTGTTGTTGCCACAACATTACTACAAATAAGCAAGGTCTATATCTCATTCAGTCTTCTGGAAACAATTTTTAAACTCTTTATTTTAATGCTATTTTTACAAGTTTTCTGCTAATAAATACACAGTTGTGCTACGCCTCGAGAAAGAAACATTTAAGAAGGAAGTATTTTTTGAATAATTAGTCTCATTCTCCTTTAAACCAGTATTTTTATTCATCCTCCCAGTAACACACAGTATATAGAAAGCAATCCATGTAAAATGAGTAAAAAATTATTGCAACTGCCCCATCTGACCTCAGAATTGTATAACACAATTCTTATACAATCTCTCCATTGTCATCTTCACACATCCCAGTCAGAATATCTAAAATAAGTCAGGAAACTTTGCCAATCTTGCTTCCTATGAGAAACATGACAGAATTTTTTTCTTACCAGGAGCCCAAGTCTCATTTTCACATTAAACATACAGAGACATGGAGATTTCTCTCATAATTATGAGCACTGTATTAACCTCAGTAAGATGAGAGACCACCTTTGGTGTGTACAACAGCTATTTCAGATTAACATACCTTTCAAGACAACTAGCAGCTGGACTATGTGAAGTCTGCAATTCACTTGTAATTCACTTTTTTTACTCTCTTGCAAGACAGCTTTTAACTGTTTTCACCCTTTCAGTGTGTGCCTCCTGGCCTTACTATGCACTATTTCAGCCCTGCTCCAAGTTAGAGCTATTCACTTCTGCATGGCTTTTCAGTGTGAACGTAAAGAGAACAAAGCAATAAGAAATATTTTCATGTTTTCATATCCAATGTCACTGTGGTATTACTTTTCTTCTCTGTGGGAAGCTTGAAATCAGAGAGACAAGTGTCTTTCACAACGAGTGTGAAGAGAACTTCTCACACCAATAAGTAAGATGGGTTTGGAGGCCTGTGTTTCGACTTTCTCTCTCTTTATCATTTGTCAAAAGGCGATTTCTAAGTTGACATTCAAACAAACATTATTTGTAGCCATATATTTTTTTCAACAAGGTGACTGTTAGTGACATTCTGGAATATTTTCAGACTTTATTTTGGTCTTGTAGTCAGGAACTCCTCTTTCACTACAAAATCTCTGGCACAAATTTTTTCCTATTTTTAAAATCACAAAGTATACCAAATAGACACTATGTACAAACTTCTGATTTTCCATGGTATTTGAAAACAAGCAGAAAAAAGAAAGTTACTGTGTTTCCTGTGAAATCAGAAAGCATTTTGTTTATCTCTGATATGACTACCCTTCATTTTTAAAGATGTCAAAATGAAAGTCTTATTCTCAGGCTATTGCTGAAGTGTACTTTTTTTTTTTTTAATTTATTTTCTTTCTTTGTTTTCATGTATTTTCCTATGCAGATAAGAAATATTAGCAATATTTAAGTTCGTCAGCTGTTTACTTGGTGGAAAAACTTAGCTCATGTCTCATTACACTACACAAATTTGCACAATTTACCAGATGAATGCAATTTATATATTTGAAGGGAGCCCAGAAGTTTGTAGAACTGTACAACCATTCAGTTTTAAGCTCACATACAGCAAGTCCCACAATGAACTTTTACTATTTCTAGGCTAACTAAAGTATGAATGACAGACATGCAAAATCTTCTCTGTGGGTGTGTATATGAATTAATCTGCCAAGAAGAGGAAAAGTAAGAAAGGGACTATTGAAGCTCTGTAATTTTAAAACATTTTTTTGGCCAATAGTAAAACCTCTGGTATTCTATTTTTATAAGGCGTGATACAAATGTTTTGCATTGGGAAAAAAATACAAAGTACATTCAGAGCACCCAGACGAAATATTAATTCATGGCAACACTACTGCTCAATTAAAATCCATTATCAAAACCAAAAAGAAGCAGCAAGTTGCAAGTCCATTTTTTGTTACAACCTCCATGTTACAAAATTTTGCATCAGAATTTCTTTTACAGTTCCTGATTCATAAAGTTCAACATTGTAGAAATATGTGTAGCCACATAAGTATTATTTCCATGTACAAGTAGGGTTTTCTTCACAGAGCAAATATTCAAGCTTTATTTTTTTCCTTCTTAACAGAAGCTTAAGCTCAGACATAATTTCTTACTACCTGTTCTAGGAGAATGTGTTTGATACTGGCCTGTACTTAATTATAATCAAATCTATGGCCTTACTATTTCATTTCCATATGATATGAGCCTTAGAACATTGATTTATCTTCTGCTACATCCTCTTGCAGTTTTTCTGGCTTTTTTGACAGTAAATAGCTTGCATTTGCCATATGGAGTCCGCATGTTAACTGTATTTTAGAAAGCTTTTATCCAATCTTCAAATGTCAATAAATTCTGAGGACAGACCATATGAGTAAAGAGATAGGAAGCCTGAGCAAATTTTCTTCCACTCCACAGCAGTGGACAGTCCTCTGTCTCAGCACTTTTAAGTGCAGGTAAGAGCATTGGAGAAATAAATGCTAGATGGGTTCAAAACAAGGGCAAAAAGGGCTGGGAGGTAGTATAGCCAGAGGAATTTATCACCCCAAAAGTGACACAATCTGTATCTTTGGTTGTTGAGTATGGCGAGCAACCCTACTTTTTCTCTTTACCCACCCTCCTTTTTTCATGATAAGTCCTTTAAATTTTCTTTGTCATGAAGAGCTCCATGATCAACAAGCAGAAAGGGAGAGAAACAGAAAAGAGGCGTAAGGAGTGACAGCCGAGTTCAACAAGCAGAAGAACAGGGCACTGGGTATTGCTGTCTCGCTGATCAGCTACCACTCTAAGCACTCATTCTCTTGAAAAATGCTGAGCTGCATTTGGCCTTGCCTACCACCCTTCTCAAATTGCTTCAAGACAGAATGCATTTCAAGACAAACTTACTGTGTGGATTTTGAAGCATTTGGAACATTTCACATCTTTAAACAAAATACCTCTATCATAAAAGAACTAGTGCTCTACTATGATAAACTAAACTAGCCATGTGTAATTCACATAATTTTCACATAATACCATCCTACTTTGTATAATAGCATAAGAACCACCATACAGGCATAGAATAAAGGTTCATGTTGCTCAGTTATCATGTGGAGCACTATCTTTCCAGTGGAGATAGAAACAGTGCCTGAGAAGGTAAAAAAAAGAGTAATCATAAAAAGGTAATGCCTCCCCCTCCTTAGTACTCCAAACTCCAGCTATTTTCAGCCCAGGGAACTTTCTGAGCAGAACATAGTTCCTTATATGTCACCACTTCTAGAGATTTCTCTTCCGTTTACTTGACCTGTCTCTGCTTGAATTCTAATGGGTCATGAACTGGTGTCTACTTGTGTATTAAAAATAGAATTTGGCCTATTATTTTCTTCTGGGTGCACACACACTTCAGCAGCATTATATGTGCATTTTGTCTCTCAGCAGAACTCGAAGTGAAAAGGCTCTTCCTTTCAAGTATGTTGCACTGGGAGTTTGAAACTCATAAAATGATAAATTTTAAGACCATGCCCTCTTGCAGTGCTGATAAATCTGTACCTGCTTTGTAGACTCAGGTTAATATCTGTAAGGAACTGTTTCTGCGGGCTTTCGAAAAGAAACATTAACAGTACAGACAGTTGCAAAGGCACATCCTGATTGGCTCTGGTTAGAAAATATCTACTGTTTCTTTCTTATTCAGTCAAAAATTCAGAAGTATGAAGCTATGTATTAATATTTATTCTACAAAAAAAAAAGAGTCTTCATTAGGACCAAAAGTTAAAATATTGTAAGTCTTATTTCTTATGGTCCCTACTTAAAGATTCAGTACTGAACAGAATATTGAAGGAAATGTACCCAAAAATATTATCATTGCTGATATTGTTTCAACTATATTCATTACCTAGATAGTCTTTTACCAGTAAGTAGGTTAAGATGACCTCCAGATATGTCTTTAAACTTGAATTGTTCTATATTTCTGTATATCTAAGTAGAAAAAAAACCCCAGCCAACTAAGCAAAACAACAACAAACAAAACAAAACAAAAAAAAACCCCAACCAACCAACCAACCAAAAAAAACCAAACTAACAAAAAAAACCAAAAAACGAAAAACGAAAAACCAAAAACCAAATAAACCCAAAACCAAACCAATTTTTAAAACGGTCTAAAAATGCTGATAACTGCTAAGACACTATCTTATAGTCTAAATTATCCTATTTTATTCAGACAAGCTAGTCTTGACAAATTGTGAAATTTAATATGAAGATATTCTAGAAGAAAAGCTTTATTTTGAAGTCCTTATTTCTCTAATTAAGAAGAGACTGAATAGTTGTAGTGTAAGCAGGGCACAAAGTGATGAACTGAGTTAATAAAGTCTTCAAAAGTAGAGTGAGTAAATAGAAAGTCAGACACTGCTTTAAACAATGTTTCATGTTGAATTCCTCAGAAGACAAGAGTGTGCAGATGTCAATGGAACTTCTAATAGACCATGCAAATTTCCAGTTTAAGGACTACTGATTTTTAGACTACAGATTTATTTAGTTTCTTGTCCAGAGAAAAAATTTGAAATTTTGAATGATTTATTTCACAGAAAAGCCACAATAAAATAATTTTTTTAAAAAAGACAGAAAAGTGAAGGGATGTAAAGTGCAAAATGCTAGATAGGCTTATCAACTGTATTTACAGACTTATTTGTAAATTTCTTCTGGTTTGTGAAAACAAACTCATTGTAACCTTCAACAACTAGCTGTGATGAATACTGCAGTTATTCAGTGTCACCTTTAATTATAACGTGTGGTTTGTTATAGAACATTGTGTTGGTCTTTCAAATTGGCTGAGCATTTTAAAAAGACTGCTGTATGAATAATCAATAGAAGTGCATGCTAATAGGTAGAAGAGTATCTGCAGTGTGCATTTTCAGTATTGCAGAATTGTAAGTATTTTGTGAATACTATTAGTTGTACAAATATTATTTGTTGGAATGAAATTAACCCAGGTCTGTTATGTGCCACTACTCTCCAAGCTAAACTCTTTCTTTGAAGGACTGTATGCAATTTAACTGGTGCATAAACTTCTTCACTGTTAATAAAGGTGTAAATTGCATGTAGAGCAAATACTGTTCTTAACACTGTTACCTCGTTCAATTATCAACTGAATTAATTATCTTGTTCTTCCTTTTCAGTCATTAACTTACTATTTTTCTACCACTGCTTCTGATGGAATGTTGTCCTATCTAATAAACACAAATTTCAGGTCCTTGATGGAGAATTGTTTGTTTAAAACCCCTTCTTTGCCACATAAAGTTTTTATCAGCTTTAGTTTACCTCAAATCCTCAATTTCATTTTGTGGGCTTTATTTATACAATTGACCAAGTTACTACTCTGTATCTCCAGAGTCCTTTAACAGTTTTGCTCCTTTCTTCAGTTATTTACCTCACTGTGAACAATAGGATTTTGGTTGTTACTTTCTAAATAGAGAAAAACAAGCTATTTATGGAAGTGCTCAAAAAGATTTGTTGATATTACTTGCTTGTCATGAATGAATATGGCTTCAGGGCTCTCTTCCCTCAGACCACTTTGCTGTACATGTGTAACTTAAAAATTCACTCATGGAATTTTACATGGTGTTTACCTATGTTAACCGCCTGTAATAAATAAATTATATGTATTTTTATAAAGTTAATCACAAAAAAATATATTACCAGAAAACCTGGAGGAAGTCTCATATTTAACTGTAGTATGCAAGTTTATTCTCTCTGTCATAATTTTCTTCCACAATATTTGCAAGGAAAGATGTGCTGAATACTGTGAAATTTTGTGAAAGGGAAGAATGACCAATCAAATTTTACAACAAAAAAAAAAAGAAAATTTCTGAGCATTTTTCAAAATATGTTTTAAAATGTGGAAGACTTTAACAGCAATGAATCATTCTGAAACTAGGAGTTCTGTAAATAAAACTATCATTTTCCTTTCTTTTTTATTTTAAATGTGAAAGTAAATAATGTCTGCTTGTTCTATGCTACTTACCGTGTAAGTTTCTGTCATTATAAGCCCAGCTTGTAATTCTCTAATTTATGCTATACACATTCGAAGAAATGTTTTTTCCAATTACGTTTGTTGAATTTTTGTAGAGATTTTACTTTACTTTATATTAGTTATTAGAATTCACAAAGCAAATTCTCCTACAGAAACCCATTTTTAGCTTAGAGCAGCCAAATTCTTGCAATTTATTATGCAATTTTTTATGAAAGTGAGTCAACTGTAGCTATCAGAGATGGCACCTACTGTCATATTTCTTTATTGTCATATACTTTACAGATATCCTAGCACAACAAAATATACATGAGTTGTGAAAAACTAAGCCAAAGCTACTGCTGAATAAAGATAAAAATTTAGATTATTTTTATATAAACGTTAATGAAACAACTAAAAATTTCATGAAATAACTAAGGGAAATTGTGCTATTGCTTGTTCTATATATGATTTCAAGAGTATACTCACTGCAAAATTCAGTCATAAAAGCTCATTATATCTTACACACGCTTTGAATGGTAAAGCAGCACGATGTAAACTTACAGTTTATTAAATGCAGAAAGTCATGGTGTTGAGTGCACTGTTAGCCCTTACTCTCCCTGTCCATCTCTCTGTGGGTCCCTCCATCTCCACCCACAGCCTAGGACCCTATGTATGGTCACTGGGGCTGTCAGTACCTGAGTCAGCTACACTCAGCAGGGCCAGTATCCAGTTCCCACTGCAGGTCAACATTCCAGCCGGGTGTCAGGCTAATCCTCATTTGGCATTTTGACTTGTCGAATTTCATCCCATTAATCATAGCCCAAAGCACCAGCCTATCGAGATCCCTCTGCAAGGCCTTCTGTCCCTCAAGAAAGTCAACAGCATCTCCCACTTTGGGATCATCAGCAAACCTGTTAATGGTGCATTCAACTCCTGCACCCAGATCATTGATAAACAGATTGAACAGGACTGGCCCTGGAACTGCACCCTGAGAAACATTGCTGGTGACCAGTCACCAGATAGATGTAGCTTCATTCACCACAGCCCTCTGAGCTCTGCCCTTCAGCCAGTTCTTTACCCAGTGTACTGCGAAGCCTCGCACAGATCCGCTAGCTCCTTCAGAATGTTGGTATTACTCCCATCAGTCCACATGGACTTGTGGACTTGCAATGGATACAGCCGGTCCCTTACAATTTCAATGTTCACAAAGGGAGAGTCACTGTTCCCACAAACCACAGTCCTTCAGCTCGGGCCCAGACAACCCAAGCTCTGCCAGTATTGGTAAAGACTGAAACAAAAAAAGCATTAAATGCCTTCACTTTTTCTTCATCCTTGTAAGTCAGATGGCCATCCTCAGCAAATATTCGTCCAGTGTTCATGTTCTACCTCCTCTTGCTATTAACATACTTTAAAAAGCCTGCTGCTGAATCAGCAACCATGGAGAAATCACTCTCCTTGGACAGATGCATGTCCCCTTCCCAAGGTTATCTCAGGTACTACACTGAGATACCCACCCTAAATGTATGACCATTTCTCACTGAGTAAGAGGTATGGCTAAAGTCAGTCAAGCTCCACCTAAACACAAAGAAATAGTACAAAAGTGAATTAGGAATGGGGAAGAGTTGGGGAAGACTCCATTATAACTTCTGGGATCAGTCGACAGGCTAAACCTATCTTCTCCCTCATAGGGAGACCTATTGGGTAAGAACCATACTCTGTGAGTGTGGAATGATTATCTCACACCAGTTTTTATTGGGTATTAGAGCTTGTCTGAATAGTGCTTTGAATTAGCATATTGCTTTAAATAAATTTTTGCTGTCAGATACTATCACCAGCAGTCTTTGAACCTTAACCTGTCACAGCTTTATTAATTAAAAGCATTATTCTGTAAACTGTTAATGTGACTTCTTCAAGAGCACTGACAGTCATTGGCAGTGGTAAAGGTGTGGAGACTCAGGGGGGCAGGGAGGGGTCTCTCTGGAGTGTGACCCTGAACAAGTTGGTTGAGCCACCCTTTGATCTGGTGAACTGTTCAGTGAATGGTCCCCATAACAGGACATTGACGGAATAGTTGGGCACAAGGGGTCTTGGATTTTCTGGGGCTCTGACAGACTAATCAAAGACTAAGGGTTTGAGTAAATTTACCCTTTTTACATGACAGAGCAATCAAAGTAAACTCAACTGAAACAATTGTCTTTAGGCTCATAGGCAAAGCTTCATTTACTTGAAATAACTTGAAAGGAAAGATTATTTTCCCCCTTTCCTCAGTACTGCTAGCATTCTGCCAAAATGCTCTAGACTATCAGTATATCAGTTTACAGTATTAATATCTCAATAGTCCTGACTGAAACCTAGCAGCCTCTGCTCATATTTTTGTTACACATACTGTTTCAAAATTAAAGAGATTATTAATAACAACTCATATTGTCATAGAATGTCTTTAATCAATGAATATATTAGAATCCAAAATATGTAAAGCTCTCATGTAGTAAATCTATTAAGCTCTCTGAGAAAATATACTCTTCCACAATTCAGAAAAAAATTACTTGTCAAAGCCCTTTTCACATTCAGAATCCAGATAACCTGTAAACCTACATAATTCAGATATAATACCCTCAGTAAAGCTGATGAGACAGCAGTGTTTTAAGAAGCTACCATTCTTTCTTGCTTGTTCCCTGTTTTCTGCTACAAATAAGCATTTCTATTAATAAGCCCTTCTATTAAAATGAAACCTTCTACAACAAAGTTAGCAAAGTTTAGATGTGTTTCTGAATATTTTTATGAAGATTTACAATTTTAGTATCAAGGCAGAGCACTGAATTTTTTCTGATAGATATTTGCACAAGGGTCTACATCTACCACCACAAGTATTACATTCTTCACTACTGAATTATGTACATCTTAACAGAAAATTCACAACATAAAAGGAAGAGCTAGAATTCTAACCTTGAACACATACATAAAATACATTCATTGAACTCATTTGAACTCCAAATTGATTTTTGCTAAACATCACTCAAGGCTAAGTGAATTTTAGTTAAAGAGTTCGTGTGGCATCATCTGTCCCTCTAACAAGGATGTCAAAAATAGCCTCTGGTCTGCTTCCAACTGAGCTCTTATCTTTTGCAGAAACCCATCTGCTGTAACATCAACGAAGATGATTTTTTTCCCCAAGTATTTTTCAAATGCATTGATATTTATCTTAGATACTGCAATATGTATATGTATTAAACTTACCTATTACTTTACATTTGTAAGTTAACTGTAGACAACAAAAAAGAATCTTTTTTTAAGGTCCATGTAATTAATTTAAGGAAGATTTGCAAACCAAAACAATTTTAAGAATTTCTTTCCTTTGATATCTGAATTCCTTAAGAGAGTGCCTAGTTTCTCTAGTGAAGATTATAAGGAAGGAAAAGGATGCTCCTGGATCAAATTTGCACAGCAGTAAGAAAATACAACTTCATTGGGTATTATGTGTAGTTTCATTGCAGCTGGAATTATCTATATCTGTGAAATTTGCTGTGTGTAAACACAACAAGAAAATCATGCCACTGTCACAACCGGAGGTAATGGGCACAAACTGAAACACAGGAGGATCTGTCTGAACATAGAGTAAAAGTTTTAACTGTGAGGGTTATGAACATACAGGTTACCCAGAGATGTTGTGAAGATGTTCAAAAGCCATCTGGACATAATCCTGCACACCTGTTTCTGATGGCCTTATCTGAACAGAAGCGGGGTTTGGGCAAGATGACCTTGATGACTTTCCAGCCTCAACCTATTCTGTGAATGAAGCGATGACCTAAGATGTTCACCTAAAGTGAGGTAGAGTAAAAAATGGAAGAAGGTTACAGCATACTCATCAGCTATGTTGTCAGGCTCAAAGATCAGCAATGTAAGGATTAATTTCACTTTTTTCCCTAAATTTCATGAGTATTTTTTAATTGAAATTAGTTCCCCTGCTATTCAGAATTCTCTTAAAAGTAGTTAGACTATTTGTCTCTCTTACTGGCATGTTGATTAATTCATGCACCTGAAGGTATTTTACAGAAGCAGCTAGAAAACCATTACGTTTATTAATAATGAAATGAATACAAACTAGTTGTAGTAAAACTGGAAAAGAGGTTAAAATAAAGGAGATATAGTGGGAACAGGGATTGTTTTGAAGATTTGATTGCACAGCTGAAGATTTTTTCTGCATTGCTAATTTGAAGTAGAACATAAATATTCCTTATTTGCCATTGTACACACATAATATATCAAAATAGGTCTGGTAAGAGAAGTTAAGTTTTACTTCAGGATGAAGTACATGTACATCTAGCCTTAGTATTGAAAAAAGAATGAGTCATACAGTACTCCTAGGGAGATAGCAGTAACCATTTCACCTTCAAGAAAGACCTGACTATCTGTTGTGTCTCTCTTTGGATGTTACAATATCTAATTAAACAAACAATTATTCTATAGACCAGCAGATCCCTAACTTGAATGTCCGATCCATCCTTAGTATCCTGCTTTATACAATTGAGAGAAATTCAAAGATCCCACCTTGGGCATATTTATAACCCTTACCATGTAATGGAGACACACACTTACTTTTAACCGTTTGTTGATTCTCAGCCTTAATTTTTTTTTTTTTTTTAACAATTCAACTTTAGGCCCAAGCAGTAGATATTTATTAGGAAAATTAAAGGAATAAAAACTCCTCTCTCCCATTATTAAATATTTTTTTTCATGTTCAAGAGGGAAAAAGTCATGTCTACACAACTTCTTCAACATAATTATTCTTCAGATTTTCTCAACATTAGAAGTTCAATAGATAAAAGAGACATTTCAGGTCAACATTTTTACCTAATCCATAGCAACTGTCCATTTGTCATAGAAAGTATAATGCAATTCAATTTAGCTTAGCCTGCCTCTCACTGAGGGAAACTTAAACTAGCCTCTGAGGGTAGTGGGATGGCAGAGTCAGGAAAACAGACCAGAAATTAAAAACAAAGGGAAAAAATGGCATTCTAAAGGAAAAACAGCATTACAGGAAAAAAACGTTTCTCAGATTAAGACAAGAAGTGCTTGGGGTGGGACACTTCATTGGGGTGAGGAATAGGTGCATAGGTGTGGCTGGATGCTTGGAGGCAAAGGGAATCTGTGATGCAGCAGATGCCAAGTCTTATTTAAGCTATTGCTATCAAGAAAGGAATGGTACTGGCAAGCTACTTAACCATACTCTTTGTAAAATGGGGGTGATTACTTCATCATTTGTTGCTACCAAAATAGTAAGAGTTCATCTAAAAATAATCCATATGCATTTACCTCTGGAACTGATATTCCACTCCATCCCTCCCCCAATAATTGTCCATAAAATATGGGAGAGTTCTAGCTAAAAGGATTGCTAAAGGGAGGTGAATTATCCTTCATAAGTAGTAACAAAAAGTTGATAATTTCTCTGCATATTTTTCAAAATTGCACTTATTATTTTAATTTTATGAATTATTAAAAAATTAATAAAATCCTGTTCTATGCACCAAATTAAACAACTCAAGAAGTATTCCTAACAAAAAAGGTAAAAATAAGCTGAATAGAAGCAGCTTGGTTCTCAATATGTTTTAATCCCTATTGTATTCAAAAACATAAACTTAATTTTATAGTTAATGTGATACAGCAGAATCAGACTGCCAGAGACAGAGATGCAGCATCTGAACAATTTAACTTTTCTTTTTATTGCTCTGCAAATTTTCTAGATACTTACCACAGCCTACTCTATCCAGTTAAACCTCACACTCTGAGGAAACCCTTCTCTTCTCTTCCAGTGCGCAATCAACTGTTTTACAATGGAAAAAGACAATCTGGAATAATGGATTACTCCATCCGCATACGTACTAATGAGCCGTTTGCTTTACGTTCATACACCTAGATTTCCTTTTATGGCATCAGGAAGAATTTGGCTTTATATCATTGAAATTGCAACCATATACAGGAACGTAGTAAAACTCCTGAACTAGAGATAAGGGAATCATCATGATGAATTTGAATACTTCCATGCATGTAAACTCACAAAGCTCACAAACTACAGATACACAAAATGCCTGCAGAACACCCCTATAATATTTTTAATAACTCAAGAAATTGAAAAGTAGAAGGTTTTACTGGTCCAGTTCGTGGGAACTATGTAACACAGTGGAAAAAAGCAGAAAATGCATAAAGGATATAAACAAACTTACAGGTGATGAGGTTTATATTGTTAGAGGGAATATATAATCTGTTGAGGGCTTTAGTAGCTTCTGCTTTCAGCAACTGACCTTCTTTATTGCTACAGGAAGAGAGCACAAAACTTCTGTGGCAACAATGAAAACAACGTCATAAAAATGAACTTAAAGACTAACATCTAGTAAGATTATGGAGAGATATTTTGTGAAGAAGATGAATGGTGCTTTTTCAGTAATATATTGTGGAGAATATCTGTACTGTGGTAGGTATGAATAGTAAGTAAAAATCATAAAAGCAATGACAGGTGAGAATTTTTGTCATACTTGAAGTTGGGTTTTATTTGCACAGTGCGACAAAGCTTTCTAAACATTGTAGAAAACAGAATTGTGGTTTTATATCCCTTTTGCTCAAAGTTTGATAGTATAGTTTGCACTTCTTTAATATAAATTCTATTAAGAATTAACTGTACTGGCTGTACCGCCTTTTTTCTCAGGTAATCACCAAATTTTCAGAGTGTAAAGCTGTAAAGACCTGCTATCATGTAATTGTATTACAAAAGGTAGGGTAATGTTAATGTATTCCTTTTTTTTTCTTTTTTTTAAGAATAAAGAGACTATTTTAAAGTATTTTGCAACTACTCAGATGTTTGTGCATGTGTTTAAAAAAAATGTAGCAATTTTTGTCATATCTCAGTTTTTAAAAAAGTACTTAAACAAGTAATTATGGAAAAAGCTAATGTCAACATCTATGAAAACGTCTAATGTCAACAGACGTTGATGTTAGAAGCTATTTAGTACTCACAAATGGAACATCTGTAACAGTCGGAATTATTAAGTGACTACAAGAGAAAATGAACCATTAACCCCACATACAGTGGGGTTCTGACTTATTTTCAGTTAAAGACATTTTATACATTAAAAAACAATTACATTTTAAAAAGTTAATGAACTATTTTCACAAGATACTTCAAATAGTATTAGTTGCGATCACTATATTTCCCTAAATTTTGCAATAACTTATCTCATGACTACCTTAGCTCTCTTAAAATGGGCTAGCCAGTGTTTCTGCTCCTCTGTGTTTACCTTGTCTTACTAATTTGTCCTTTTGTCAACTCTTTAAATAACTATTCACATATTCAGTTGTTGATGTTGAAGTTATGTAAATATTTCTCTCAACTGGATAATAGGATTCCAGTCGTTTGTTGTTGTTGTTGTTGTTTCAGGTTAGGTTTTTGCCTTTTTTTTTTTTTATATCAGGTTATGTTATAATAAAAGAATCCTTAAATCCCTAATTTTCTGGTCCCCCACACACATTTTGTTTTATTTATAAAGCTATTTTCAATATCTACCTCTTTAAAATCCTGTCATTGATTGGATAATAACAAATCATGAAACTTAATGAAGGAATAATAATTCTTAATAGTTCTATTCATTGCCCCTGTGGCTAGGTTTTCACAGGAAATACACTCACTTCTCTATAAAAACTTATAAAAACAGAACTGGACTTCTCATTGTGCCCTAGTGACTTCTGAATTCAATTCAACTGGTGGTTGAAGTTAAAAGCAGAATTTTGCAGTTTTAATTACAAATGGGGAATGTCAGCATTTTTTCTTATATTGTCAAAGGTATGAATTACTATCTGTTCCTGTAGAATTGTAGCTTCAGGAGTCATCTACAATGAAGGTACAACTCTAACACTGTGGTGTAGTCCCTCCCTTCGTATTTTCCCTCTCCTGAGTTGTGTTTTGTGTAGAATGTTTAGTATAGATAGACTAATGCTGATTAAACTATCAGAATTATTAATAGGAAACAAAACAGCACTACATTAAAGCACTCCACAGTAGTAATTAATAAGTTAATGTAAATAAATGCAGTAAAGACTTCATCTCACTATGATAAATCTGTTGGACATTGACTATTAATGTCAGGACAATTACAATGTTTGCATGTAGGGTACTGCATTTTTTTAAAACATCTGGGTTTTTTGGTTTTGTTTTTAAACAAGTATCTTCCTGATCTTCACAGTCTATATGCTCAAAGTAACTCTTTGGATCTGAACTAACCTGTATAGGTGCTCAGGAGTCGACATTTTATGTAGATGTCATCTATTTAATAGATTGAGATCTCACATTTCTGCTATCTCCATTGCTTGAATTTGTTTTTGCATAATATTACATATTCTTTGCCATTTATAAAACAGACAGTAAATTAAGGAATACTTTCTCCTCTTTTGGTGTTTCCCCTTAAAAATCAGATTCAAAGTGGAACTGCTTTATTACCTTTAAATAAGAGTGTAGTCTCACCCTCAAAATGTTTTGAAAGGGAGATTAATTTGCAAATTACAACCAATAGCTTATGCTATATGATCCATTTCCTAAAGTCTTTCAATCACTAGATTGCAGTGTTATTGAGTAACAAAATGCACACAATCCTGGGGAAAAAAAATTTTAAAAATGGAGTCTTCTAGGTTAGAATGACTATTGCAATCTCATAAAGGAAGACAGTAAATGATCTACAGTTATTAGCTGTTTCATCCTGAAAATGATCTACTTTTCTTGTAGATTCTTCTGTTCTCAAAGTCTTACATACAGTAACACTGATGAAGTCATCTGTCAAGTTGAAGTCCATCACAAGTACAAAGGCTGGTGATTGTGAGACTTCTACCAGCCTTCTGTAGACTTCATGATCTGCCTGTTCTTCCTAGTTAGGTGGTCTGTATCACACAGGACATCCATCCTGATGATCTTTCCCTTGATCATTCCCCACAACCACTCAACCTTGTCATCATTATCTTTGATTCCAATATGATCAAAACATATGAGGCCACCCCATGACCTCTCCTGTTTCACCTATCTCTTCTAAAGAGCTTCTAACTATCCATTGCAGCACTCCAGTTGTGAAAGCTATCCACCACATTTCTGTGTTAGCAACTATTATGTCAGAGTTTCCTGCAGCACCGTGGCTTCTAGCTCCTCCTCTTTGTTACTTATGCTGTGTTCATTGGTGTAGATGCACTTCAGCTGGGCTGACAATCTCAGATCCAACACTGGCATGACACCCCTCGGTTCATCTCCAGTGGGCCAGGTTGTATCCCACCCCCCATCAAACTTACTTAAAACTATCTCAATCAGCCCTGCGCTGTCATGGGCCATAACCCTTTTTGCTGTCTGAGACAGGTGGACCCGATCCCTGTTGTTGGTGCTGTGTAAAACCCACCGCAAATTTCCACCTATAGCACCATCATCTAAGCCATGTATTAATCAGCCCAGTTATCCTGTTCCTTTCGATATTCACCCCTGGTACTGAAGGGATTGAGAAGAACACAGCCTATGCATGGACTCCTTTGATCAGATCTCCCAGTGCCCTGAAGTTTGCTGAGCTTCCATTCATTTTATGGCTGATTTGTTTTCTACATACATTTCATTTGCCCTCTAAGCAGTGGTGGTTAGCTAAATACACACAATTAAATGCTATTTTGATGATGAAATTTGCTGATATGGAAGTGCTACGGTGAAAAAATTGAGTATAAACTTCCTAGGAATAGGGGAGTAGTTTCTGAAGAACAGGAGACTGCACAGAAAGGTCAATATGGATGTTTGGAGGACTACAGTCAGCTGCTGGCTGAGAAAAGAGGAAGCATGGGATGAGTTAACAGACTTTTCAATAGCCATTGATGCTTTTAACTCCAGCTCCTTACTTCTTTCCTTAGAAAGGAGGGAACCAAAAATTAAGGTCTCCACTGAGGTATAGTATTGTTAGATTACCAGTCAAATTGCTATGAAATACCTTTAGTTACACAAAATGGTACCAGAAAGACCAGGAATCAAGGCATTCTGACTGAGCTTTGTCTTTACAAACAAATCCTTTTGCATAACACAGTATTTATGATTGTTGATAGTTGCATATCTAGCTTTGAACACAGGCTGCTCAGTCATCAATAAATTAGACTTTAAAGCCCCTTTTCATGTAGTCTTTAGATGTAACTTTCTAAGTGTCCTTGTCAAAGTAGAGGGAATATTTTTTGCAAGGACAAAAAAGTATGTAAATTAAAACGTCTTGGATGATCCTCTGGATGTCACTGGGGCTGCATAATTTTTATGCATTTTTCATTCCATTTCAAGCTAAGTGTTATAACATTTCTTTGTAAAAATGCTTAATTTAATTTTGAATCTATTATTTTCTATTTGGTCAGCACTGTCTACCTTTCTGGGATTTAACATAAAAGCACCTGAAAAAATAATGAAGCCTTTTCTTGAATCTCTGAAATTGTGACACTGCTGTGCAAAGTGGGACAGTGATTCAATTCGTGTTCTTTCACCTACACAAGTCGAGTAAAGGACAAGGAGGTTTGAAAAACCAAAACAGTAAACATGAGAATTGCTAACTGGAAAAAGTTATTTTTTGATAACATAAAGATATTCATTAAAACCTGTGCATAATGTAAGCTACAACTCAAAAATCTGTTTTAACATTCTTCCAACTACTCACCATGAGATTTACTATGAAACTGTAGGTAATGAAGTACCAATTTTAAATAAAAAACTCTCAATATTGTAAACTTAAAAGTTGCAAGGCTCCAAAGGCAAATTCTGAAAAAGCAGTGCTATCCTATTATCCTAAAAAAAAAAATGAAATACTACCAAAACTGCCAAATAGCATCATTTTCATCTCTGTAGAAGTTCAATGAAAACACTTTGTTCTGTTACAAACACAATTTTGTGTCAAAATAATTTTTAGTTGAAAACTTTCACCCCTTTTTACTTACAGCTTATGTATTGTTTCACTGCTGAAGGCACGGAAGTATAGACATTGCAATTCTAAACACTGAAAGGCAGATGTGAAGGAGTTTTCACATTCTAAAGGAAATAGAGGGTGGTATCTGGAAGACTAGCAATCCAAAATCATAGAATTCTATAATCATAGAATATCCTGAGTTGGTGTCATGGTTTGACACTGGCCGAATGCCAGGCACCCATGAAAGCCGCTCACTTATGTCCCCTGCCACAATTGGGCAGAGGAGAGAAAAAAAATTGATGATGGGTTCATGAGTTGAGATAAGGACTGGGAGAAAATACTCCAAGGGCTCGACTTAAAGGTACAAAGTGAGTTTATTACTAACACAATCAGAGGAGGATAATGAGAAGTAAAATAAGCCCTTAAAAACACTTTTTCTTCCCCCAACTCCTCCCTCCTTCCCATTAACAATGCAGAGAGACAAGGAATAGGGAGTTTGGTCAGTTTGTCACCTGAGTTCTTCCACTGCACAGGGAGAGGCGTCCCTTCCCCTCCTGCACTGTGGCGGGAGACAGTTCTCCGTGAACTTGTCTAGCATGGCTCCAGTCTCACAAGCAGCAGTCCTGCCCAACACTGTTGCAACGCGAGTCCCTCCCACNTGTCACCTGAGTTCTTCCACTGCACAGGGAGAGGCGTCCCTTCCCCTCCTGCACTGTGGCGGGAGACAGTTCTCCGTGAACTTGTCTAGCATGGCTCCAGTCTCACAAGCAGCAGTCCTGCCCAACACTGTTGCAACGCGAGTCCCTCCCACAGGCACAAAGTCCTCCCAAAACTGCTGCAGCATGGGTCACTTCCACGGAGTGCAGTCCTCCAAGGACAGGCTGCTCCAGCCTGGAAGCAGGGGCCGCTTCTCTCCACCAGGTCTCCCACTGGACCACAGCCTCCTCCAGTCATCCACCCACTCCGGTGTGGGCACCTCATCCACAGACTGTGGGTGGATCTCTGCATCCCCCGTGGACCGCATGGGCTGCAGGGGCACAGCTGCTTCACCATGGTCATCACCACAGCCTGCAGAGGAATCTCAGCTCCGGTGCCTGGAGTAACTCCTCCTCCTCCTTCTCCACTGACCTTGGTGTCTCCATGTTTTTTCCCTCTTCATGTTGTTTCACCTCCTCTTCTTCTCTGGCTAGAAAAAAACTGCACATGCCCCCTTTTGTTTTGTTTTCCTTCTTAAATATGTCATCACAGTGGCATTATCAACCTCTCTAATTGGCCCAACTTTGGCCAACAGCATGTCCATCTTCAGAGACATCAGGGATTGGCTCTGCCGGACACAATGGAAGCTTTCAGCAGCTTCTCACAAAAGCCATCTATGTGGCTCCCCCGCTACCAAAAAGCAGGCTGTGCAAAACCAGCACAGTTGGAAAGGATCCACAAGGATCATCAAAGTTCAGCATGGCCTGGCACAGGAC
This sequence comes from Orthonyx spaldingii, assembly GCA_013397795.1. NCBI lineage: Eukaryota > Metazoa > Chordata > Aves > Passeriformes > Orthonychidae > Orthonyx > Orthonyx spaldingii. The sequence goes on along the minus strand of VZTJ01002367.1, from coordinate 172,921 downwards.
AAGTCCAAGAATCACCATGTACCTGAGAATATCGTCCAAGTGCTTCTTGAACTCTGTCAGTCTTGGTGCTGTGACTACTTCCCTGCGGAGACTATTCCAGTGCCCAACCACTCTCTGGGTGAAGAACGTTTTCATAATATCCAACTCAAACTTCCCCTGACTCAGTTTCATGCCATTTCCTCAGGTCTTGTCACTGGTCACCACAGAGGAGGGATCAGTGCCTGTGCCTCCACTTACCCTCACAAGGAAATTGTAGACTGTAATGAGGTCTTCCCTTAGTATCCTCTTCCCCAGGCTGAACAGAACAGTGACCTCAGCCACTCCTCATATGGCTTCCTCTCAAGGCCCTTCATCATCTTAATTGCTCTCCTTTGGACCTCTCTAGTAGTTTAATGTCTTTCTTTTATTGTGGCACACAAAACTGCCCCCAACACTTGAGGAGAGGCCACCCCAGTGCAGAGCAGAGCGGTACAATCCCCTCCCTTGCCTGGCTGGCGATGCTGTGCCTGATGCCCCCCAGGACATGGTTGGCCCTCCTGCCTGCCAGGACACTGCTGACTTATGTTCAACTTGCCATCAACCATGACCCTCAGATCCTTTTCTGCAGGGTTGCTCGCCAGCATCTTGTTCCCCAATCTGTACATAAATCCAAGGTTGGATGTAAATACAAAATGTACAGGAGGTACCAACATAAAGACTTGAAATACCTCAACTCTCCAGACCATGACTATTTTGTTGTCTTTATATTGTAATATTTCAGAAATACTGCTAATATGTCTCAGCTTTGTGAGATACCATTGTCCTAAGCTTCACCAGAGAACAACATATGTCACCCTGTCTGAAAGGTAGCTTCCTGCTTTATTATTAAATGTGACTTTACCACTCATACTTATTTAATGGTAAAAAGACATTAAGTGAAGGGAACTGTGATGCTAACAGCCTCTATTCTTTATCTTGGAACACTTATTAAAACTCCTTAATTTTACTAATGGATTTTAAGTTTCAATATTTCATTTGAAATTGTCAGTGTTTGAAAAAAAAATAATAAAAGTAATTATGTGTATTAGGGATAAACAATAACATGGAAGATGAACGATAGCTGTATTTTCAGTTGAGATGCATTTTATTAAATAATTTCACAGTATATTGTACATTATGTTATTGGAATATTATTTTATCTTAATTTCTCAGGTTTATTTGTGGCTTAAAAATAAGTGCAAATTATTGTCTAACAGGTTGCCTACCCCCAAAATGTTGAGACATTTAACATTAACATTACTGTGATGAAAATGTTTTCCATTTCTGGTTATTTAATGTTATAAAGTTATTCCAATTTTAGTTGCATATAATTAATAGCATGTGCTCACATGTATGAAAAACAGTAGCAACATGGTATGGATAATAATGACTGCAAGATTTAACCATGGAAACCTGGTTATATTTTAATTTATACTGTCTTCAATATTAATTAGGTTGGGGTAGGCCAAAATTTTATTTCCATTTTGCTCATCTTACTTTTTGAATAGAACAATTGAATGTCAAATGAACAGTAATTTTCTGCCTGAATTTTGGCTTAATCCTGTTTCCCACTAAGTTCTAGACCTCATGTTTTTTATGTATAATATTTTTACCAAATTCAGAGTACTGAACAGTACAGATCTCACTGAAAGCATCCCATCAATTCATAACAGAAACACACAAACCTTGAGACTGAAGAGCACTCAGACTACCCAAGTACCATCTGATAGATCACCCAGACCTCCTAAGAAACAGATTTACAGATTTTCTCTTCCAATATTCTACACAGGCTATAGGAGATCACAGATCATGATGCCCATCATAATTCCAGTACCGTAATGTCTTAGGCATGATTTTTTTTTGCTATATTTTTTTCATTGGTGAATAGTATAGAACTGATTCGTTTAGTGATTCCTGTCTTAAATCTATTAATAGATTTTATTTCTTTTTTCCTGTATTACCGTTTGAGTTTCTGCTTTTGGGTCCATATATTCTTTCATACTTTGCTGTACTCTGAATAGCTTTATCCCTACTTCAATTTCAAAACATCTTTCTAGAAATGAGTTCCCAGAATTATATTAAATACCGCAGATGGGATTTCATTAGGCTTTTTTCCACTGATATTGCCTGTTTCAACTGGAAATACTGATACTGATGTATTGCCTTTTGCAAAGCTGAATTAATTTTTTATGTTGCAATTTTGCAGTGATCAATTCATCCATCTAGGCTCTTTTCCAAGCATATAGTCAGTTTTCTTTTTTTTGTTTAGTCCTCAGACACATGATCATGATTTTTTTCATTTTTACACTGCTTCCCCTTTCTATTCCTCTTTGTAACCTCCCTCCAGAATTTTTTCTACTTTTAGTAGTACTCATTACCATCTCCTTACTTAGCATACAATTCACTGTTAGTCATCAGTTTTCCTCTGTTAAAATATGAAGTTATTCACAGAATCACAGAATATGCTGAGTTGGAAGGGACCCACAAGAATCATCCAAGTCCAACTCCTGGCCCTGCACAGCACCATCCCCAAGAGTCACACCATGTGCCCGAGAGTTCACTTCTTGAACTCAGTCAGGCTTGGTGCCGCGACTGCTTCTCTGGGGAACCTGTTCCAATGTTCAATCACCCTCTGGGTGAAGAACCTTTTTCTAATATCCAACTTCAACCTCCCCTGACTCAGCTTCAGGCCATTCCCTTGAGTTCTGTCACTGGTCACCACAAAGAAGAGATCAGTGTCTGCCCCTCCTCTTCCCTCACGAGGAAACTGTAGACTGCAATGAGATCCCCCTCTCAGTTTCCTCTTCCCCAGGCTGAACAGACCAAGTGACCTCAGCTGCTCTCTATAGGGATCATTTCTGTGGCCTGGTGTTTGACTTGCTCAGTCTACGAATATTCTCAAGAGAACTGCAATGTCATGTGCCAGTTCCTTCGTGCACAGAGGCAATATAATAATCACAATTTGAGTGCATTAGGACACAGACAGGCACATCTTCAGACCGAATGAAAGTCCTTGAGCACTTCCCCACTATATTCCTATCTTTCAGATGCTTGTCTTGTTAGGTTACAATATAAAGAGTGGCTTATTGCACTTAGCACTATTTAGGGAGCAGTGATAAACTGTGGGGCATAGTTGCACAAGGGATGAAATTGCATCTGAAGATGGAGCTCCCTGAATGTTTCATCCACTTCAAAAATGGAAATTTCCATGTTCATTTCCATTCTACACCTGGCTTCTGCTCATGCAGAAGGTTTCAGAGTCCTTCACAAAGATATATGCATAACACTTACCTTGCTTTTAACAAAAAAGTAAATCCTTCTTATTTCCATTTCTACTATCAAAAGTCCTCCTTCCCTTACGTTGTCTGGTTGTTTTTTATCAATATTATTTTTGCATTAGTGAATTCTTAAAAATTGTTAATATGTTTTGCAAATTTTAATTTATTATAACTTTGGAAATTCCTATTTCACATATGTCTTTGACTTTAAAGATTTAAGTGTTTGTTTTCTTCATTCCTATATTCAACTTATGTGGTGGCAGACTATCACAGCAATATCATATAACAGCTCAATTTTTCCTGTATAAAAGATTCCAACCTGACTTACTATTTCTGTATATATGAAGTCCACAAAATGATAGATACTGTAAAAAATTCACACATTACCAGCACTTCAAACATTTAGTTGAGAAGTTTCCTGTATATTAAGAATTCCCCTCCCTGGGAAGTGGTTGCTTCAGGAAGACAAGCCAAATTATCTATGGATATCCTTCCTTTCTCCCCCTTTCTCTGAGGCTTTATTGCTGAGAAGGACATCATGTGTTATGAAATATCCTTTTGGTCAATTTGAGCAGCTGTCCCAGTTATGTGTCCTCACAACCTCTTGCCCTTCCTCAGTCCTTTTGCTTTGAAGGCAGAGTGGGGAGAAGGCTTTGATGCTGTGCTAAAACTACTCAGTAACAGCCAAAATACCGTGTGTTATCAATGCTGTTTTAAACACACATGCAAAGCACAGGACCATATGGGCTGCTATGAAGGAAATGAACTCCATCCAAGACAAACCCAGTACAAAAGCGGAAAATATCAGTTTTTATTAGGATATAAACTCCTTTCAGGCAAGAAAAGTTCAGATGAAATATTGCCAGTGTGGACTGTTAAATAATAAGAAAATAGCTATATGTAACCGAATGCGTATCTTTAATCCACTACAATATCCCTTAAAGTTGTTTTTAAGTTATACAAAAATGATCAATGGTAGACTAGATTTTCAAAGCCATCTAAAGACAGTGGCTAATTCCAATGGTGTATAGACTTAAGGAATCTTTAACTTCCTTTAGAAAAAGCAACATATGTGATTCTGTAATGAAGAATATGATGCAACAGCTTGTACCACACATAGAGTCTTCCCTACTTAGTGATTCTTTCTGAAATCTCTTTTCTGTGGCACCTGTACAACCGTACTACTCATGGTTTTCCACTGTGAAGCTGTGAAGTGGCAAATTAGTGAGCTTGCATGTACCACTTCACTGGCTAGACAAATGACTTTGGCACTACAAATACAACTGGATTATCTTAAAGATCACGTGTTTAACTCATGATGTTGAAAGTCAGTAAACTTACAGATTTGTAGAATGTTGAGTTACAGAATTGGAGAACAACTTCAGCTTCAAAATTTTTTTCCAGTTCCATGGCCTTTTCTGATGTGGTTGTATTTATTCCTCCATGTTTCCATGGAATTGCAGTATTTAATTTATGAAAATCTGTGTTTTATCAATTTTTTGATGCCAAAGAATGGTTCTGTAGGAGAAATATGACTGAAGAGTAAAAGTAAAACTCAACAAAATCTCAAGATTTATTGTTAAGTAAGGAAAATCAGTATCTTTAAAATCAAAATTCAAAAAGTTCTATGGTATCAATACAATTCTGTGTCTACTCACAAAGTGAGCTATTATAAGAAAAATTCAGGAAGAATGCTGTTAATGAAAAGTTGGACTATTATAAAAATGAAGCTGTAAGTACCTCTCTCTCCCTTTCCTCTCCTTAAACATGCAAGTGGACTTAGCAACCACAAAAGATCAGCCAGATGTTTTATCAGTCTCTACAGGTCTTTGATGAACACCAAAGCATAAAAGTCTTTACCAAAGAGCTGCAGGATTTAGATGAAAACATAAGAGATTAATAGTAATTATATCCAACGTGCAAAAAAAATCCAAGACACACAAACAAAACAGATCTATTTTTTTCCTCAAAGTGATTCTTTTTCCCCTCAAACATTCTATTTTTTGCTGTTCACTAAAGAGACAAAATGACATGACAATATGATGAAAGATGGGTAAATATTTATTCATGTGGTGTGAAAATGTCCATTAGTAGCCTAATTTAAACAGTTGTCTGAAAGAAATAGTATCACAAAGAAATACCTAAATTTTGGATTATCCAAAATGGGAAGTGGGAGATGATGTGAAATAAAATTATCTACACATGGTATTGCAGAACCTTTGTCTTCATGAAGTTTTTCAGTGTCTTAACTTTTGTATCCTGCAGATTTTGGAAGTATTCATTATAATACTCAGCAGTTCAGCTAATACAACATTTCAATGATAATAACTGCCTTTTTTCACAGCAAAGCAGTATTCCAGCACTTAGTTGTTTTTGCAAACTGGTTGCATAATTCTTTCTGTTTGATCTCATAGTCATCTATTTCATGTAATTTCTCTAATATATTTTAATATATTTCTTATCTTTCTGAGGAATATTATTTTATATTTCTCACTTATTTATGACCAGTCAATGTTTACTGGTTCTTCTGACAATATCATCCTTCTTCCCTTCTGCTTCTGCAACATTTATGCACTTCACGTAGTGAGGGGCTTAAGAAAGTTCAATAATCTTTCTACCCTTCTCACAAACTTAAAATGCACTTACAATTGAAGCTAAAATCTCAGTTATGGTGACAATAGTACATGTAGGTATTGTAGATATGTGTTTGAAAGTTAACAGAATAGCCAGCTAAGAGGAATAAGGGTATGCAGGGCTTTGAGAGCAAGGGAAGAAACCTTGATGGATTGCTCTCATGCTTTGTGGCCTTTCACCTCACCTTCCACTGACTTTTATGAAACCTTTCTTTCTGCTCATTCTTTTTTGCCATTATAATCCTTTCATTCTGCGTAACCTAAAAGGAAGTATATTAAGTTTAAGGATATGAATTGACACCCCAAAATACTCTTTAATAGAACAAGTCAATATCAAATTTTCACTAACAATTAACTACAGGACAGATGTCGCCAGTTTATAATATGAAACAAATTACAGGAATCAACCATACAGAGACAAGAAATGTAGATGACATTGGTTCAACATCATACTTCATCCTCGCTTTCATTGGCAGACATGATAACACTGGTATTTATGTACCAGCATCTTTTGGAAACACCTGCAGGCAACAGAGCAGAAGGTAGGAAGTGCTTTAATTCTTGCTCATCTGTAGAGAAAAGCTGTTTACTTCACTTGCATTTGTGTGAAATAAAGTTAAACTTAGCATTAGCTCATGTTAGTCATGGGTAATTATATTGTACATCTGCCCCCATGAATGTTTCCAAACTGTCAGTCTCAAAGTTTGCTTGTTCTGTTGTTAGAGCAGATATTTTAAATCACAAGTTTCCAGAAAACCAGGCAGCATAAATTAAGTCAGATAGTGGTAAGTCTGGCATCTACATTTTATAATTAACAAATGAACTCTTGATTTTCCTCTATACTAAAAGGTTAAAGTTTCCTCAAATTAATATTTTACTTAAAGTCAATATGCCACATCATTAAAACAAAAGTGGTTTATTGTTTTTTTCCATTTAAAAGTTATGAAAATAATGTTAAGATGTTATAGAATCAAGAGGAAATATTATAGTTAAACCCTCATTTATTATAATACATCTCTGTGATTTTCTTTAAAAATATTACATCTGTTTCAAAACTCTACTACTATATAATTTAATTGTCCTTTATGAGTTCTCACCAGTTTATTTTATATAGCTTTTTCTGATTGCAGCAGGTATACTCTCCTGAAGACAAACCTCTTAATTATTAAAAAAATTGCCTACAACTTTCTTAACAAAAATAAGCACATAAATATACAACTGTATATAAATTTTTTATGCGTCAACCAAGATTTTTCAAATTTCTGAAGATCTGATGGCAGGAAGAATCAGGAAGAGGAAAGTCAATTTTCTAACCAGGTGAATAATGAAACTCCCTCCTCTGACAGTAACAGAATTTGTGCTACATGCAGTGAGGAAAAACCCTGGAAGTCTAAAGTGAAATTAATGTATTTGGTTTAAATTGGTAGTAAGGAAATTTCCAAGATTTTTCTTATGCATATTTGTTTAAGAAAATATTGCAAGTCCATATTCACAATTATATCTGTATGACATTTTCTTTTCCTGTCTTTCTTATAAAGTGTATCTTATACTGTTTTCCTCTAAAAATTATTTTGTAAGTTGAGGTTCCTGTGACATGACTTGAATCTTTGTAGAACAGTAGAATAAACCCCGAGTTTTATACCAGTTACAATAAACAGCTTATCTATTCTTAGACAGGACATATTCCCCTCTCCCCTTCATTTCCCTAAACTAGTAGTAGATACCAAAACCATACAAAGCCATCAGAGTTACCACATTTATCCTTTTGACAGGGCATTTGTAAGAAGAAATCCTTTAATATTTCTGTTTTGAGGCTGTATTTTCAAATGGCCTGAAGAAGTGATTCACTGAATGAAAGGAAAAGTCAAGTTCAATGAGGAAATAGCATCTTTCAAAAGGAAGAGACAAATAACTGAGCTATTAAAAAAAAAGAGGACAAGAGGCAGGGCAATTTGCATACATTTCTAATTGATAAACAAAAAGGTCCTTATTCTTGTCAAGTTGTAATTGTGAATGAAGACATTCATCTCCTCAAGGATAAAAGAATTCCAGCAAACTGGTGTCAACTGGGAAAATACTATCCGGAGTCATTTAAAGAATAACAGTTCTTTCCAGTACATGTGTACCTAATTTTTTTTTTTTTTACTGCAAAATCTTTAAAAGATATTTAGATTAAATAGCTACAGTAACTAACTAAAATCTGAGCATTATACTTCTAGAAAAAATTGTGTGTTCTGGTTCTCATAAAGTCTCATAAATGGAGAGCTCTTTTAATTATAATCCTCTGTAAGCACAATATCTTAAACCCAAAAATATAATGGTTAATATTTTATTGGTTTTAATAATTTCCTTACATCATAAAAAAAAATTAAATTCTAACTGGTCATTATCAGCTTCTCAATATACATGGAAAGTTTTTCTTGGTTTTCAGTATTATATTATTGCTAAATATTTCTTGAATAAAATTTTATTATTTGAATATCAATATCTGTTTACCTGAATATTTGCTTCATTAAGACACAACTCAAGTGAAAATATTAAAACCTGTTACAACTAAAAAAAAGAAAAAAAATCCCTTCTTTTTAACTATCTTTGCCTGCATAAGTAAATTTGAGGGACAACATAATCTTTTGTCATACACAGCAATGTTCTTGTCAGTTGTTCAAATATCAGTAAAGGTTCACAAACACCAAATGAAGTATTAAAAAAAAAGTGTGACTTCCATGAGTTTGTAGATTTTTGACTAATTATAAAGAAATTAATGTTTGATGACTAACTTAGGGTAGAATAGAGAACAGTGTTTATTCAAATTTTGCTTTGCTATTTCCTACAGACATGTAATGTAATTTTCTGTACAATATTATCTTATTCGCCAAATTGTTTCTTTTACATTGTTTCTTAGTTTCAGTTTTAGGTACATTAGCTCAAATAGTGCTGTCGCTTTCACCAGTTAGGAGTAACAACATCCATGTACCGCAATTTCATCCCTTTTTCATATTCTATTGACATTCACAATATTTCTTTTCTGTCCCTGTTGCTTACATGCGAATAAGAGAAATTGGAGAAATGGCTAAGTTTATAAGGAAAATGGTGCTTTTGTTGTAGATAAAATTATATTGACTATGAAAGGGGTATAAAGTAAGAGTAATTAAATTTACATTTAAGACTTTTTTATCAATAGTATCATTAGGAAGAATAAAAAATATATTAAAGAAGTGTTACTTCTTCAGTCTAAAAATCTCTTTAAATATCTTATTTATCTTAGCTGTAATCTACCAAAATTTTTGGCAGAAGACACAATTTACACATATCTGTAGAGCAGTTCGCAGTAGCTTTCCATAAATCTATGCAAATAGACCCTTCTTTTTACTCTCCAGGTATAGAAATAAGGGACTAAATTTTGTGTTTCAAAAATTCGAAATAAATGAAAAATAAACTCTCTTCAAAATGTGAGACAGTAAGGTTCATCTCTGTGACTAAAATAAGAAAGAAACAGCTGCACAAGGTTCATCATTTTCTTATGCAAAAGAACCCCAAACTAAATAATTGATTTTTTTTTTTTCTTTTTCAAGACAATGGAAGCAAACTAAAAATTCCCATTCTATATTTCATAAAACAGGAGTAGCACGTGGAGAAAAAAACCCAAAATAAACGAACAAAACCAACAACAATCAAACTGACAGTAAAGGACTTTATCAACAGAGTTCACAATGTGACATTCTGTGTGAGCATGAAGCTTCAGGATAAAAAACACATTTAAAAACAAAAACATTTTGTCAGTTTCTCGTGGCTGTAATACCACCATATTTGAAAGCAGGAGTATAAAAGACATATGTATCCAATAGAACACAAGTAAGAATTAAACCTCATATCGCTAGAAGGTCAAGAAAAAAAAAGTCCAGGGATTTTTCTTAGTGAATTGAAAAGGGAAATCATAAAATCACTTGTAGTACCTCTTCTATTCTACTACCCAAGCTCCAGCACTTCAAGTTGGAAAGTTACTGCTTCTCTAAAGTTTTAACATATCCTGACACATCTTAACAACACATCAACAACCAGAAGTAAAAACGTGACATATTTAAAGGAGCTATGGAAATATTAAAGGCAAAAAATTCTCTCCTTATAGACATCAGACACAAATATTACAGTATTTGTGCACTATGTTGCTAGCTATTTCCCTGAATACATACCTTTTGTCAGAAGGCATTGTTTGAACTAGCCCTGTGTGTTTGGTTATATGAAATGACATATGTCTGAAGCCAGAAGGCTGTTCAGCAAGCAATGCCCTGTCATATGATATGACATATGTATGCACCCAGGCTATGGAGCCGCCACATTAATAAGGGCTTTTCTGACTTAACAGATGAGCTCTCTATTTACATGATACCTATAAAAGAACATTTTCTGCTTCTTTAAGCCTGCTTGTAATAGGGAAGCAACAAAAAAATGAAAGGGTAGAAAACCAGTTCTTTCTTACTGCTGCCTTCTTCCAAGAAAATGTATGTGATACTTAACATGTCTGAATTTAATTCAACTACTCTGTAATTATGGTTTCCTAAGAGATGCCATTTATATGGTACTCTGCCATTTTCTGAAGTGATGCAGCTAAAAAGTTAAGTGTCTTGCAGAAACGTGTGGTAATGCAGGAGTTGTGTGAGCTAATCACATGCAATTCTATCACTCCCATGGAAATATCTATCAATGCTATTAAAGTACTGCAGAGAATATTTATTTAGTGAGCAATGACAAACAAAAGACAAGGTTCTGTATTTAAATATGTGTACTTTCTCTCATCTTTTTGAAACAAACTAATCCAAACAAGAGTAATTCTTAACAGTTAACAATGTAATTTAAAAGTAACAAAATCGTGGGGAAGCACTAATAGTGCTTATTAGGAGCTTCAAACTCCAGTAAGAAAAGCTGCGCACCTTACAGTACTTAACACACCCATAAACCAATCTCCCTACAAAACTATTTAGTCTTCACTTTACTAATTAATTATTCTGAAAAGAGTAGAAAAACATCTGTTGGTATGTTTACTGCTGGAAGGAAAGGGTTAAAAGTGGAAGAATGGTGAAGCAGATAGTAAATTTGCTCAAGTGACCTTGCAGCTGGGAATGCTAAGAATAGCAGGGTGGGAAAACTCCATTTATTATGCCTAGTGTTGTTCATCCTCTGTCTGTTTTGAGAAGCAGAATTCCCATGTACAGCTATCATGCTGTCACAGACAGGCTTGATCCTCCTGGTGGCACAGAAAGAGGTCATGAAAGCACAGCTTTGTGCTAAACTGCACATGCATGAAGCCCTTTGATTTATTGCAGACCCTCACAGGTATGGGATCTGTACCAGCACAGTTTTAGACACACAATCTGGAAGTACTGCCTCTGATGTCAAAAGGCATCATAGAGAAATCTAGGTGATATCAAAGTTCATTATGGTTAATTTTTTATTAAATATTTTCAAAGAACTAATGAAATAGATTTCCCAAGACAGTCTTATATATGTCAAATCAAATGCATGGGTTAAGTAGTATCAGAAGAACACATTGGAGAAGAAGTAAAGGAGAATTCAGCAGAGACTGGGAAAAGAAGAAATAAAGTGTGTGTAAAATTAATGATGATTGGTTTGAGATTTTTTTTTTTAACTTTTTGCTATGATTTTTGCTATATACTTTTTCATGCTCACACTTAGAGAGTGCAAGAGGCCAAATTTTGGAAAGTCAAGTTGCAACACCTGTAGAAAATTTTACTTGAGAAGGCATTAAATGCTGAACATGCTGAAATCAAGATATTCATTGTCCCATGTATCGTATGAGTAGTCAAGACCTTTTCCAGGACAAATCTATTGATTTAAAATAAATTATTCAACACTTTAAATTGTTTCAGTTGATTAATTATTGTCACAGGTATAAGCACTTGCTTAAACTACATTTGAATCTATCCAGTTCAGAGTACAGCTATTGCATTTTCTTGTATCTTTGCACAGTAAAGGGCACAGAAAACTGGGACTGTTCAGGATGGAAAAGTAAGGGCTTATGAGCACCTTATTGATGTCTAAATAAATTCATGATGGGAAGGGATAAGGGCAAGAGAGATGGACTCTTTTCAATGTAACCAGTGACAGAAGCACGGATGCAAGGAGCATGAGCATAAAAACATTAAATTCTGTCTGAACAGTAAATACTCATTACTGTGGGGATGGTCAAACACTGAGAGAGGTTGTGGAATCTCCATTCCAGGAGACATCCAAAATCCAACTAAACACTGTCTCTGGCAATCTCTGTAGCTGATTCTGCTTAGGTCAGACAATGTTGAACTAGATGGTCTCCAAATGTCTCTTCAACCTAAATAATTCTGTGATTTTATGTAATGGTTTAGGGGAAGTATTGTAAAGATAATCATGACTACATGGTTTATATCCCCCATAGCAGGAATTTCCTAGTCCCTAATTGTCTAATAAGGTGGTAGAAGAAGAGGAAAACACAGAGAGAAGAGATAAAAAAATGAGGAAAAGTATAAGTTAGGATGAGACTAGGAAAAATATAAGAGAGAAGAGAAAAAGACAAGAAGAAATCATGTAGAAGGTCCTAGCAAAGACCCATTTAATTACATTGTGTGATGCTTAAACAAGAGAAGCAAGAGTAATAAGGAAAAGCAAGTTGGGAACTGAGTATTTTGGAAAAGAGAACAGAAGCTTTTCAACACGTACTCCTCAAGTCCTAGAATAGACTGTTATAGACCTGTATGCTTCTAGCTTCTGCACGGAGATGAACCTCATTCTTCTTACTAATGGTGCTTTGGTCTCTACATGAAGAGACACAGATGACACTATCTTTAACATCAAGGCCAGAATGTAAAGTTGACAGCCATCCTCAGAGAAGAAAAAAACACCTTCCCTCTCTCCACACAATTGCAGAAAAGACAAATAAACAGGGAGGGAGAATAAGAGGGATAATGGAAGTAGGTGTCATCACTGACATTATAAGCATCTCTTTTCAGTATATTCTCATTTGTCAGCACCTCAAATTCACATAGATTAAGAGTGAAAATTTTAAAATAACACAAAAGAATAATAATTTGTGTGGTATGAATACTGACTGTATTCATATTAAATGCATAATTTAATATAAATATTGCTTGTATTTATATTCAATCTGAGAGTAAAGATATATAACTACCAACACAGGATAAAGGAGGGCAGAAGTTATGGGTTCTCATTAAAAGTCAGCCTGGTTTCTTCCTGATATGTTGTGAAAGGAATCATGCTTTTTTACCAGCACATTTCTAAAGTCTGCTTAGGTGGTAGGAAACACCTTTCATAGATTTTGAAATTCATTTGTTTGGTTAATGAGGCATGAAGATAATTATTCATCCCTTATTTTCCCCTTCCCCTCCTTATTTTATCAGTGAATTTATCACTGAGTTTGAAGCAAAAAAGATTTATTACGTATGTTATATTATGCCAAGTTCTTATAAAAACCTTACTGCTGTTTTCACGCAGATGAATAGCTATACTGTTGTTAATAGATATATTAATCTAATCATGAGTTTCAAGGAGCCGTAGTATGAGTCTCTTACTGCCACAGGTCTACTTTACACAATGGCAAGGAAGCTAATATGAATGCCTGAGTCAGTAAATAACTTATATCTTCTTATTTTTGCTTCAAATGTGTTTTCCAAGGACAGTTTATTTATGCATAAACTAAATTTTTAATAGTGGCATATATCCAAGGTTAGCTACAGATACCTGAATGTCATGACCAAATAAGCCATGAGACATACCTTGAGTATAAATCCACTGAATACTTTATTTGTAGTATCCTGGTAACTACAAGTTAAATGGAAGTGTAAGATGTTACATAATGATCTATTCACATTCATATATTCACAGCAGCATTCTTTCTTTTGTTTTTTTCTGGTTGAACTATATCATTACACAGAGAAACACAGGATATTAGGTTGAAGGCTGAGGTACATTCCACAAAGGACAAAGCTCCAGTGTATCATAAACATCTCAGTAAACAAAACTCTTGATGAAAAATTCTGGAAGTCACAGGCTGCAATATGAAAAAAACAGATCCATAGTAGAGTGGATATTTCAACATAGCTTGAATATGTTCTGAATATTTTCTTTAAATTATGCATGTTTTACTATTTATGAGAATATACTTAAACCAAAACAATACAAAGAGAACAAATAAACAAAAAGACCCAAACCCCTTTCAAGTTAATTTTTAGGAAACATTTGAAAATTTGACTGTTCTAAAATGGCTTTGCTGACATTTCTTTAACATTTTTCTGATTTCTTAATAGAAAACTGAAGCCATATAATGTATTAGTTAAAAAACCAAAACCACAATTTGTTGTTCATCAAACAACTCAACTCTGATATATTCACATATGTTGTAGCTGAATGTCAGAAGATGGCTTTATAGATATATTAATTAGAGGAAACTGATTTCAATAATCCAACAGATATAACACTGGAAGTTATCACCTAGTGAGAACACAAGTAGGAATTTCTTAAATCATGCCATATTCTATGTTACATTAGAGTCTTACTTTAAAGGTTACTTCCTAGCTAGAAAATATATAATTGCTCCATCTGCCAACCCTACAGCATTGCAGTACTGTCAAAAGTGCCATATGTGGAAAAGTTAGACTGTTGTTCTGTTTATTTAATATATATATATCCCATAGAACCTGTGAAATCAAATGGTAACGTTTCTCAACAGATCTCAAAATGGTGAATGTTTGTTTTTCTTTTTCCCTTTTAAATAAGTGTAGATGATATGGAATTATTAGAATGAGCTAATCAACTTTATTATTGTGTCCAGGAAGACAAGTTGATTCAGCTCACCACTGTAGATCTGAGTTTTCTGAAGAGATACACACACTGAAGAAATGTAATTGCAAATTTATCTTTTTAAAGCACCATGAGTTTTGGACAAAATAATTTATGCAAATACCATACCTTTTATTTCTATCTTGTAAGCATCTGAATGCAAAATTTGAAATTTATGAAGTTAATGTTGGAAACTGGTAATGAAGACTGTTTGTATGAGAAGTCTGGACTGGAAGGAAATGCTAACTTTACTTGTTCTTTGGTCACAAATAATGGATAAAGAGCCTTTGTGTTCATCTTTTTGTTGTCCTGAACATGTGTTCATTACCAAGTGTGCAACACCAATTCACACACTGAGAGGAGGCATTTCAATTTTTGATTCTAGTTTGCACAAATTAGGGAGCTGGGTGGTACCTCACAAAAGGCTGGTTCCCCTATCATCAAAACTTTGTACTATACACATTTTAACAAACTAAGGCATCAGCCTTCCCTACTTACAGATTAATAGCTTCTTAAGTAATTAGTACTCAAATCCATAGTTGCACGTTACATCTCTCTCACTTCCCATGTTAATTAGTCCACATGTTCTGGTCCCTTCATTTGAGTCTGGACTCCATTTTGAGGAGGTGGCCTGTGAATTGGTACTTGTGAACTCCCACCAATAGAATTTTCCCCCAGTTACTGCTCAGTTCTGTTGACTGCACTCCTAGTGGCTATCATCCAGACTGCCCATTAATCTTGGGATTGTCTTCCCTTTTCTGTAAAACAAAAGATTAGCCAAACATACAATGACCACCATGCAATTCCTTAATTGTAACTGTTCAGGTAAATCTACTGATTAACAACTAAAAAAAGAAGTTTGCAAAGTTTGATTCAAATCTTGAGGGCTCAACATCAGTTTTAGGGTACAAGAGAATAGAAAGTAATAAGTGATGACTATCTGAAAGCATAATCTATTTCTTAGATTTTGCATCCAGCTTTACTGTAAATCAAGTTATTAGAACAAAGTGGTATTTGCAAAAAGGAGTTCTGTTTCCAGTCTTTACTCTGGAGGTGGAAGGAAAAAAAAAAAGATTTGATAAAGTTTCCAGAACTTCTACTCTAAGTAGCTGCTTTTCTGGGATTGTACTCTCTTTCCTCAAATACAACCATTACAAAACACGATGTCATTTATTGACAGCATGTAATGCTGCATTATAAGTTATAATTCAATAAAGCTATTCACTCTACACAAATATTACTTTCCTTTAAAAGAAGGCTTATAACCTAAGGCAGCAAGTTAATACATATTTGCCCTGCTAATATATTTACAAGCCACTTCAACTACTTTGTTCATGCATGAGAGAGTCATCTGAATAATAACTTTGTTTAGAATGACATTATGAAAAATGCTCAGTTAGAACCAAAGCACTTTTAGATGACATTGAAAATAGAATCAACTCTAAAATTTCACAAGACCATCTCCAAAACAGGAAAAAAAAAAAAAAAAAAAAAAAAAAAGGGCAGGTGAATGTTTAAAGCTTCCTTTCTTTCTTCCATTAATTCATTCCTTTCAGTCTTCTTTCCATCTTTACGAGCTGGTGTGGATGGTGTGAGTAGCTATGAATAAAAAGGTTTTTTATCAGTATGAATAAAGGCCCAGCACTGCCCTGTAGTTCCTAGGCTCCGTCACCAAAAGTCCATCTGCAGTCCATGTTAGTGGATAATCCCCTGGGTCCTCTGAGAAATCAGAGTAAGCACAGGCAAATTTGTGTTTGGTGTTCATTCTAGTATGTAGTTTTTCTGGTGAACACCTATCGCATTGGTGTTGCACTTGCTAAAGGACTTGAACTAAGAATGCACGTATGACAATTGCGTGGTGCTAAATCAAAAGATGCATGAAACAAAGGAACAATACTTCCTTGATTTGTTTACCATTTTTTTACATCTGTTTACCATTTTTTTACTGTTGTGTACCAAGAGAAGAAATTCTGCATTACAAATTGACTGAGGAAGTATTTGTGAGAAAATTTAATGGATTTAGATTTCATAATTTTACATAAAAGGTCTCTATACAACTGCACATATGCCTACATATATAGAGAGGAATAGTCTTAACTCCTTGACAGTATAGGGAAAATGTTTCCATTCTCCAGTAATCAGACAGTATCATCCTATTTCTGTTTTTTAATGCATCTGTCCATTTTCTCTGTAACCCAGACCAACTTTTTCATAGGTTTTAGAGATGAGGGTGATTTGTGCTGTATGTTAATGCAAAATAAGCAATCATGTTCAGAACATTCATAGTGTTAATGGTGTATCATGGTTTATTTTCTGTTCCAGGCAGTATTTACCAAAGGGTGGAAAGACTGTTTTTCTTGTTTTTTCTTCTCCCAGGCCTATTATTTTTTTCTTCCCCGAAGAGAATCATTATTTGTTGTCAGTCTTGGTCTAGCAACATTAAAGTTCAATGGCATGAAGGGATCCATTCCATCCTCTCACCTGTTTTGTGATCAATTCCATAATTCCTTATTAGAATAACCAAAAGGAATGTATTTTTCAATGGGCAACTAATACACCTCCCATAGAAAATGTGTGATTTAGAGTAAAGATTTTATTCTGAAAAGACAAACAGGAACCTCTGAGTAATACTTTGAAAGTGACACAATGTGACTGTAAAAATATAAAAGAAATCATCAGAAATTCAAATATTTTACTCCGTGATTTCCCTCAAATAATACAAAGCTCTCTCAGTTTAATAAAACAAATAATAAAAGAGAGTTTTGGATGACATCAAAACAGTCTTTTTTATCACCTTCTCTTCATTCCTACTGCGTCATACAAGTTCCTTTGATTTTTTTTTTTTATTTCTCTAAAATTAAAACATCTAGTTCCTTTTCCCCCACTGGCGACAACATTTCATTTCCTTTGGGACGTGACTTTTTCTATTCTCATCTATCCTGACACCTCTTTCTTTCAGTCTAAATTTTGATAAATTATCAAAAGGAGAAATAGAAAAACAACTACATGGATGAAAACTTGGGGAATACAATGAAGAGACAGCTACTGCTGCTTACTCCAACAAGATTAACATAAGCAAAACTTTAAATACTCATAAAATGCAGCTAAAATTAAACGTTTCTCCCTTATGCTAGGAGGAGGCTTACAAATCAAAATCTGAAACATCGCAGTGGCGGGAACTGGTACAAACTTGTTCCTCAGCTTGCACAGCTGGGATGAACTGGACTGCTAGCCAGAATTTACACATGCTTCATGCACCTGGCTAAGCTCATATCCTTCCTGACTGGTTCTGTTTTGTTTCTCCAGAACAAAGCTTTTTTACTGTCAGACCTCATAAGTGTCTCAGCAACTGAATTTTCTGTAAGTATAAATTCCTTGCTCCTTCTTTTGTGTGGACTTTCAGGCAAATTCTTCTAGGGAAGAGAGAAGGAATTAGAGAACTTTACCAGTTTTGCCCCTGCTACATTTTTCTATTAAGTGAGTCCTTGAGGATAGAGCAGGGAGATTTTTCATTTGATTCCTTGGTTTACAAGGACAATGTGCAAGGAGGAACAGGTGGTACATATTTCTGTTTTCCCAGTCTTCTCACCTTTTCCATGAGGAAAGGAAAAACAAGACAATCAGGCCCACAGACACTGGGCTGTTTCCAAACCATGAGAGAAGTTTTTTTCCCTGTCTCTCTGAAAATGAGTGCAAATCCTACCTCTTCCTTTGGTTTGCCCCCTACGAAAACTTCCCACATTATCCAGAAATAAGATTAATAATTAGGTCTCTCCTTTTTCTTAGCTGTTCAGAAAAAGAGAGGGAAGAAGCAGTTCTCAGCAGTAGAACAGAGATCAGCTTTAGATTTCTGCCTGAAGTTTAGTGATCAAAATAGAAGCCTACCATAGAACAAATGTTTCACTTCATGCCTTTAAGTATGCCATAGACCTGCACCAGGCACCAGGACCTCTCCTCTCCTTGAACCAAAGCTCAGATACAACCCTCCCTCCTCAGCCAATCCAGAAGAAGTCATGGCAGAGTTAGAAACCATTTATTCTTTGGAATAGCCTGAGGAAGGTTAATTCTCATGCTTCCCCTGTCAGCCACATTTATTTTATTACCATAGTGGCAGGACCATCCAAATGCATTTTAATCCATTAAGATAAGAAATCAGCATCCAGAAGAACACAAGTATTACCTTTATTGTCTAGTGACTGTAGACTGCATCACAAATTTCCAGGGAAAAGTTGCTGCACTGAATGGGACTTTTCAGGTTTTGACTTACACTTTCCCGTTATTCACCTACTAAACACAGGGAAATATTTCTTTCATAAGTAAAATAAACATAAATAATTGAAAGAAGACCTGTGTTTCAGAATAAGGCTTCCTCCAGGCTATCTTCTATATTTTGTGTGACATGAAGAATATTTCTCCTGTGTTTTCAAGTCAATGTATTTTCCCTAAAAAAATCTTTCAATAAAAATCTACTTTTTGGAAAACAGTATTAGTTAAAGACTAAACTAAGACTAAGGAAAATTATTACTAATCAAGCAAAATGAAGAACACTAAGATCAACATCAGATAAGTGTAAAATGGCTACTTCAACCTTGTACTTGTGTCCCCAACTTTAATTTTGATTACTTTTACTCCTTTTCTCTGAAAAAAAACAATTGTGGCACTTGGGAACTTCTAATGAAGTCTTACTAATGGAAACATTTGCTAATCTTTCTTCAGAAGAAGTAAATACATAAAGGAGTTAGTTTACTGTATGTGGTTTATCATATGGTCTAGTATTCCCTCCCACTGAGATTTTATTACATAATGTCAAGTCATCATGAAGTCAAAAACATTTACAAGTAAGGAAATGCTAGAATATGGATTGTCTGTAAAACAATAATTTAATCACCCTGTGTGTGGTATTGTGATAATTCTTCAAATATATAATTGCACTGTACTTTTCTCCATATTATTTTATGTCATTCTTGCAGAGGAAAGACTGTGTTTGGTTAATGATCATAAAGTCCCATTCAGCTCCATTCTTATGTGAAGGATCAGTTGCTGCACAGTATTCAACCCCTGTTCTGAACACAGAATTGCTAATTTTTTCATTAATTTTTCTACAAGGATCATCTATATGACGGAAGTACATTTAATAAATTGAAATGTTAAACATCTTTTTTTTTGTAAGTACTGTATTAGGAAGGTTATATAGACTATAAAACCAAACAATTTATTATATTCACATAGCAAATGTAAGAAATACAGAACCTAACTTTCCAGATTGACTTCCATTTTCTAGCTTGATGCATTTAAAATGCATTGATTTCTGTTGTATTTATCAATTCCTCCAAACTGAGCAGTCAGTAAATGAGCAATACACAGTTAAAAATTACCTTTGTGTGTCACTGAATGACACAGACTCTTTGACAATGGTGTAGACAGACATGAAGATCTTTGGATCAGCAATGAACTATTTAACCGGACAGTCTTCTTTTTCTATGCTTGCCGCTGCAAGAGGCTACGTTATGCACCTGAACTCCTGATATTCTGAAATTACCAGGACTCTATGAGACTGTGCCTCTCAGGATTGCTTTGCTCTCACGTGAGCCCTGGGAAAAATCACTTTCATGGTATCACTGGTTGGGAATAGGAGCTTGGACTGATGGGCAGCTAAAATCTTTACACACCATGATACTTGTTGTTAGGGATGGGAAAGTTGATCCTGAAACATGAGAGAATCTAAATTTATGAAAACTAAATTTTCAACTACT
Organism: Orthonyx spaldingii; assembly: GCA_013397795.1. Lineage (NCBI taxonomy): Eukaryota > Metazoa > Chordata > Aves > Passeriformes > Orthonychidae > Orthonyx > Orthonyx spaldingii. Next base: position 152,395 of record VZTJ01002367.1, on the reverse strand, counting down.
TTTTCTGTTGTGTTTGCCTGTGAGGAGACCATACCCAATAAACTTGTCACAGTGAGTTTTCAGATGAAGGAAATTGCAGAGCAAGTAATGTTAAAGTCCAAAAGGAAGGTTGTCTTTAGGTGAAAGGCCAGTATAAAACCAAGCAAGGGTGAAATGTCCTCTGGTTTGGAATTGTCTTTTTATTGGTTTTATAATGCTTCTTTGAAGGTGGAATAAAGACTAAGCTTGACAGCAAATTCAGATAAAAGTGTTTCACATAGAGAGAATGGGCCATCAGATTGTCTGAGCTGCAGTGAATGAATTAGAATACAATTTTTTTTAAAAGGTAAATTAAGATTTCTGATTATTTCCTGCAAATTTCATTCTAATAGAAAATTTTATTAAATTAAATACTTGAAGAATTTTTACATCTAAGCTGAACAAAATTTTTTTTTCCTCAGTTTGTAACTGAACTGAAACAATCATTTTGAAGTCTATATTGAAACTCACCAGCAGGAAAAAAGATTAGATTTTCCATTTTTTACTCATTCAGAATACACATTTAACTAAAATGTCATTTGTTCTATTAGGGATTTATTCAACATATGGATCATTTACAGCTGCTAAGGACTTCAGGACAGCAACAAATAGCAGACCCTTCCCATATCTTATTTTACTATCTTTACTTTGCAACATAAATCAACACATGCAATCCACACGTTTCAGCATCATAGACTCTGTTTTTCACTTCTCTGTTGACTGGAGCACAGTTCTCTTTAAGAAATGAAATTTTGTATCCATCTGATACTAGCTAAATAGTTACACAGCTCAACAGATCCATAAAGAAGGGTGCTCTCCGTATCTTTCTGGTTTTTATCTTCACAGTAATCTCTGTTGCTTCAGTGGTGATATTCTTCCAATGGGTTTACATCCCTGTGCATATTTATAGGTGCTAGTATATCCCTCTTTATGTTATGTGCAGAATTAATAGAAAGAGAACAGAAAATATTTCTCATTGGTCCCATAACTTCAGCTGCACTGAGGAAATTCTTATTGCCAGGGAACTACAGCACTGCAGTCTCTTCCCACCTTCTTATCTGCATATGACAGTGCTAGGGTATTTGGATAGAAACTGAAATGATATGCTAGAAATGCAAATGATGTGTAAGCTCTTACATGGCCACAAAAATGTGAGATTAAATCCTTTCACCAGCTGTTCCACACTGTCAGATGACCCTTCCCATAATAAAATAAGGTCTTTTTGAAATTTGTTGAAATGGTGCTGAATGAACCAAATTAACTTCATCTGTAACAGCTAAAAATATGTTGGTGTGGTTCTCTGATTTATACAGACCATTATTCTGATCATTCCTTTTCCTATAGAAACTATCAAGGTAAAAGTGAAAAAATTCATCCTGTATTCATAGCAAAACAGGGTGCATTTTCTCCACTAAAAGTTAAAGGAAAGCTGAGCCTTAAAAACAAACAAAAAGAAGTTTATTATCTACTTTGGAGCGAATACTTTAAGTAATTTTATTTCAATGTATTTCAGCAACATGTCCAATATTAAGTTTACAAAAAAAGAAAAAGGCTCCTGGACAATTACAGTTTTGCCATTCCTATGACGTTTACTTTTACTGCTTTAGTGATTGATATGGGAGAATGTACACACAGTCTACAAATTTTTATTCATATGTTGATATGAGAGGAAAAGATAGACTATGACAGACAAATGAGTTCTTATTACAGGTCCTGAAGTGCACACAGTGCAGTCTTAGTTCCTGATGTGATGACATTAAATGACCTCCATCTACTTGCTTCTATTCACCTTTTTCAATATGTCTTTAAAGAACAGTGCAAGCGTGTTTAATGTTACTCAGACCTTTACCATGCAGGATACTGTTCTCATCTAGATTGGTTGTATCACTTCATGTACTGGAGGCCCTCTGTAGCAATCACATCTATAAACACACAGGAGTCTGAAGACAATAATTATTGTGAGAGAACTAAGGCAAAATGAAAGTCAAGAAAATGATTTCAGTTTTGCACTGTGAAATGAAAAATACTGGTCTTTCAGAATCTTAATCTGAAAGTAAAAAAAATTCCAATATCCCATCAGATAAAAATAAAACATATTCAATACAATGCACAAATGTATAACTTAAGGTAGAAGGAATAGAATATAGCATATTTCTGGATTTGTGTTGAACTATTTACGAAAAAAATACATGGCACTATGTTTGAGAAGAACATTTGTTTTCGTAAGTAATAAAACATGGTACTTTCGAGTTTTTTATTTCGGTGTTTCAGTTTGGTTTTTTTAAATTAATTTATAGGAAATTCTTGCTTAGGTCTTTGACATTATTCTGCATATTTGTAAAAACTATTTCATAGTTCACTTAACAGGAGAAATTTTTAAATCCATTAAAATCCATTAAACTGTACTAAGTGTCAGATGAAAACTTTAAAATGCTTGAAAAGTCCCTTGATTTAGAGATGGGATTTTCAATATTGTAAGTGAATTAGAAGGACAAGTTTTCATTAATGTATTTTTTAAATTCTGCATAAGTTTCTGCTCCTTATGAAAAATGATATTAAAATTTTCCAAACTTACAGAACTTACTGGTCTGAAGTGGCTTGCACAAAGTCAGTCACCACCTGATTGTGAAATATCTGACGTCTTGTTACAGGCAAAAGACAGATAAACACATGGGTGAGCCTAAGAATGCATTGGTAATTAAAAAAAAGAAAAAAAGTCTAATAGACCCAAACTGTTAATTACTATAAGCAAGGTTTGCTAATACAACAGTCAAAAATGGGATGGCAAAAAACTCCTCACTCTCCTGTGTCGCTGACCGCTCGACCGCCCGGCTGGTCAAGGGGCGACAGTACCCTCGCGTGCCCGGACACAGGCTCTCACGCTGCACGCAGGCGCGCGGCGGCGAGGCAACGCCTTAGCCTTCCCAGGGCAAACTCGAGGCAGGGAGCAAATCCCACAGCCCAGGCTGGGGCTGGCAGCAGCCGATGGATCAGGAGCGACGCGGAGGCGATGAAGGAAGAAGAGAGGACTCGTTTGTGGGCAAAATCCAAGAGTTTATTCTCTGCCCTGGTGGGGACAGAAGAACTTACTACGAGGATGGGAGCCACAGAACGAGCCCCGAAATGACCGTTACAGGGGGTTTTAAGGGAAGGGGAAAGGGGGAGGAGAAGGGGAACGGACGAATGGGGTGCATGAAGGGGGATGACAGGAACCAATAAACGAGTTACAAAGGCGGGACATATTTGAACAAACCAATGGGGAAAACAGGACAACTGAAGCTTCTAGCAATACATGAATATGAAATCAACCATATGAATATTTAAATCAACTGTGAGGGGAGAGGGGAGGGGACGGCACCTTGATGGACAACGCCCATGGCGGGAAACTGCCCTCAGCCTGCCTGCCTCTCAGGACTCACTGTCCCAAGAGGTCTCGTCTATCCAGTCAGCCTGATCTAAAGGGAGGGCAGACTGAAAGGCAGTCTCCATGGCCATGGATGACCCAGCCGGTGGCTGCGCCACCGGCTGGATGACCGCCACACTCCTGCTGTTGCCCTCTTCCCTGGTATTAGTGCTCACTCCTTGGGCATTCCTCTGGGTGTTCAGGACACTTTCCCTCAGGAGAAGTGGAGGATTACAAGCTTTTATCTGCAGGGCTTGAATAAGAGGACTCTGATGCTCATGAAGGGAGTCCTTTCCTTGTCAGTTTTAAGTCCACTTAAGTTTATTTTTATACCTTTCCTCTGTAGAGCCTATGTCCCCATCAGTATCTCACATCTCTACTCTGCCCTGGGAAGGTAAGAGCCACTCACCCGCAGGCAGCCAAGTCAGCCAGTGACACATGAACCTGAACTGGAACAAGGACAGCCCCACAGAGTCCAGACCTGCTCCCCCAAAGCATCCTGGGACTGAAGCTCTTCTGTAAATAGTGTCAAAAATCATATTTACTTGGTTACATATCTAGGACAGGAATGGATGAGTGTCAAATTAACTTGGTCAAAGTTTCAAAACAAGAAGTGAAAAAAGGTTGTGTTTCAGAGGACAAAATTTCTGGGACACATTGTGGATACAAAAAATTAATAAGAATTCTATAATTTTTTAGCTCCATGAATCAAATTCACAAGAATAAAAGTAAACTACTTAGCCTAAAAATAAAAGGCATCATTTGGAAATCAGAAATTCAATGAGCTATAAGTTAATGGAAGACAGGACAATGTCTGTATATTTGCACTCCATGCTGCTGTTCTCTTACTGTTAACCAAGCATCTGCTGCAGACAACATCTGTGAAAAACAAGGCTGTTGGTTTTGCAAAACACAGATCTGACCTGTACAACTTTGTTCAATCTTAGAATCAAAAATTGAGCATGTTCTGTAATAAAACTGCTATTAACATAATAAGCCTCATAAAATAATTGGAAATGCATACAAAATATGGTCCTTACAGGTACTCTTCATGGTCTTTACCTTTGCATGTCTGGATTTACAGAATTCTGTAAAAGTAAAATATATTTTCCCAATATGTGAGTGTCCAGGCTAATACAGTGGACAAGTAACTAATGAGACAAAACCATTGGAAGTAATATGATGTTTAGCTATGATGTTTATAATAAGCTTAATAGAATAGAAGACTTCTGAGAAAAATGAATCACTCATCCTACTTATCCTAGCTTTCCCCATTAAATTTCTATTGACTAATGAAGAAGAACAATCAGATCCATATACTTTAAATAGTCATGGCAAAAAGCAAAAACTTGTCTCAATTTACATCACTGGAACCAATAATAGTACACTGCTGAGAAATCAGCACAAGTAGGACAAGAGTTGGGACAAATATTTTAACGTTATTATCAGCCTCCAAAAGGAAATTTATGTTAGATTAACTCTATTCCCATTACAGAATATGCAGCTTGTGTGCATATTAATTGGTGTATAATATTTCAGATTTGTGAAGACTTCCACTTGTCCTAGACTTGAGAGAAAAGACAAGATAAAAGGATTGTGGTTTAATTAGGTTTCAGTGTATTAATTCATTTGAGAACTGTCTGGCAATAACTCATACAGTGCAGGTCATGGTTCATTTTTGTTTCTGTCTGGTCAAGAGGTTCTCATGAATTGCCTTTGTTCACCTGCCTACCATTTAAGTAATCTCTTCATATGAGGGCCTGTCATCACAAGGCACTTCCAGAGAGCTAGTCTTTTACGTAACAGTCCAACAAATTTTGTTGTTAGCACATTCCATAATAATATGGCCAAAAAATGTATATTCAGCTCCAATAAGAAAGCATGCCCATTAGTCCTGGGAAAATTAAGGTAACAGTTGTTCTATTTCAGCACAAGGAGATTTTGCCTTTACCCTGCAATTCATGAAGCTTTTGGATTGTCAATGTCCCCCCGTCCCCCATCTCCCCCCCAAATTAATTGCTTCCCGTTTTAACATCTGCTGCAGCATTTCAGAGCACCTAAATCTGGGAGAATTATGTTGATTGCCCTTTAATCCCTTTGTCCTACAATGATTACAGGCATGTTAAGTGGTATGCCCAAAGCAGGGCATGCACAAAATGGATACAAACTAAACACGAAACAATTAATATTTACTGTCTTGTACCTAGAGAAATGTGCACAATCGCTGAAGGTGTGCAAGCATTTTGCAGCACTTTAACACCAAAAATAACATTTTCTAACACAGCTGAGACATGACTGCAGAGGCCAACAGAGACTTATGGCACAGTTACATAAATAGGGTGACAAAAAGACATGCAAGACATGAAATCTGCAGGCAGGAAACATAGCTTGGAAAACTAACACAATTCTGCAGAACAAGCAGGAAGGGTGTATGGTAGAATTAGAACAACCTTGCAAAAGAAGCAGGAAAGACACCAGAACCCTATAATCAGAAAAGTCTAGTTTGGAAAGGACCTCTGGAGACCATTTAATCCAACTTCCTGCTGAAAGCAGAGCCTTAGATTAGTTTTTCTAAGGACCCATTAAACTAAGCATTTCCAATGAGAAAGATATCATTACATTTCTGGAAAATCATTGTTTAACTCTTCCCACAGTAAAGAAGGTTTTTTTCTTATATTCAGATATGTTTTTCCTGAAACATCTTGTGAACTTATCCTCTTTTTCCTCCTGTCACCTCATTTTGTGAAAGGAACACATCCATCTTCTCTATTTCATTTAAGTACTGGAAGAATATGATAACTCCCACCACATACACATTTCTCTCTTCTAGGCTGAACAGATCTAATTCCTTTAACCTTCCATCAGATATAAAATTCTCCAACCTCCTGCTTTCTTGATGGTGCCATTAGTGGCTCCTGGACCCCTTCCAATTTTTTAAGGCCTTCTGAACTGTGGGGGCACAATCACAATGTCCCAGCTGTAGACAAAATTGGCTTTCACTCCTGTAAGGGTGCTTTGATAGCATATATTCAACTTGTCAACCAGGATTCCCAGGTCTTCTTCTGCAGCTGTACCACAGACAGTCACACCCCTACTTTTACTGCTGCTTGGGATTCTTCCGTCTTAAACTCCTTGCAGCTCTTGCTGACCTAATCTCCCGGCCTACTTAGGTTTCTTTGAATGGTGACCCCACCTTCTAATGGTTCTATGTTATCTCCCAGTTTGCTGTCATCCACGCACTGGCATAAGTGGGGTTCTTTCAACCCTGTCATCCAGATCCTTTATAAAGATATTAAATACTATCAAACTTCTAAGGAATTTCACCCATGAATTTCTGCTAGTCCCTCAGAGATTCGATTGAACCAGAAGAATGCTGAAGAATAAGGAAACCTGAACAAGTATTGACTACAAAATTAGAATGTCAAAGGTAGATTAAATCACTCCCTTTGTTCCTTAGGGCTTAGTATTGGGGCCAGTTCTGCTTAATACTTTTAGCAGTGATCTGGATGAGGGTATCAAGGGCACCCTCTGTCAGTTTGCAGATGACACCCACATGGGTGGGAGTGTTGATCTGCTGAAGGATAGGAAGGTTCTGCAAAGGAATCTGGACAAGCTGGATCAATGGGATGAGATCATTTGTATGAGGTTTAACAAGGCCAAGTGCTGGGTCCTGTACTTGGGTCACAACAACCCCATGCAATGTTACAGGCTTGTGGGAGAGTGGATGGAAAGCTGCCCAGCAGCAAAAGATCTGCTGTGTTGGTCAAAAGCCAGATAAACATGACCCAGTGTGTGCCCAGGTAGACAAGGAGGTCACAGTAATCAGAATTACTGTGGCCAGAAGGACTAGGGCAGTGATATTCTACTTGTCGTCAGCACTGGTACAACCTCACGTCAAATATTGGTGAAGGGTCGGTAGCACAAGTTTTATGAGGACCAGTTGAGGGAGCTGGGGTTGTTTAGTCCAAAGAAAAGGAGGCTCAGGGGAGACCTTATCACTCTCTATGACTACCTGAGAGGAGACTGTAGTGAGTCAAGTGTCAGTAACAAGATTTTGGAGGAAATTGCCTCAAGTTGCAGAAAAGTAGGTTTATATTAGATAGCAGGAAAAAAGGGAAGTTGTCAAGCATTGGAACAGGCCGTCAGGGAAGTGGTCATGTCACCATCCCTGGGGGCATTTTAAAGATGTGTAGACATGGGATTTAGGGACATGGTTCAGTGGTGGACCTGACCATGCTGCTTTAATGGCTGGACTCAGTTATCTTAGAGGTCTCTTCCAACCTAAATAATTCTATGATTCTCTGATTTTCTTTTGGAGGTAGGACTGGCACAGCAATGATGAAAAAGAAATAAGGGCAAAAATAGAATGAGGCCTATTTAAATTCTGACTTCTTTTATCAATGAAATCTCAAGCTTCATCACCTTGACCTTGGGCAGTGAAAGGCCACAGCCATCAGTTCTAAATATACTTCCAATGTTTCGCGGTTTTGTTTGTCGGCAAGTTTGGGTAAGTTTGTAGACACCTGTAGATGTAGTGCTAATGACTGATAACCACTTGGTGATGTACTCAATCCAGTAAAGGGTAGCTTTGAAGTCTGAAGCTATCCTGATTTATTGGTCTTTAACACTTCTGTCACAGCGGTATCTAATTTTCTACCAGATATGCAGATCTATGTATTCATTTGCAACAGTCATCAAACACAACTGTGCAGTGTAGTTATATTGGAGAGGAACTGAAAAATGCAGGCCTTTTTAGCAGAATAATTTCCAAGCAGATCAAGGAGCAGTGTCATTTTTCTGTTTAATTGCAATAGGGATAGAAATGCTATATTGTTCTTTTAGACAGTGTCCTCTACTGTCCCCAAGACAATTTTTATATTATTCCCCAGACAATTCACAACCATTCAACATCCTTTTTGTCACAGATTTTCTTCACCAATGACTCCCAAATTTAAATTCATTAAAGCTTGGTCTACCATGTCTGTAGACCCATTCCCTACAGGAAAGTTCTCTTTAGATCTTCATCTGTTTGGTCTTCTAACACATTCTTTTAACTGTGCTTAGTCAGAAGTGTGTCACCATTTAAGTATAGGTAAAATGCAAACCATAGTGCCTGTACATATGTTCATCCATTCCTGCAGTCGTATTCATGTTCATGATCCTGAAGAAAAAGACAACCAAGGATACATATAGATTTTAATAGATATAAATTTTTTTTAAAAAAAAATGAACAGTGATTTCCCTACATTTTATTAATTTGGCTGCTAATGTTCATTGATGCCGCTGTTCGTAATGCTATTTGAGGGTGTACTGGCACTGTAATTAACCTGCGTGTGAACAAGTAAGATCCTACTTCACCAAGATACCTTCAACAGTAAATGCTTGCTTTGACTCTAATTTCAGTTTTAATTTCATTTCCCTTCCCTATTTAAAAGTGTGAACTAGCAGTACCAGCAGTCTCTGCAGATCACTAAGATAATAGATACTTCTTGATCAGGCAAATGCTAACATCTTCCCCAGTTTCTCAGACGGTCCTAATTTTGCCATTTCTTGGTGGTTTTAATTCTTAAACATCAGCTTGCATTCAACTGTCACAAATTGCTGCATTCCAAGACAAAGGTTCCTCAGCAAAGCTGAATTTACAGTGCATCAGATGTTTTGTGTTAATCACAGAAATATATTGCAACACTTGTCTCAAAGTAGTAAAGCAAACAGCAGCCTATTCATCAATTACTTTGAGAAATCACAAAGAAAAGGTGAAACAGATCGTACTTATTCTGAGGTACGATGAGGTGGGAGCATGCGTACATGGAAGCATGCAGGATTTGAGGAGAAGCTAATGCACAGAAAGGTCACGCTACAATTTAATATCCCACAACATGTACTTTTACCTACTAACTTATACGCTACAATTTAATATCCCACAACATGTACTTTTATCTGTTAACTTATCCCTGCAAAACATAAGCTACAGGAGCTTCTGTCCCAGCAGGTTGAAGAGAAACGAACATAGAATTGATAAGAATTATCTTTTGCTATACATCATTTATTCATTATCAAATTAATTATCTTGTGTCTCATGTATACATGAGAGTGGGCACATGTCTGTGCATTGGTAAACTCTCCAAGTATCACTGTCCAAATGTATTTTGTCATAAAAACAGATACACACTGCAACCACAGGTTTGTGGCTGAGCCTCTCTGTGGCACATGTTTAAGCAATATGCGTTCCCTTTTGGTTACAGGAAATGGAAAAGGCACTCAAGTCCCACCCCAAATAACAGGAATATGATCTGGAAAGATTAAGGCAAACCTCATTCTCCAAACTACTTTTTCTTGAGCTGTTCATGCTGGCCATCTGTCCCTATACTAGCAGATCCACTCAATTTCAGCATAAGGGTAGAGAGTTAATGTCATTGTAAAAGGTTCTTGCTCTTTCCAAAAATCTGACTGTGCTTTAGGGCTGTGTATATATATGAGAAAATGTCTCACTTCTTTAGGATAACCTTCCTCAAAGGCAGAGTCAACTCTCTTTCTTACATATTTTAGACTAAATCAACTTGCAGTATCTGGAACTACCTTGTTGAAAAGCATCTTTATCCTAGTTTGTTCACTTGGCCTCATATTCTTTCAGGTATAAATATGAAAATCACTGTGTTCTTAAAAAACCTCTTACTCTGTGGTCACTCTTTTCTTTTTTGAGCAAAAAATGCACTTCTGTTTAAAAGAAAAGCTATTTGCTTTATTTCAGTGGAAATTTTGTGAGTGTCTTCCTGTTTCATTTTTCCTCTCCCAACTTATGGAATTGTTTTTTTGATAGTATTTTGCCACCATTATTTAATTTTCATCCGCTAAGGCAAAGGTGCATTTTGACTACACCTTGAGATAATCACAAGGTTTCTATACCATGTTCTTTGCTGAACAATTTTCAAGTCTGAGGATACTTAGTGGATCATTTTTTTCCTTCTTTAAAGAGATTTGTCATTCAAGTGTACACATGGTTGGTTAAAACTGTGGTAAAATCTGCCCACTGAAGAAATCAAGTTTTTTTAAAAGAAAATAAAGAAATCGAAAAGTGGAATGCCCTTTTTTTTTGTCTCCTGATAAGTCACAGATCCTTTGAGTTGTAAATCATCTAGCAGAAAGTGTTGCTTATTGTAGACTGACTTAATCAGTATGATATATGTACAATTGACTTGACCCTGAGAAATTTACCTAATAAAACAATCTTAAAGTACATTTCCAGAAATACATAAGACATTCTCCTTTTCTTTTTGTTGTGAGTCTTTCTTTTTGTTAGGCATCAGGTTTTTTTTTTATTTATGAAAAGTAATAAAGAAAAAAGCCCTGAAAATATATTAATAATTTCTTTATAATTAAAAACAAAAAAGAGAGAGCGAATATACTGTTTTAGAGTAAGATACTCTGTTCTTTTTCTTCTTTCAATCTACCTTAAAAATAACCCAAAAAAGGAAAAAAAAAAAGAAAACAACAACAACACCTCCACAGTGCTCTGGCAGTAGCCATCGTATAATCACTCTTTTGAGCAAGCAGGGATGGGTCTGCTAAAAGTGTGTGGTGAAGACCATCACATGTGAAGAAAGAAAAGAAATAAACTTAATTGTGAAATCTGATCCTATGATGCAATATAGTACTACTAAGGAATATTTTGTTTACTTTTGCTTACACTCTCACAGTTGAATTTTATGGTGAATAGAAATAAGGAAAAAAAGCAAAAAGTGGTTATGAATTAAACAGCCCACTGCCCTTTCCTGTTGCTTATAAGCTCCTTTGTTTATAAAGACTTCAGTGAATTTTTTTTTTTCACCTTGACAAAGTATACAAGACATATTAATTGGACCTATTAAAGGGAACCAGTATTTATAAACACCTTCAGAGCTTTCTCAGTTTTACTGCATGTTGAAATAAGTGATGGGAAAGAAAAGCATCACAGAGGAGATGGAGGTAAAACTAGAAAAAAATCAACATTAAATATGCCAAAAGAAGCAGTGTTCTAATGTAAGAGAAAACAAAATCGAGTATTAATCTTGTCACATACCAAGAAGGAAACGAGATTGGAAAAAACCAAACCATTACTGGCTTTTTTCCCAAAGTACATTTAAGTAGCTTTTCAGTTATTTTTAATCTTGCTTTTAATTAGAAATCCCTGCCTTCATTGAGATACTGTAATTTGCAATTTTTTTTGTTCTTGGATATAAACACAAAATCTATATCCAATAAGGAACATAAGGATGCCTACTATGAATTCACATATCTCCAGGCAAATGTAGCATGAAACACCAGATATGGAAGAAGGAGCATAAAAGCTATGATTCTCCTCCAAAATTGAAATTTTATGTGATGACATACACCAGACTGATTTAGATATATCAAAGTCTGTAATGTAGCAACCCACCTAGACTTTCTGTAAGGGAATATAGTTTAACTTAAATTGGAAAGAAAACTTGCAAGACAACACTGTTCAGGTTCTCCAAAGCCTTAAACCTGCTGTGTACTTTACATGCTTTCTTCCCTGCTAACCACCGAATGAGATATATGTCGCCATCTGCTTCTAATTCGCTTGACATTCCAAATCAGCAAGATGCTTGAACTGACAATATAAATGCTTAAGTCATTCCATTGATTTTAGCACTCATGCTCAAATATAGGCTTGCTTCTAAGTACCTTGTTGAATCAGGACCTGAAAGTGCATTTAAGGAACTCATAAACACTGTTAGCAGTGAAAGGTATTATTAAATGAATCAGTAAATTGTAAAAGATCAGATTCTTCCTTAATATCACACTACAGAGCAAAATATTTCTGCAATCTTACTTGGCCTTCGGATGGGATGGGCTGAAAGAAAATTATGTTAAATAATAAAAAATTACATACAATTGAATTCACTCAGGGAAACTGCCCTGTCAGACATGTATTCCATGAGCAGAATGGGTGCAGTTTTATTGACACTAACGGCTAAACTTGCCCACTAATGTGGTTTCATTGCTCATGAAGAATCCAATTTCTATTTATTCCCCATGGAGGTTACAAAAGGTGTCTATTTACTGAAGCCAGTTCAATAACTGAAAGCAGAAATGTATATTTACATTTACTCACTGTAATCTATCATTTAGCTGCTTGCACTGCAGTAGAGTTCTCCTATTGAAATATATTGCTTTTTCTCTGTATAATTTTCTTCTGTTTTGCTTCATGTAGACTTTCTATTATATTTCTTTACCAGCCACCATCACCCATCTAACTGCTTTTCTTGCTAACAAACTCAGTGTTTAAAACTAAGTAGACTCATTTTTGTCAACATCTGCTAAGAGATTCTGCTTTTGCTCCTGACTTTGTTAAAAATCTATAGACAAGAATGGAGAGGGGGAGGGGCTGAGAAGAAAGACATAGCTAAAACAATAATTAACATTATAGAAAGAACATCATGTAATGTTTAGAACAATGTTTTATATGAGTGGAACATTATTACATGAGCTCTTCATTCTCATGGGTCAGGATCCAGCAAGTATCAAATCAGAATCTCACCAAGAAGGTTTCAATCCTCCCTGGAGTTCTTGACTGTCCATAGAAGCCAGGAGAAAATCAGGGTTATCAGGCTACAGGCACAGAAGAAATCACTTAAATCATATCCTGCACTCACTTTGGGAATTGAGGGGACAAGGGGGAAAAAGGCTTTCCAGAAGAGTAGTCAAACACTCGCTGCCCTAAGTGCTGACTAAAGAGATGAATGTTATTAGGTGTAAATGTACTACACCCTTACAATTTCCTACTCTTTTTTTTTTTAAATAATACCACAGCACTATCTTCAAGCCAGTTTAAACTACCATAACCATGTATAACCAGAAGTTATACATTTTAGGAAAAGTATAACATTAACCATTTCAACAGATCTTCTGATAATTCTAAAATATTGATATAGAACCATATATATATTTATTCCAATGTGTTGTTCTTTTATTAAAAAAAAAAAGGATTTATGACATTTTAAGCACAAAAAGTTAGGGTATTCTCACAAGTGCTGTCATTTTTTGTGGCTCAGTCACCTGGTATTGCTAAATGAGAAGTCAGAGTGATCCGAACAGGCAAAAACAGGCTAAACAAATGAAATTTACTTCCAAAGCCAGAATATAAATTCTAAAATTCTGCAGCTGAGTAAGAGCAGAAATGACTTTTAACCTTTGTTTTATATGTTTGATCATTTCGTTTGCTGATTTTTATTATTCTGTTAAACTTTTGCCCTTTTTGTTGCCTCTAGTTTCAGGAATGATCAATGAAACTAAAAAAGAATATATGTAGAAGTTAGATTTTTAACACAATGAGTGGTATTTAATTTGTACTTTTCCTGCATAAAGCAACAAGTGTCGCTACTTGTGGAGCTAGGCATGTTTACAAGGGGAAAATCCACCTTTGCCTGGGAAGGGAACGTGTCTAATTACATAATCATATTTCATACAGACTAATTAATTAAGTTAATTAAATTATTATGTTATCAAAGCAGGCCTGGATATTTTACCATGTTGGCAGTGATAAAGGAAAGAACTCAGGGAAATGTTGACCTCTGTCACATTTTTTATATGATTACTCATTGTTAATTTTCAGCCGAAACAAGAATAACTTCCTCCTTTCAAAAAAATGGTATAAATTAGGAAAAATTATGTTTAGTGGAGCTAATCAGCATGGAATCACCGAATGCCATGGCTTTCTGGCTAAAAATTCATTTTTTCATATTTCTAAATTAATATTCACAAAAAAGGCAAGAAAACATGGTTAATAAATATAAAATGAAAATTTAGACTGCTTTTTATTTAAAGTGTTTCTAGTCAGTGATTGACATTTTGGCCTTTTCAACAAGCTATTTTGGTAAAATTATCATATAGGTTCCAAATAAATGTGTGTTTTACTGACACAAAATGCCAGCACAGTAATGAGCTGTCAGGCTGCTCTTAACATATTCCCATTTGATTTTCCTTTAGCTATTAAATTAACTAATTGTTTTCTTGTACTATGGGTTGCTAGCTTCGAGTATGTGTTGATTAAAGATCAGCATACATAATAGTCGATCACCTGCTTTGTAATTACATCTCTCAGGCTTCTTAGTTGAAAGAACAGAGCCTGCTTCTAAATATTGCAAAGGCTTTTTATTCCTCCGCATTGGTATACAACTCTTAAGGAATGAACTGACATCCAGAGACAGATGTGATTTGTTTCTGGCAACAAAGACAGTGGAGGAGTGGTTTTGGCAAAAATCAAACTCTGTGGACAGGCAAATTAGGCTCAACAACATAGTAAATATAGAGATCTACATCTCCAAGAGCAGTGTTATAGCATATCTTACACTCCTTGCAGAGCTGTCTGATGAAAGCTACCAGTTTTGATGACAAAGTCTTTTTTTTTCCTACTAGCTGCATAATTTTGTGAATTTGCTAGTCCCCCTCTACATTGAATCTGCTTTTTTCCCCAGTCATCAATACATCAGCATGTTTTTTTTACTACACCTACTTTCAGGAGTACTTAAAAGAGCATAAACTTGTAAGATGTTTATCTTTCTAAAATTTTAATTATTCTTTGAGGGATTGCCGAGTGGATTGTGCATATATTAGAAACAGAAGAGACTGGAATATTTGTGAACAGCATTGTTCATCCCAGTCTAATCTGTACACTGTACACCAGCTGGCACTGACTAAACAAACTTGTAAAGGGAAGCACAGTCATAACTTGCAACATTAACATAACATTATTCATTCCGCTTAACATCAGCACCACTTTCTTCCTCTCAGTGCAGGCTTTAACTTCGGACTTTTTTGTTGCTTAAAGAGAATTCATGAGCTCATGTGCTTCATGATCTATTATTTGTAAGAATGCAAATAATGCAACTAATACTTAAAGCTGTGAGGCTGCAGACAGTTCATCCAGAAGTGAATAGATCTACCCAATTAACTTGGAACTCTGTAACACTGTTATTTCTGAAAAAATTTACAGCAAAATCCACTCATTGCCAATGGAGACACAAAATCCACATAGAAGGCCTAAATCAGACAGGACACTTTTCTTAACAAACTGAAACTCAGCAGTCGACTCCAGTATCACTTTAAAACAGGAATCAAGAGATGTGTCAGGCTCATGGCATTGAGGGCTTCCAAAACGTCCATGACAATTTGCCAGATTTTGCTGATATTCCATGAACTGCTAACTGAAATCAGCATAACTAGCAGGCAGAGAGCATTGCTATGATTATTCAGAAACATCTATTATTCAATTAGCAGAGACTGAAACTAAAAAATACGTATTCAAATTTTCAGGGAAAAGAAAAAAAAGATATTTAGGGGTAAAATTAATAACAAAATAGAAGTGTTTCAATTCACTCAGAAGGATAGCACTGCTTTTGTCATGGTCGAGTGAGGGCCAACTGCTCCCTGAAGGAGGGTAAGCTTGTCTGAATGCTGCTGTGGCCAACTCTGTTCTACAATCACAGGGACTTCATAAGTTATAATTTAAAGAATGCCAGGATTTAATTTGGTACAGTTTGCCCTAAATAGGAAATCAACATATGAGGGACCAGTTAATAGTACTCTTTTTCAGAAGGAAGACATAAATATTTCTATTCTCTCTATTATAACCCTAAAAGATAAATATACCTGAAAGTTACTCAGTGCATCCACATTATGATTAAAAAAACCTAAACAAAAAAGACATGAAGCCCACAGAGTCATCTCTACAAGACATTCAAAGAGAGATTTTTTTATTAAATGTTGCCTCTCAACTTATGTATGAATTACTTATGTTCAAAAACAAATATCCTTTCTTCTTCTGGCATTTACACATAACCTAAAAATATGAAGGTGAACTTCACACATACTTTGAGCCAGTTCCTGAAAATTGCATACAATGCTAAATATTTCATAAAATGAAAATTTCTTTATTTTTCAGTCTTTTTCTTATCACTTGCTATGTACCAGATATATAACAATGAAATAAATTATCAAATATCATCAATTTCTCTCTTGCAATAACTACTGAGGCACTGCATAGGCTTCAGGTGTATCTTCATTAAGTCTGCAATTCAAATTTGCAATTTTGCTACTCTAGGCTACTTATGAAGAATCAACAAAACAAATATAGTCTAAAAGTTACTGAAAAGGTGATTTTTCTCCCCAGGTGATCATGTCTCCTATGCAGCTGAGGCACCTCCTTTATCAACTAATGGAAAAGAATGGAATGATGCCGTAAAGACAGTGGCTGTTTCTCAATAATTTTTAAAATGTACTGTTCAAGTATTTCCAGAGTTAGTCAGCTTGTAGTGTCTCATGTGGCTGTCAGATGAGACATACAAGTATATGACAATGTGACAAAAAAAGTTAACATCTCCATTAGGTGCAAAAATAAGACTGAAATGAATTGAATAATAAAGTATTGAATAAGTCTCTAGCTATCAGCTAGTGATAATCAGATAGCTTCCAAGGTATAAAATTTGAAGAAAAAATCCACATAATTTTATGTAATTTCACTGATTTAAAATGTGTTAGATTATGTTGTATGATACTGTGATCTTGTTTGGGGCACTTAAAATCTGAGAAACTCACTGATTTATATGGAGTTCTATCAAATGTGCATGGGTCTGACACTGCCTCACTGATATGAATGAATATTACTTTTTACATTACAAATAAAATCCTGTGGGTACCAAGAGTTTCTCTATTTACTGACACATTCTACTGCATTACTAGATTTTATCAGAATATTAAAAGAAGAGCTATACTTAGAAAGTTCTGAAATCATATTCTCTAAAATCTGACATATGTAAGACATACTTTCAAATGCTAGAGGTTAGAAAACCTATTAAGTCTTTTCCTTTCAAGGAGTGGGTCTTAGCCTAGTAAAGTCAGCAATACACACAAAGCCTAGCTTCAAGAAAATAACAGGATTAAAGTACAGAAACTAAAAGAAAATAACCTATGGAGAAAGATTAGGCACCTTATCTCGAATTAAAATTACCTGGGGAAAAATAAAATATGATGCAATACTGTTCTGTAACTACTACATAAAAAAAAAGTCAAAGAATAGTAAATATTTTTACAATATCAAGAAGCCATACCACTTTTTAGTTTTATTCTGATAATGTAATAAACACTGAAAAATGATTGTAAGAAACTTCTTAAATTCTTTAGAGCACTATAAAAACTTGCCATATCTAGATTGATTTACAATATAAGTAATATAAGTCATCTGAAATACCTCTTATTTTGGATGCAGAAGAAAAATTTCCAATATTATAAATTTGTGGAGAAAATCAGCATATCAGAATCCTTGATAAAATGCTTCACTGGTCAATACGCTTTACTACCAAGAATTTGCATTTCGTTAATAGTTAAAATTTTCCAAGGTATGTGCTATAGTATCCCCAAGTGTAGAGGGATTATTGTTAGCATAGACTTACTGACTTCAACTGTATTGCATGAGTGAAAATGGTTTTATTATAACATGGTAGGCTGGTTTTTTATATTTTAGAAGCTATTTCCTTTCTCTTTAGAGTTAATTAATTGTTTTGTTTCTTTTCAGTTTACATTTCATCTGGATGCCATGTGCAAATTTTTAATAAGTTCCGCTATGTTTTATTTTATATACAGTACATATTACATATTTAATTTTATATATTCTTTTATTGGATTGTACAATTTCATTTATAGATCTGTACAGAATCTTAATTTAAAGCATACATTTAAATTATCACGATTGATGAGGAAATCTCAAAACATGTTAAATGCAACTTTGTAAATAAAAAGATTTTGGTTTTGGAAGCTTCTATGGCCATGTCACATCAGTCATTTCATTGGCAGTTTTCTATGTCAACCTCAGCCCCAATACAGATGATACCAGAGGCACCCCTTATGTTTTCAATTTTTAAACAGACAAGTAATTCACAGTCAGTGAGTATTCCTGATTCAAAAATGGAATATGATGAATATCAATAATGAGAATTCAGTTAAGATGATTTAGTGATTCAGGATATTTTCTCCAGAATATTCTCTCATATACTGCCATATTCTGCTCTTGTTTGAGAAGTGAGCTATTCAAGAGAGAGAGCTCACTTTTGTGATATCATGGGAAAGGAATCAGAAAACTTTTAATTAAATTTTAATGCCCCATGGGTGCTGTGGGAAAATCTCATCAAACCATATGCCAACAGGCAGGACAGAGTGCAGTCTTCATGTGATCATTAGTTCTGGAGACAACAAAGGCTTAGTTCCTTCTCTCTAATTAGCTAAACTTTTCATTTTTAATTGATTACCTGGAAACTATCAAAACAAACAACAAGCAAATTAAAAAAATAAAGTGACTTACACTGCTATGATTATCTGATGGTATAATTTATGAGTTTAAACTGGGGGACACATACAATCATGACTGGCTTTCTATCAGTATTGAAAAGGTGGACTTTTTGGACAAGGTTTGATGCATATTATTTGCTTCTCATGTGACTGGCAAGGGAGGACCTTGGCTGCCTTTAACTCTGTTAAGCTAATTTTACCTCTTCAAACACTTAAAGAATAACTCAAAACTCAAACCAATAATGCTTAGATAATATAAGTACTCATGCTGGATAAACACTAAGAATGTCCACTGTACTAATGAAATCAGCAAGCTTCAGTAGTTTTTTGCTATATATGACGAAAACCTCCACCCTGAGAAGTAACCTATGTAGAGTGTCCAATTATCTTTTGGCAAAGGTGCATTACCTTTCAAAATTTCATATCACTGGCAATGCTGCAGAACCTGCTGCCTGACAGTTTTTGTAAGCTCTATTGTGGAAGCAATTCCCATCTAGATCAGGTCCTAAATTTTACTAAATAGAAAACTATAATTTTTCCACTGTATCAAATTGTCAATATATGCAAACAGTATTTTGGCAGTAGGTTATCACAGGATTTCAAAATACTTTCTCTGCAATCCATGCTTAAATTTAAAGTGACTCACAAGTAATGTTTCTCATCTACATAGGAAAAAAAAAGCTACAGATTTTATTCCTGTATGAAATATAGTGCACTTGCAGATGGCCAGTGAACATTTCTAAATAAATTTAATATGCCATACAAAGAAAGTTTGAAACGTGACCACCTAAAGTTAGGGTTCTGTGTTGATATTTACATTTACAAGACAATAAATACATCCTCTTGTACCAAACTGCTGAGCATGTGAAATTTGAATTGAAGAGAAATGAGTTGTAAGAGCTCAGGACTTTGAAAAAAACAGATTTAAAATACCTTTTCAGTAAGTAGACACAACATATATTGCAGTACAATTAAATATGTATGAATTTAACTTTAAACAAATTTACTTTTAACTTTTTGGCTGATATTTTCTAACAAAAATATATGATTTGCACATTCAGCATTCTTTAAGGTGAAAATCAGGAGATAACATTTATATTAAACTGTTTCTGAAATATTATTATTTCTAATAGACTCATACCTTATAGTAGCTGGCAGTTATATTTTAAAGCTTAGTACAAACATCAGCAAAATAATGTCTTGCAGTTGATGCACAGGGAAGCAAATCTTTTGGGGCTTATATTCTTATGGAAATCATAGGATGAAACTGATGATTCACTGAAAAGAAAAGACAAGAAAATCACAAAAAGATGGGGTATGTATATTTGGTTTATTCCTTTGATTTAGTATTGAATCCCTGACTGAAGATGGTGACGCATAATATTTGGATGAAGGGTAGATGTTGATTAATTAAATTATATTTACTGAGGAAAACAAGTAATTTCTGAAAAAAACTTTGCATAAATGCATATACACTATCTCCAGTGTATTCTGCTTCTACCTCCTCTACATATGCTTATGCATATAATTTTTCCTAGACATATATTCTTTTATGCCTATTAACATGAGGGTTACTTTTTCATAAAAAACAGCTGTATCCAGCTTTGTGAAATCTGGTCAGATGAGTGAGGTGGCACTCTTTTGCAGGCCTGGCCAGTTAAGAGGCAAAGTTCAGCTAAGGACATGAGCTCAGTTGGATATGACAGATCATGAGAGGGTAGCACAGGATACTGACAATTAAAGCAAGGTCTAAGGGCATAGCATGGAGAGCAAGGCAGAAGTGACAGTGACAGGACAAAGCCACAGCACTTCTTGGGGGCTGTGCAATTAAGCAGGAGAGGAAATGCTGCCTAGGATTGCACTATTTGTGACAAAGTAAAGACTGAGAGAAGTAATTTACATTGTTTCTCACACAGCAATTTGAATCCCACCTTGCAGATGTTTGCTTCCAGTGATCCAAGACAAGCTGGTATGATCTCTGGTGCCCTGTGACACAAACAAAAAATATGATTTCTGGTTGTCTGGCAGTTCTCTGCTGAGCTCCACTTAACTTTCTTATCTATGTCTTCCATCACAATGTCTTTCAGACCATGACTCACCATATGAAAGCTCAAAATCCATGGGATTCCGGGACACCAGAGCTATTCAGCATTTTCCAGGAATTACACCTTCCCAGCACAGCCTCTTCTCTGCTGTTGATTGTAACTTTTTCCCTGGAAGAGAAAGGTTAAATGACTTTTAATGTGGAGGTAATGAAAGTGTATTTTTAGGACATTTTTATTAACTTCCACAGAGAAGAAGCACAAACAGGGAGGCCAGGAATAGAACAGTAAGAAGTTGGGAATTATGATGTGAAGGCCTGATGCTCTGCAGTGAGGTAGAGTAGCACCCACAGTGGACTTGACTGAGAGAAGCTCTGCTGCAGGGTGATTGGGGAGTGGTGGTTTGAGAGCACTATGAACTCTGAACTGGAAACTTAGCTCATGCACCACCATTAAAGACCTCTCTACTTAGATGCAGGTTCAAATAAGGGAACTTTCAGTGAAAGATTAGGATTGAGGGAGAAGTTATTTTCCAGAACTCAGTCTATACTTGTTCATTGGGCCAAATGAGCTACATCCATCAGTACTGAGAGAGCAAGCAGATATCTTATTAAGTGTGCTTTCTGTCTTTGTAAGGTCAGGGAGATGCGGACAGTGTCCCAAACATTTGGAAAAAACAAATGTTCTAACATCAAAAATCCAGGAAACTACATGCAATTCACTTTTGACACTGAGAAAATAATGGAACAAATCCTCTGGCAGCATGTTTCTGAGCACAAGGAGGATAATAAGGTACTTGGGAACAGTCAATATGGATTTACCAAGGATAAATGATGATTGACAATGTAGTTGCCTTCTGTAATATCTGGGACTGATGGCCCTATTGGTGCAAAATGGGTTCCATTGACAGACAGGGGCAGCAAGAGCTAACAGTGCCCTCAAGACCCTAAAGTGTTCTTGCCCTTACTCAGTTTTGCGCACCAAGGTGAAGTGCATATTTGTTCCTGTGATTTATTTTCCCTTTGATTTCATTATAGCATTCCAGTTTCTACTGCACATTCACTTCATCTTTTGTCTTGTTTCTGATATGCATGCCTAAACTTATGTGCTAGCATCCATAAATAATGAATCAAAATCAGAAGTCAGTCACCAATTAAATTTTAGTACAAGAGGTAACAGAAGCTATGAAGTTTAATTTTTATTCACTGCTACTGATGAAGAAAGAACATCTGTATCATCCAGATCTTATGAGTGAGAAGACTTGATGAACCTTTGAAGGACAGAGATATTTATAAATATTAATTCTCATTTATGTTCACATCACTGCTAACTAAATCTGATTGACCTTAAATGGAACAGTTTTTACTTTTGGTTTGTATCATGTTTCAACTGCCCCTCTGTACACATTGATTTCAAATGTTAATAATCTGTTCTTCAGCTGAAGATGATGTAATGCTCACAAAAAGGCAGTATCATATTTTAAGTGAAGGCAATGAATGCATCACAGACCCTAAACATTGTTTAAAAAGTAACTGTGTCCTTTTAAAAGCAAAAAAATCATCCTGGAACAGGGTGTGTTGCGTGCATGAAAATACATTTTGCCAGCTGGAACACTGAAAATGTTTACAGTATGTTCACAATATGATTTATTGGAGTTTACAGCTCTGGGATGGGTACATTCTCTAAGGTACTAGATTGCCTGGAGCCTACACATTTCTCCATGTTCTTAAATCACTTCCAAACTACTTTTAAAGTATATTAGCCATACTTGCTAAGCCTCCTTGTTCTATGACAGCCAGAACCACAAGCACAATCTGTGGAATCTATGTCAACAGATGGATGTCAAAAAAAACCAAACCAAACCAAACCAACACAAACGAA
>VZTJ01002367.1:71220-129693 GCA_013397795.1 Orthonyx spaldingii | reverse complement strand
AAAAAAAAAAAAAAGAAGAAAAAAAGAAAAGAAAGCAAGCTTACCTATGTGAATTCACCCCAAATAAATGAAACGACCAATAACTTAGAGATATGATTTCCTTAAACAGCATGGATGGGGAGCAATTGAAAAGACCATTTTACAGCATTTACTTCCTTTGCAGCATTTAAATTCTACAACGTTTTAAAAGGGTATTGAGGTCATGGGTATCCAGGAGGGGTTAAACAGACATGATCTTAAACTAGAGTTATTATTTGGGCAAAATAGTGCACTAGCGCAAACAGACATTTCTGAAAATACGTTTTTGAAATGTTTTTCTGATAAATGAAATATCGCAGTGCTCTCTAGCACAATTTCTTCATAGATATGTTTGTATATTGCAACTAAGTCTTTCTTTAAAAGTTAGAAACTGTTTTCTGCCCATCCTTCAATGAAGTTTCTTCATTTAGAGACTCATTTTCATGGTGCTTTTATGCATCACCTTTTTTCAACACTCTCTTAAAATAAGGATATTAGGAAAACATAATGTTCCAAAATTCATTCCAAGAATGCATGTGTGGGGGTCATCAGTAGGTTAATACATCCTTACTAATAAAACTAACTTCTCAATTTTTTTTATGTCACATTATCACACATAAGTCTTTAATATGCTGTATTCAGGTTTGTTTGATATGACCTCTACATTTTTTTTCAGAATCACTGCCACTCCACACACAAGCATTGTAATATTACTCTGTATTTTATTCCCAGGATGCATTATAAAAGGGTTTCTTACAGAATGAAACCCATCAGAAACAGGCTCTTTGCATAGACACTAAGACTGCTCACAAGGTAACTATGCAAAGTAGATGGAAATCTCCTTGTCACAAGTGACAAATGTTACACGAGATAAGGTAAGGAAAGAAATGCATGGCCCTCAGATGATTCTAAATAGAATTAAAAAGTATCACATAATTGTGATTTATTTGTTCTAACATACACCAAACTTGTTCTAGTCCATCCTGCTGTACCAGTCTCTAACAATTCATGGTTTGCTATTACATTAATGCAACATTTTACCCTGCAGATGGGCTATAGAGCCATAAACTCATTAAACTGCATCAACCAGTTTTCCAAATCCTTCTAAGGAAACAAATTCTTCATATAAGAAGCAGTCATTCATTGAGTAGGTATGACTTGCATTCCATCTTTCTAGATTTATAATTGTAATATCACTGTACAGAGTAAATGCTATCTAAGTGCATCACTTATCAAATAATCCAGACAGGGTTTTTTGAGTGTGTTTTCTTCATTACGTCTCATTCCACTAACTTTTATGGCACGTATAAATCTTCCCAGTGATGGTTTTCATGTTTATTTCCAGATCACGGATTAAAAATATTAAATCACACTGGTTCAGATCCTGTGGAAAATGTTTGAAATACACTCATTTGATTATTGCATACTTCAGCGAACATTTCTAGAGATTTGAGAATTACCCAGGTCTTAATTAATTTAGTAATGACCAATGAACTCTCTAGTCATTAGCATTCACAAAAGATATCCTAGTTTCACGGTAAGAAAATGTCACATTCTGCTTTCTGTCATAAGTGAAGTGTGACCCATTCTTACACAAATCACTATAAACCTTACTATAATATTTGTCGTAGAAACTTAGAAAGGTTTGTTTTGGAAGGGGCCTTAAAGGTCATCTGGTTCCAACCCCCCTACTGTGAACAGGGACATCATTCACTAGACCAGGTTGCTCAAAACCCTATCCAACCTGGCCTTGAAAACTTCCAGGAAGGGGCCATCCACAGCTTCTCTGACCAACCTGTGCCAGTGCCTCACCACCCTCTCAGTAAAGAATTTTTCATAACATCTAATCTAAATCTACCCTTTTTTCGTTTGAAGTAATTCCCCCTAGTCCTCTTACTACGTGCTCTTGTAAAATGTCTCTCTACAACTTTCTTGTAGGCTTCTTTCAGGTACTGGAGGGCTGCTAGAAGGTCTTCTTAAAGCCTTCTTTTCTTCAGGCAGAACAACACCAAATCTCTCAACATATCTTCATAGGAGAAGTGCTCCAGTCCCCTGATCATCCTTGTCACTCCCCTTTGAAATTGCTTCAGCAGGTCCATATCCTTGTGTTGGGGGCCCCAGAGTTGAATACAGCACTGCAGGTGGGGTTTCATGAGTGCAGAGTAGAGGGGCAGAATCATCTCCCTTGACCTGCTGGCCACATGTCTTTTGTTGCAACTCAGGAGAGAGTTGGCTTTCTGGTTTTCAATCCCATGTTGATGGCTCATGTCCAGCTTTTTGTCCACCACAAACCCCAAGTCCTCCTCATCTGGGCTGCTCTCAATCTCTGCCCAACCCATATTTCTGCTTGAGACTGCCCTGACCCAAGTGCAGGACCTTAGGGCAATCCCGACTACTTTATATGTGTTCACAGTGTAGTAGTCTGCACTTAGTAATGCACAACAATATTGAAACAATGAATAGTAAAAACAATTTTAGTTTTACACTGTTATTATATTACTTTTACACATTGCTTTTCAAATTTTTACGTTCTACTTATTATTTTTTATACGCCACTCATTATTCTACCACTTTGCCACAAAAATGTAGTACTTAGCTATGCAAGTAATCTATGTGTAGGCCATCATGGTATCTGAGTTCTTAAAGATCACCAGTATCTTTGTTTGCTCCTCTCTTTCCCAGTTGTCTGGGGAGCTGAGGTTATATCACAGTCATTTGAAAAACAATTATAAATAGAGATTTAGAAGATGAAGTCTTTCTTTATTTCTCATTATTTATACTTGCTCCAGAGTTATTGGTAACTGTGATCTAAGTAACTGTGTGCTAGGGTATTACATTTAAGTGCTGTGAGCCAACATACCTAGGTAACTGAAAGATAAAGCATATTTCTAATGAATTAAAAAAAATGGTTTCACTTTTACTTCTTGTATCCAGTTTTATTTCTTAGAACTGTGTCATAATTATGCATCTATACACATATTTTTATTTAAGGTGAAAAGATCATGTCAAAAATGTGATAACCATGTGGTGCTAAGAAATTTGAATATTTAATTCCTGTTTTTAGACAATAAATTCCTGATTTTACAAAAGAAACATGCATTTTATATTACTATAATATACTAATTCTTCTTTTTTAGTTCTTAAGGCAAGTGATTGTAGAATGAATAATATTCAGATTATAGTAATTCCTATACATATTCATCTGTGAGCTACAGTGAGTCAAATAGGCTGACATTTTCCTCAGGAAAAGATTCGATGTGAAATTCAACTTATGACCCTACAGGATAGCAAGACTGATTAAATCTTCATATACTTGCCGCATTCTATTTTTCTCCAAAGGCAACCACCTTTTCTCTGAAGGCTGTATAGGTGTGGGTTGGCATTATAGAGCAGAATGATATTGAGAGTAAATAATTAGGTTTCTTTGGAGGGAAACCTGCCAGCATTTTTTAGGTTTGTGTTCTAAAAGTCGCTCTATATTACCTGCATTTTCTTCTTACACTTGCATTCTTGTATCAGTAAGATTCAGTGAGTGTTGTGCAACATTTGAACAGGTTGTCCGGAGAGGCTGTAGGTGCCTCATGCCTGGAAACATTCAAGGTCAGGTTGGATGGGATTTCAACTAACTTGATCAAGTTGAAGACACAATTTTTCAAATCAGAGAGGTTGAAACCAGATCTACGAAGGATCCTTTCAACCAAAATCATACGACTTTATGATTCCATTACATACGTTGTTTTGATAGGTAATGTTTTATTATTTAATTAAGTTTAGCTATCTTTATAGTTATTTTATTTTATCTTTGAACTAAGAACAGAAGAAAATCACTTTATTTGAACAAAGAAATATTTCTATTAAATACTATTCCAGGATGGCTTTATAAAATCTTTACATTTTAATCTTTTTGACAGCCTCTTAAAATAATCTGGTTATTGTTAGGGTATAATTATATCAGTCTTCCATCAATTTTCACTTACACTGCTGCAGTTCCCCAGAATTAAATAGATTATATGTGATCATTAAGAACTGCTAAATTTAATGTCATATTGAGAGGTAAATTATCTTAATCATATTCTAAACCCTGAGATCTTTAGAAACTGTGCAACTATAAAACTATTCAAAGTAAGCATTGGTGATAGCTTAATACTTTCACTTGTAAATATTACTGGTTCATTTTAATTTGGTTTGTACCTCAAAACTGCCTCTGAACATTTCCAGACTCTTGCTCTTTTAAGTTATTTTAATGCTGTTTTATTAATCCCATTCATCTTTTTTTTTTTTTTTTTTTTCCTTCCCTAGCTGCTTCTGGTGTATTTTGAACTTGATTCAATGAGAAAATTAAAAATGCATGTCATAGGGGAAGATGTTGCAATTCTTTTCAGTATTTTCAGGTAAAACATATTAATTTCTCTTAGTAGGAATGGTCTTATCATTGTAGAAAATGTCATCATCTGATTTCAGCAAGAAACTGTATTTCTTTATGAAAGAGATGGCATTTTCTATTCCTGCTTTACAACAAAACTGGATTTTTGGCAGGGAGAAAATCTCAGCTTCTCTTGAGTTTATACTTTTGTTCGATTAAAATTATCACAGTTATGGTCATGCTTTAGGATTTTACAAGCATAATTTTTACGAACATAAACTTTGTCATTTTACAGACATTCTGTTACAAAAGTATAATTACTTAGAACTTTTATATGAATTTTGGTGCAAGTTCCACTAGTTTTGTAAAATCCTTTAACCTACATATGGAAATTTAATGAGAAGAAAGAGCAGAAAAATGTAAAATCAGGAATCTAAACATTGAGTGTAAATAATTAGGTTTCTTTGGAGGGAAACCTGCCAGCATTTTTTAGGTTTGTGTTCTAAAAGTCGCTCTATATTACCTGCATTTTCTTCTTACACTTGCATTCTTGTATCAATAAGATTCAGAATGACAGTTTAGCCCTATGAATTAGATGGTAATATCATACCTCAGTTCTTTGCTGATAGGAACCATTTTCCTTTTACATTTGGCTTTATCTTTCTTTCTAATTTACTAATACAGAAGTATTCTTTCATTAAATTAATTTGAAGAGAGAGTTATACTAATAGGGTATATAATACTTGAAAAACACTTGTTGATACGTTATTCCAATAGCCTGCAATTAGAAAAATTGAACAACTTTGGATTAGTTCTTTACTCATTGGATCTTAATGGTAGCAGGGTTTTCAGGCTGTTTTCCAATAGTCTTTCATGCACATACTAAAAAAATGTCTTTGATGAAGTGTAATGAATTCTCTACTGGATATTAAATAAGTTCAGTGACTTTAATTATTGATTTTAGAGCATATAATTCAATGTAATAGAGTTAGTCAGCTAATTGATATTAGCTGCAAATGCTGAAATAAATGATGAAATATTGTGTAGATTTATAAAAAAAGGATGTGGATTTAATGCTTTTGAAAAAAAGGGAAGCATTATTACTAATTACAAGCTAAACAAGATATAAAAGAATGTTTCTGAAGTATTCCTTCATTATACTATATATTTCTTTACTTTTAATATAAATATAATCTGTATTTTAGTCTAAAAACCAAATTCAGAGTGTCTTGTCCCTTTATGATTTTGAATTGTGGTGAAAAAATAAAAAGGACATAGATGTACTGAAAGAGTACACAGTTGTAAAATTGTACAATTTTGAACAAACCTAGAAAGACTGTCTAGTAGTGGAAGTTTGTATATGCTTCTTACATCACTGTTTGGTCAGAATTTTAGAGTTTTCTAGTTTAACTATCCTATATGAGACCACAGTCAATGCTATTTGTAAGAACTTAGTCCAAAGCTGCACAGAAAGAGAAGACACCTTTATTTTGGTGTAAAGGGGGAGAAAAAATATTCAGAAATGGAAATACTCCTGATTATGTGGACTCTACTGTCACCACTCATAAACCACACCTAGTTTTTAGAACAAGGCAAGTGTATGCATGGGAAAGCATCTACAGACTTGCAGTGATGTCATATGACTTCAATTTTAGCTACATCACCCTGTAGTGATTTCTTTTAATATTTCCATTATTGCTTATAATCCATAAAATACACCATGGATACTTCTAGTGGCTATTTGTTTAATATATAATTTGTTTACAATTCATAGCATTTTTACTTCAAACCCAGAGAGAATTTTTAGTTTGAACCAATCTGTTTCCCATCAGCACTGTTAATCCTTAAAACTAGACATGGGTGCCATTAACAGGCTTCCAAAATCCTTAATATTAGCAGAGGGACAGAGATCTGGAACAGGTTTTTCTTCAGCAGGCTCAACACCAGAATGAAAGCCGTAGCTGTAGCCTTAAATTAGGCTCTTTTAGAACACATTTGTTTCTGAACAATTCCTTCTGCTGAAAATTTACCTTGTATCCTTTCATATTCACCTGGGCTAAAAGGGATTTCTCAACCTTGCCAATGTTTTTCTTAAATTTTGCAAGTCATTAAAAGGCTTCTCACATTGCAAACTTCATGTAATAGTTAAAATAATATATACAAGGCAAATAGAAATTTAGAAATTTAGGCAGATAGAAATATGTAGCAGTGCATCACACAGCAGTTCTCTAGAGGAGTTTAATAAACACACTTCCCCTGATTGCTAGGACACTTTTACAATACTGAAGAGGAAGGAGTAGCAGTACTCTGCAAAATCTACCCAGCTATTATTTGTGAAAATTCCAGGGTACACAATGTAATTTGAAATCACTTTTTCTCCAACTTTTTGTCTACAGACTTGCTAGTAATCATCATCTCTTTCTGCATAGTCTGTGAACTTCAGAAATCATCAACAATCTGTTAGCATGGCAATTAGTGTAAGACCATCAGTGGGTGACAAACAGCTGCTGCTTGTAGGTGGAATTATCCTATAGATTTTATTCTAGCAAAACCTTCTACAAACTTTTTGTGTATCTCCACATGGGATTGCACTGTCATTTCAGAAAACTGGCTTGGAACATGAGAAGCCAGGGCTGTGACCCATGATAACATCCCTTCAGGAGCAGACCATCAGTGAACTATTAATGATACAACTGTCCACACCAATGTCAAAACTGAACATTAGAGATGGAATTTTAGCTTTGTGCTTGATTTTTTATCTTTTGTTGAAGGCTTACTGAGGTTCAGAAATGTTCATACTTTCAATTTTTCTGCATGATTTGAGTGTCTGTGTGTTCATACACAAAAAATTCTAAGAGTCTGACACTTTTACTTACGCAGTTACTTCAAAATTGTTTAATGATGCTGAGTGGAACTACTGGCAATAAGGACAGCTTGTTTATTTATTCATAAGAGAATTATTCTCATGCTTTGAAATTGGGTTTATCGCACTTTTCTATGATAGCTTACTGTTTGCTCTAAGAAATGTCTGGTTTGTTTCTTCTATTTTGAAAATGTACTAAAATGTTTTCTGAAGTTAATAACTCATTAGAACCTTGGCAGGTAAAAAAGTAAAGTGTTGCTACAGTCCTATTCTAATAGCATAATGAAAAGTATTGCAATAGGCAAAAAAAAAAAAAAATCGGTCAGTTTAATCCACCGGTACTTGGCAGATATTGAAACATTCTAATTATCTTGCCCATATATTTAAATGTTTCTTGGCTTTAGGCCAGAACAGAATACTTTGCAGCTGAAATACCGCTAAGTAGAATGAACTGAATATTCTTGATAGAAAACTTGAGCCAATGACAGTGAAAATTTGAATTCCATCTCTGTCAACTGATAACTCATCAAAATTACTTAAGGATAGAGTCTGTCTATGTCTGTGTGGAACTGAAGCACATACAGAAATAAACAAACAAACAAATAAAAAGGACTGAATTTTCCTTACTCCTTAAGAAATCAATATTAAGACTAGAAAGGTTAACTGTTCCTAAGATGAGGAATACTCTTATGTTACTAATTGTACATAAATTTCTCCATAGCTATAGGTAAATTCAAGTAGGAAAATGCAGGCAAACACCAATTTTAGTTGTGTTATATAAAGAAAGGAAATCTGCTCTATTCTCAGTATGAAGAAGCATAAAGACATATAAATTAACATATGAATAGTCAGGAATATTTTAGAATCAGAATGTTGTTTAACCAACATATAAAAAGAGAATTACTACTCAGTTATGAAATCTGATGTTCTATATTTGTAAGAAACTTTTTTGCAACTATTCCTTTCATATTTGTGTTTTGTTATTACAATATAAATCAATTTTATTGAAATGCAAAAAGATTTTTTTGGGAAACAACATAAAGTTTAAGTCAAAAGCAGTGTTGTTTCATTTGTTTGAAATGGTACTAACTAGACCTCATGAGGATTGGGATTTTTTAGATTGTGTTACTTTTGCATTTTTTCTTCCAGCAATGCCCATTACTGGAAGAATGAGATTTTTAATTCAACAAACACTGTGTAAAAAGAGAACAGCATAGTGCTACTTTGACCTTTTCAGTGTTCCTTTTTTTAATGGCAGCTCATGTACACTGCTACCATGGCTATTACAATCTCTGAGGATAAAAGAGAAGATGGCCAACAAATCAAAACACGTTACATTTAAAAAGACAGATTGTATATGAAGGTTTTATGGAGTATTCAACTAAATGTTCATTTTAAAGAAAATGGAAAATTGAACAAACTCCCACTAAAAAGGCTGTTCAGGTTTTTCTTAGTTTCTTGAAAATAATTTGCAAATTAAGACATGCATTCTTGCAAGGAACATATTAATTATAATGAAAATATTAAGACCATGCATTTGAAGAAGAAAAGTGTACAGAAAAAGTGCAAAAAATTAAACATTGGAGATTACAAAACATAAAATGACAAAATAAATCTCAAAAGCTTGAGGTCATAGATTGACATTGGACCTTGTAACTGTGATCTGTCTGTCAGCTTGAAACACAATTAAATTACATGGTCTTTATGACATTATTATGTTAGTATAATGTAAAGAGGAATATTTCATTACTATGTATTGCATTTATAAGGTCCTTGTTTTTTTGGCTTTCTTGAAATTAATTTATTAGCAATAGAAAAAGCGTGAGTTTTGAGAATAAATGTCATTTCATCTTAAGGCAGACATTCAAAATAAATAAAATTAACTATATTTAGAAGGTGCCTGCTTTTATTCATTGACTGAAAAAATATTTCATATTGTTAGATTAGATATAGATTTTAACATCTCTGGAATTAAACTTGGGCCTGAAACACTAGGTAGGATGAATCCTAACTTTTTAATGTCAAAGTTTACAAAATTAGAGCATAGTTCATCAAACCTAGCTGTATTTTCATTCATACACCGTGCTATAAGAAAAATTAGGTTTGTTTTCCCCATATCTTTCCCTTGAGCTGTATTTCAGAACCTCAGTGCTCTAATGGTTACATGACATTCTTCCTGTGTACTGCCTATATTTTTTTCTTGACCAAATTTTCTCAGTAAATTCTTTTATCAGTACCATCTTTTCTCAAATTAAATATCACCACATGAAAAGCCTTTGTTCAGGTCAGCAGCCTTTGCTCTTTCTATTTCTAACAATTGAACATATACTGAAGAGTCTTTACATTGTACTTCAGGTGCAATTCAAAAAAAGCCTCTCAACAACATTTGTGTCTTAACGCATTAACTATATAAGTTTTTTGTCAATGTAAATTCTTCAATGTAAACTGAATGTTCTTTTATCTACATTGTTCTAGCAAGTATTACTGTCACATTTCAAAATAGTCTGAAATTAAATTCACAGTATTTCACACAAGTTTCTCTCAAAACCTTTTCTGATTTTGCAACATCCTAAGCAGCTGGCACTTCTGATAAATCACACCATCCATGGATGAGTGAAGAGATGTTCCTGAGTGGAGCACTCACAAAAGTACCTGAGAAGAAAATCTGACCGAAATAATTTTATTGTCTCTAATATAACAGTATTTCCTATTTAATGAAAATTCTATGATTAGAGGTCTTTGATCATCATATAATTGCCAGACATCTCAGCTTAGATCCTGTCAGCTGTGATGCATCTCGATCATGGGGCAAAGACTCCAATAAGATACCGGGTTTTAGACTCTTACCATATGTCTTGCAAAATTTCAACAGTTGAGTGTAGAAGTTTATTTTCTATGACGTTTATCGCTGGAACTTGTAAAAGATTCTCTTTTTGAACACTATGAAATGAACTGAAATTGTTAGACTTTCAGGAAAAAAAAAAATCTGAGCCTATCTACTTCTCTTGACATGGAGTTGTAATTTAGGCCTAATTGCCATTTTGAAACAACACTGGAGTCACATGAACTTTACACATCAAAGGCTCTTAAGGTCATCTGCAATATTGACTTTGTACTAAGACCATGTTTCCTCATGGGAATTTAAACTTCTGTTTGTTAAATGCATTGACCTGCCTTTAAAACTACTGCCAAAATAATCCATGATTTATCTTTTTTGAAGTGTTTCTCGCAGCATTACCTGAGTCCCATGATAATTTGGAAAGAAACATTTAAATTTAAATTATCCAGAAACCATAAAAGGATCATATTTGTTCTCCTAAAAAACTTCAGTTGAGATCAGGGGTAACATTGGAAAAATATAGTCTCCATAGAAAATATTTCATGTGTTATATGCATGAGATGCATACACATGTATTATTGTATCTATCAAAGAGCTACAAATACCCTGCAGTTAACAAAAAACATCCCCTTAGAAAGCTACCTGGTATGTAAGGGTTAAAAAAAAAAAAAGTTTATTCTGATAGAACATGATGAAGTATTTAAAATAAAATAAAATTTAAAAAATTAAAATAAAATAGTATCTCATGAAGCATGATACAATACAACACAATGCAGTTGGGTCCTCCACTACTGGAGACTTTAGTTTTCAGTTAAATATGAATGTTACTTTCAGTTCTTACAATATGATGAAATTTCAAAAAAAATTAACATGCTTATTAGTCTTCTGAACTATAATTGCTTAATAATGCCAGTAGCCTCAAACAGACATGATGTTGTCTGATGTAAGTACAAAAGATGGAGAAGATAAAATGAAAAAATAATAATAAAACATCATCCAGAAAACAATGCTTAAGTTTGGTCTTCACTTTGAAGTAATATACAGGGACAAAAAGGAAAAATAATTAAATACAACATTGAAAAGGTATTCTAAAACTATGTTATGCATGAGCTGCTTAGTCTACATCCAGACTGGACTGCTACACTTTTAATGGAATATAAGGTCAGTTAACTTTTTTATTCATTAGCAAGCAGAAATTCAGCTTTCTTGTTTCTCTCCTTTATCTTAATCTGAATGTAACACAGATCAAAGCTCTCTTAAAAGCTCAGTGCAGTTTCCTGAAAAGAAAGGCAAAAAGAGCCATCTGCCCAAGTCCCTGTTTTCCTTCTGAAATTCATTGGCAATTACTCATATCAGAGGTTCTTTGAGTCAGGCTTCAGACTAGGGTTTGATTTTTGAAATTTACCTCACTACAATACTTTATGTCAAAGTCACTCACAGATGGTGCAGTAATGCTTTTATATTCCCATAGTGTAAACTTAGCAGGAAAATTGCTCTTAAAGAAAAGCCATGGACTTATATTTGAAACCTACTAGAACTGAAAGTCATTGGCAGCTGCATTTAGTTCTTTAAATCAGGTCCATAATTAAAGTCAAAGTCATGTCAACATGTATTTTCAGGGCCCACCAGTTATTTCCCCCACTGTGAACCAGTGGTTACAATATAGATTCCTGCTATTCAGAATTACTATGTTAGAGGTGGTCATATATCTATTGACTCTATGTATAAATGGAAGAACTGAGGGCTGTTATGCTTATTAAAGTGCAGTGGAAGAAAAAAAGGCAGTTTGACTAGTCTTTCACAAAACTTATGTCTGTGCTATTTCATCACCAAATACAAAATATATCCTTAGAATGTAAAGTGACTCTGAGCTGGATTATAGCTGTTATTGACAGACTTCACAAATTACATTCAAGAAATAAATAGGAGGTACATTGCCCTCTTATATGTTCTGTATATTTGGCTTTGTTCTTTACATTTCTTCTTTAGATATCTAGATTTAAAATCATGTTTTAGATTGCTCAGGACCACAGAATATGGGTAGCCCATGTCCAGTGTCCTATGAAGCTAGAGAAATAAACCCCGCCTGTTAAGTCTGATTAAACACTGAAACTTTAATACCTACTTTAAAATAATTTAGATAAATATTTTACCTAATAAGTAATTAAAAATATTTTTCAGAGAAAATAGATTTTTGAATAGTCAAATACTGAATGACACCCAAACTTTCAGTATTTGAAATTATGTTTGGTGTTGTGTCTACCAGCTCTAAAAGCTCAGCTAATGTGTTATAGGTAGCAGTGTAGTTAGCTAACATATATTAAAATGACAGCATGAGTTTGCCTGTAATCACTGTAATTGAGATTACTCTGAATGTTTTATTTCCTAGGCTGGATATTAGCCTGCTTTTTCTTTTACAATTACAATTCAAGAACGAGAAGCTTAGGTATGACAATAAAAACAAGGGATTTATTTTATTTTTATGCAGGTCTGAAAGGAAATATTAGAAACTTGGTTTATTTCTTGATCTATGACATGTAAGGATGCTAATTCATTTAGAATAGGGAAATAATTGAATGCATTTAATTCATTATTTTTTATGGAATTGTATGGCAAAAAAATATATACACAGCTTTTTACTCTGCAGCAGGTAAGTGATTATGTTTGGGGTTTCTCTTCTGCACACTCAAGAGTAAAATACATAATCTGAATTCCAGGATATCTTCATGATTTCTTTAATGTGATTTACACTTGGTAACTACTTAATTTTTAACTTGATTGTGGTCTCGCATAAGTGGGGTTAAGTTAATAATATTACATCAAAGGATGGCATATTTGAGGATATCTGTCTCCTTTTCTGCATAAAAGAAGGTATGCTATCAAGTAGATTGCAATATTATTGCTAACACCTAACTTAGAAATTATGTTTTTTATCATTGATACACCATAAACCTTGTGATAAACCCAGATGAAGTGACTTTCAGAACTGTATTCCTTTTAATATGCAGAAGGAAGAGAAAACTTGAAATTGATACATGAAATCAAAATTAGACCTTAACATACTCAGAAACCTTTCCGCTCCCTTCCTTCCTCATGCCACTTCACAATGCTCTTCCTTAATACTCTCGATTGTAATTTCTGTTTAGGACAGGAATTATTATTTTTTGAATATTAATTTTTTACTGATTGTTAAGCAAAGGTAGAAGTATAACAGAGAGGGTATTAGTACCCATTGTCCTGGATGAGTGAGTCTTGTCACGGGTGCTCTTTATCAACCTAGCAAAAAAATCTAGAGACTCTTGAATTCCATGTTTTTATGTGTCTCACCCCAGAATGGCAGAAAGGTTGACTGGGAGGGATCTCTGGAGGCTATCTGGTCCAATGTCTAAAATGTCAAAACACTTCTAGTTACAACATATTAATCCAGTTTTAGGTTCAGCATCAAATGTTGTGGTTTCCCACATGAATTAAGATTATTTTATCTGTAAATCTATGCCGCAAATACCTTAGATTTATGTCCACATAATGATAGTTTAAATTCTTCAAACTTCCCACTGCTTCAGAAAAAAATTATTTTATGCTTTTTATTAATTTCAACTACTAATTTATTAATCCATAATTAAAATGAATAAATTATCAGTAGAAACTAATGAAAAATGATACATTATCTCCAGGATTTTAAAAATAGCTCTGAGAATTTAAATATTCTATAACTCTATGTAATAATATGGAATGGTTTTAAAAGTCTGTCCTCTTCTGTTGTGTGTATAATTTTTAAAAGAAATTACTCACATTAGTAATTATATTTCCAATAAAGGCTTCTTCAAGTCAAAGCTGAAAGGAGAAAGTATCTGATTTTCCAGAATAATCATAATCCACGTATTTATTATATTGGTGGTTGGTGGCTAACTCAGGTCTCTGGAAATTTTCCAAAATTCACCATCTATTTTTCCTTTGTTGCAGAATGAAGATTAACTGCTAACAAAGCTGTGCAGATAATATTGTTGCTATTATTGTTGCTATAGTTTATTATCATTTCCGTTATAGGAGTACTTTATCTCAAAATAGCATCTAGTCAATAGAAGGACAAGACAGTTACCTTATGTAGCATTGATATGATCTGTAGTTCAGCTAAGATGTTGAGTAGATCATAAAAATTCATCATGTGCATTGTAACAATTAAGATACACTTGAGTTAAAATAGCTGAAATTCCCACCATGCTTTAAAAGCTAAGGTTGAAAGGACTGAATACCTTCTTTTAATTAATTTGAAACTGGAAAAGAATCAATAATGTTTATAAAGGTTGTATCATGTACTGGATTAGTACTTTTCTAATATTTGGATGAAATTTCTAATTCAGTACTCCTAGAAAAATAAGTTTTTTCTTGATATGTTCAGTTTGTATTTCCCTGAAATAATATCTTTGACCTCATAATAAAGATATTTTTAAGAACTTAAGATCTTTCCGCCAAAATTGAGTGTTAATTTGAAAAAATATGATACTTTATTTGAACACTTATTAAAAAAAAGTATCTCCAAAATCTGCTTTTTTCAGAGAACATATAATAATATGAAAATATCAACATTATTACTATTACTGTAAATTGAATTCCCATCCAAAAATGGTAATTCATTGTAGGCCTCTTGGTTTAAATGGGATAGATACCAGTTTTGCAGACAATTAAAAACCTCATATACAAAGTAGCAAACTAGTCGTGTCCATGTCTCATTGCCTTTGTCAACTAGAATGTGTTATAAACACTATAAGATCACTGATTTTCTCCTTCCTGCTAATTGGGTCTGCTGGTTGCATCCATACTCTGTATGCCTTGGCATGAACAATTGCAGTGGGAAAGAGGGGTAGCAGTTATGCTGCTGAAGGCTCTCAAAACTATGCAAAATGTACCACTCACACTTCTTAACTTCCCAACACTGCCATGACGTGACTGCAAAAATGGAAACTACAACCTCTCCATGTAAATGTGATTACACTATCTGCCTGGAAGAAGAGGACCAATATGGTAGCAATTCCTCTGGGTTTGGCATTGGTTGCCTAAATCACAAAACCAAACTTGGCTTTAGAAGATTACTGTAGTTCAGTCACTCTTGAACCTGGAAGTTGCTTGTCAGTACTTCCCATTGGTAGGCAATAATACAATGTAAGTAAATGTGAAACGACCATCAGGAAGGAATAAAGCTTTTTATATTGAGTACCAACACTTCTTTAGCCCAACTACAAGATACAATAAAAGGCTTTGATGGCAGCTACCCTTCTTAAAGGTAGGCATAACTAATTATTAGCTAAAGCATAACTATGACAAATGTGAAGACAAATGATGTTATTATACAGGAAAATCTGACATAGGATTTTGAACTGGCAATGTCATTTAAAGTATTTTTAGTTTGCATGCAAAGATATCCATTTGGTTTCCTTCAAACACTTTTTGTAAGTGTAATAAAAGAAAAAAATATAATTAAATTCCTTTAGAAAAAAGTTCTATTGATTTGTTTAAAGTTGTTAATAAGAACATAGTAACAGCCACACCCACATCAGATCCAGAAATGCTAAATATAATGTATCCTATATTTCTTGTAGGATTGCAAACTGAGGAACATTATGACTGATGGCAGTCTGAATTAGTTTATTGATCTGTACTTCAGTTCATTTTAGAACTCTATTTCTGTTTGTTCCCTGGAGGGTCAAATGTTTCTGTCCAGAACTGAAGAAGTATTAATGCTAAAGAGCATGGCAGTCTGTTTTACTACTCCAGTATGTATTTGGTATGTCCTATCTATACCCTGTATGAGAAGCAGTCACCTCTATGCTACAAAATATTAGTATGATTGTATAAGAACAACATTGAATTACTTTCAGTTGAGAAATAATGTGATTCAAATACTGTTTTGAAATTCTTACAGAGTTACTTAGGGTAATTTAGCTTCAATGGTATATAGAATATGATATGAAGTATCTCCTTGATTAATGTTTCTTGGGGACATTATTCTAAAGATGGTCAAAGTTTTAATGAATTAATTTGACCATCATTATGGGTAATGTGCTGGAGACACATTAATCTAAGTGATATCTTATAGCCTATGCAGAACTAATTTATCTGGATGGGAATTTGGCAAATTAATCAGGGTTCCAATATGGGAAAGGAATTGATGCCCAGTTTTGAATCAAACAATGAATGCAGACTGGCATACATTTTTCTGTTAAGGGTTTATGAATTTGGGGGAGGTATGTTCCTCACAGATAAATATAGTTATGTCCTACAAGTGTACAGTTGTAAGGAAATGTATGAGGTTATGAATTCTAATGTGTAATGAATTATTCTTTCACTAGGATGGAAAAAAAAAATCTGCAGATTAAAAAGGATAATCATGTATCTAATTATATAAGTTTCCAAATCATAAATAATGCTGCATGTGCCATATTCAAATAAAAAAGCAATAGCAGGATTTAGAAGTATCTCTTGAATTAATGGTCTAGCACAAAGTTCTGCTTCTGTCCTTTCCAGCGGATTGAGATGTTTCATCCATTAGCTCGCTAACAGTATGTTAGATTTCCCAAGTTCACAATCATCAGGGGCTTTCAGCTTAGAGGTTTCCAATGAAGTAGAGTTTGTGATGGACAGGAAAAGGACCTCTTACTAGATACTTCTACATTTTTCTGTATTTGCTTTTTAAATCTTCTGTAACATGTTTTAGCATGCAACCAATGTGCAATTCTGCAAACCATGGAGAACTATTGTCACAGGTAGGTAGGAAAATTAGTTGGAGCTTCACAGATTCCTTAGACTTGAGTGAAAACACCTACAGAACATTATTAACTATATACAATGGCAGCTTTGTCTAACAATCTGCACAAAATTATGAATGATTATCAGTATAATCTAATTTGCTTTACTGTTGTATACGAAGCAAATTGCAACACATATCTCTATTATAGAACATAACTGTATGGCAGGAATATGTTAATAATATTGGTTTCATTTATATAAGTCAATATTCTAATAGTAGAGATCTCAGAACATGTATGACAGGATCAAGATTCTATTGGGATTTTTAGACAAAGTTTTGCATGTTTGAGGGCCTGGGCAATCTGTGACAGCCATTGAACTGAGCTGATCACTCATTTCTCAGCTTCTTGTTTTTGCTTATGCTCCATATGTGGAGTAAAAAATGGGAAATTAAGGTTCATTATGCCTGAAGAGTGGAAACTTCCTACTTCAAATAATTTTAAACACCAATAACTTTGCTGACTCCATCAGAATCAGTTGACAATTGTTTTTGATGCTACATATGTTCTCATAGTTTAGCAAAGCAAATAAAAAAATCCTTATTTCATTTATAGTAATGTAATACTCTTCCATTAAAGTGCATATAATTTTCAAAAAAGATTAATTTCCGAAAAGATTCTTTACACCTGAAGTTTTACAGCTGATACATAAAGTTTTTCCTGATCATTTGCACAACAATTC
Organism: Orthonyx spaldingii; assembly: GCA_013397795.1. Classification (NCBI taxonomy): domain Eukaryota; kingdom Metazoa; phylum Chordata; class Aves; order Passeriformes; family Orthonychidae; genus Orthonyx; species Orthonyx spaldingii. The sequence goes on along the minus strand of VZTJ01002367.1, from coordinate 112,125 downwards.
TGGCTTGAAGATCACAGAAGTAAGAATATTTGCAAATGGATTGAAATAATAATAATAATAAAAGAAATCTTAATAAATATTAACTAAAGGAGAAAATATTGCTTAATAATTAATTATGATCAAGAGTAAGAGTGTACCTTTGTAGATAGTTGTAGATAGCACCTTAGTATTTTAATCTTAGCATCATAACTTTCATCTTTTTGAAAGATAAACATAATTTTCACTACATATAGTATTTACTTCTAGTTCTAAATTACACATCATTCAGTTAAGAACCTTGGTAACAACGTGGGGATGACCAAACAGGCAGACATTGCCTCATCAAAGAAAAAACATAATTGATTTCAAAAGGGAAAGGGGGGAAATAGCCGATTCTGAAGTAATTATAGATACAGAGTGAAGTACAATTATAACCAGTTTTAATGTTGATATCCTCAAACATTCAGTTTCTGGTTCCTGAAATTATAATAACATTCTTCTAACAGAAGAAACTGAAGCTAGAGAAACTTTCTAAAGGAAGACAGACAGGTTGAAGAACTAAGTGTCTCAGTAGCACAGAGACTGAAGTACAAACCAACAGCAGGCCACTCTTCAAGTACAGCTAGGAGAAATAGGGAAATAGTTTTCTCAAGAAACTTAGAGAGGCCACAGTGGAGCTTGTCTTCTGAAATTTGCCACAGAAATTTGCTGGACATGGAAAATGAAACTTCAAGAACACAACGAGGAGAGATTTTTTTTTACAAGTCCTTTTATTTTCTATGGTCTTATTCTGATCTTTAAACTTTAAAAAGAGCATCATTCTACATTCTGATCAAATTAGCATTTTTTTAAGGTGCAGACAAATTTGATGTGCTCTGGGTGTTTACTTCCAGGAAGGTCCATGATAATACATCTGAAAGCTCTGGCTTGAAGGACTCCATCACAGCATGAAGAGTTACTATTAATGCATCAAAAACATGTATTTGCTATGAATAAATGAGACAGAGACACTACTGAACTTTTAGCACTACAACCCACGAAATATTTTATTTTAATTCTTGATTACAGACAGTCTCTGCTCTTGGAGAGTATTTCACCTAAAAGTATGTGTCTTCACATGATGAAACAAACTAATATAAATTATTTGAAAACCAAATTATACACCAACCCATAGGCTTTTTGTAAAACAGATACTCCATAAACATTTATAAAAATTAGCACTTTTAAAAATTTTATTTAATAGTCATACAGACTTGTTAACAAAATTATTAATCTTTTTATAAAGTGAGACTATGCATTTTATTTTCACAAAAATAAAGGAATATACTAGTTCAAGAAAAATCTCTGTAAGGAGAAGAGTATATAGGCAGTACTACAATATATGTATAATTGAATTATTAAGAACATATGGGAAAGTAAACAGATAAGTTACAAGGAATACTCTTTATATATTAAAATAACTAATTTTCTACTTGGATGGGACTAAATTAATTGTTTTGGAATGCATCCTTATCAGTTGTTCATACTCTGGAGCACATACCAACACAAACCACCAGAGAAATATTTTGGGTAATAAAACCTTCAGCAGCTGGATACTACTGTGATTGGAAGAGCATATAAAAATCTGTGTAATAGGCAGTAGAGATGGAGAAAAGAACACGAGCAGGAATCCAATTAAGACAGTTTACAACAACCAAAAATTGCAAGGCTCTTTTTTTCACAAAGTAGATGCAGGAAGAAGTCTTAAAAAAAGACTGTAGGTTATAAATCAATGTAATGTGAATTTTGGAACTTAGATTGAACCATTCTTTTAGCCCATACAAATTAAACTTCCAAAGACAACAAATTTGCATGCCATCATCATGAAACACTAAAAAGATTGGGAAGACTCCCTGAGAGAGTAGTGGGCATATTATCAAATCCTCTTATATAATACTTGCTTAAGTGCCATTAGAAAGCAGAATATAAGCTAATGCCCAACTTGTTTCTCTTCAAATCCCCGACCAATGAACCTTAATTATAATGTTTAGCAATTAAAAGGAAACAATAATTTAAAGAATCATACGATTTCTTTTTGTTGGGTATGAAAGCAGTTAAATTTAAGGGTAACTTGGAATTCCATCAATTAAGTGCTTTTGTTCTAATAGGTTTGAACTGTAATTGTTAAATTTGTCAAAAAAAACTGGATAATGAACCACAGCTTCTTAAGCAGAAGAATGTATAAAAAGGGATTTTCCTTTGTGTTTGAAGTCCAGTCTAATATTATTCTGTCACATTGTGATGTCAACTTTCCTTGAGCACTGATTGCCTAAAAGTCTATATGATCGTGCAGATATAATGTAAGAATCAACATCCACTGAAATTTTTACATCATAAACTGCATCCTTTGTTCTCTACACAAATTAATTCATGATTCATCAGTTTATAAGTTTTATTAACTTCTTAAAATTGTGTGAGAATCCTAATTTTTGTTCTTTTACCATAGTAATTTTTTTAAACATACATATGCAAAGAAATATTTAAAATTTAGTCAAATTTGATGCATCTTACTATGTCTATGTTTCTACATTTCTATGCAGACATACAAATACTCATTTTAGATAATAGTGGTGTCTTGCTCTTGTGTTTATCTGATAATAATTTCAAGCTTTCCTTTACACACTACTTCTAAATATATTTTTTTCTAAGAGCCTAAAAAACTGATGCTGTATAGTCTGGCTGACTGTAAACTCATTCTTTCCATTCAGCATTACTTTTTATAAATACTTCCAAACCTTGGAAGTGTTTGCTGTCATGAGCACAATAAAAGTGAATGACTTGTATATAAACTGCTTCTTCCAGTCCTTCTATCACCAAATGACCAAAACAAAATTTACAGTCATAGGTTCAAGAGATTTACTGTTTAGGATAAAATGTCCATTTAGCAGCATTCAAGCTCTTATTCCTCAGAGGTCAGAAATAAATATTCAGGTGATGTGCACTGCCCAATAATCAAACTCTTATCCTATGCTTGTAAACAGGTAGCACTTGCAGCCTAACCTACTTGTCTGTAGTCAGATAAGGGTGTCCTGCTTCTCCTGTGATTATACAGTTCTCAGCAAAGAGTCAAAAATATGAGACTGCAGATGATAGGGAGAGCAAAGGAGAGAGACTGTGTCTCCCCATTTAAGAAAGCAGCAATATCCAAAGGTGGATTAGTTCCTTGTGGTTTTTGTTTGCTTGTTCTTTTGTTTTGGCTGTGGCATTTTGGTTGGTTGGTTGATTTTTTGTTTGTTGGTGCAAGTTTTTTTTTGTTGTTGGTTGGTTTGGTCTTTGTTTAATTGGTTGGTTTCGGAGGTTATTTTGGCGGGGGGGTGTGATTGTGTTTCTTAACTACTATTATTATAGACTGCAGTCAGAGTGCAGCATCATAAGAGCTCCCTTAGATATTTTTGATTGGTTAACCGAGGTAGGGGAAACAATCTACTGCAGAAACTGCGTAAAACTTCATTTACAATAACATATATTGCTTTTCAGTAAGGTTGCACAGTCTGCGATGCAGGTTTCTCCACAGAGCTTAGGGCAGAGGAGTGGGGTTTCAAAACAGATGAAGAGCTCATTCTGCAGATTAGTACCAAGTGCTACGGACAAAGAGGCAACTTCCAAATACTTTTTATATACGGAGACTTTGTTATAAGGAAAATAAATTATGTCCTTTTCAAAGCATAACCTATACTTAGACAAATGTGGCTTTACCATACTCCAGTATGTCTTGCTTGTTTAGGTTCAAACAAAAATCAGACTGCCTGGTGATGTATGTGCATAGTGTAATCCAACAGATGACAGCACATATTTACTTAGCCTATTAATGAGAACTAAATAATACATTTGTATATCTTCACTGCCTTCTGCAGGTGGCCTTGTTCTCTTTTGTTACAGCTTACCATTTACTCCTTCAAATCAGATACCTTATATAATGACTGGTTTACAGATAAGCAGAGTTTTCACTAAAACTCACATTGTCTTTATGTACACGCAGAAGCTTACAGTCTGGGAACAGTGATTTGTTTTCATTTGACATTCTGCTCTGCCATATATTTTTTTTATTTAATCTCCTATTATGATATTTAGAGCTAAAAACAATTAATATTGAGACACATATTTTTCTTCTACTGAAAACTCATGAAAATGTATCTTAATATCTTCACCTTCTTGGCCAACCTCTGTCTTACTTGGTCATATGTGGAATGTGCTGGCCCCAGAAGTAAAAACTTGCACTATTACAGAAAAACTTCTCAGTTTATCATGATTTCCTTAAATTTGCTTTTACTCTTTCTAATTTTCAGGTAGTCTCATGTATGTTTCAGTTTATTATGGTCTTATTCTAATGATTTTGCTTAGTCTGTATAATAATTTTAAAAAGGAAATAGGCTTAGACTCATACAATAGTTTGCCATCTTCCATATTGCATTTAACATTGGTTTTTTATGTTGCTTTTTTACTCATATTTAGAAAGCTACTTAAAAAGAAGGTATCATGTGGAAAAAGCCTTAAATTTTTAGGTTTCTACCAATTGTTGTACAAGTTCACCGCTAATATCTTGTGTCTTTAAAGAAAATAGAGGGGAATTGGAGCAACGCTGGACATGTAATATTTCCTTATCTGCTTAGGAACTAATAGCTAAAACCTGAAGAATACATATGTATTTTTTTTATATACCTGTGTATATCTATATATCTATATATATCTATATATATCTATATATCTATATCTATATCTATATATATATATAATCTCTGAGGCAGCTTGTTCAGTATATTTAAAGATGTTTAGAAATAATACTATGAAATATGTCTTACAATACAAAGAAAAAATATTCCAATTAAATTGGTTGTCATACAGTTTAAAAATATGTAAATAGGTCTGATGCTCTTTTCTGTGGCAAATCATTAAAATTTAAAACAAATATTCTATTAAGCCTTCTGATTTATGTGTTTATAACTTTCATATTTATATTGTTTAACTTTCATATTTATATTGTTTGACTATTTTAAGTGATAAAATAAGCATTAGTATACTTCTACAGAGGAAGAAATTTGTTTCTGTATGTAAGTCTTTACTGTGAATGAAATATAGTTCTAGAGAGCTTAGGAATAAGGTTTGTGTTCAACAGAGAAAAGTTTATCATAGTTTGCAAAAATTTGGAAACTATAGGCTTACTACTTACTGCTAGACAACCTTTTTCATTGTAAATATTTAACCTAGTTATATATAATGAAATACCAAGTGTGTTTTCAGATGTCTAAGTATCATTGTCACCATGCAGAGATATAAATTCTGCACACATTGCTATACACACAGAGCAAATTAACACAATGATAGCCATTTTTATCTACTCCTAATTCTGCCCATACACAAGGATCACTTATTACTACTCCAGGAGCTTCTAACCACCCTCAGTGTGTTGACAGCAGTGATGTAGTCTTCTATCACTCTTAATAGAGAAAGTGCATTTTCAAATTGCGTACATCAGCTATTGGATTGTATGAAATTAATCTAATGCTGCTCATTAATGGCGTTTCCCACCTGTCTCCAGAGACTATTTTTTAAATTTGATTTTATGTGACAATGTTATGCCATGAAGATTGTGCAGATTCAATCCCTGTTCCAAATAAAAATATGTTCCCAAAGGTTACACTTTTGCTGTCCATTTCTCAGAACACAGAATACTAGTAGACCAAGAATAATAATAAGATTACAAAAAAAAGGTTCAGAAATTTGTTTCATCAGAGACCAAGGAAAAAAGTTATAGGATTAGATTTTTTTTTTTCCTTCATTCTGGCTATAACAAATTTCATCCTCATAATAGGGAGAAAATTGTATTAAAATCTCTGATTAATTTGGTTTACAGTTCATTAAATTAAAGAATAACTTAATGAACTCTCATGAAGTCAATCCCAAATTACACTAATAACAAGAATTTGGTGTATGTTTTACCTGTTATTTGTATTATAATTCTAACTTGTGTCTGAGTGTGTGAGACCTGAAGTCAAGAATACTAGACTATTAATGAGATTTTCATCTACAATTGGTCTGTAGTTCAAATTATGTGGAAAAAAAAAGAATTCATGTAATACCAAACACATTGTTCAGTAAGACACTTCCATTAGCCAAAGCCAACATGCTTTGCATAACATTTCAAAGAAAAAATGATGAGCATTACAGTGAACTTAGAATATCTAACAAAGACATATAAGGTTCTTTATGCATAATGTATCCATGCCCTATGAATTGCAGTTTCATGAAACACAACATACCTGTTGCAAGAAAGAAAATACTACTATATTTATTTAACGTATGAAAATATTTTTGTAACTTTGGTCAGAAGCTGATATATTCCTGAGAACTGAACGATGAGACAGTTAGGTAGACCAAGGATACCAAATTGATGTTTACTCTGTTTTTCATTACAAGCTTGCACTATTCTGAACATTTTGATTTCTTTCTGTCATAGGTATTCATTTTTCCCTTTCCAAATATTTTTAGATGCAAAAAGACACAATCTCTTCGTTTAGAAAAACAACATGTTTGTGTATAAAACAGAATTAAAAATTTGCAGAAAAAATTGCAGAGCTACTTCATGATGTTTTCTCAATTAAAAAACAACTGCCAGTGTTTCAAAAGGCATTATGCAAACCACTGAATCTTTTACATAAACCCCAGCCATTTGGAGTCACCACCATTGGAAAGTGTCACTGTATTGAAATGAATCTTCTGTTTCCTTTCTCAACAAATAATATTGTGAATAGAATGAATCCAAGGATACATCTTGAAGTGTGTAAGGTTTTGACAAAATTATCTGTGACATTCTCATAAAATATGGAAATATGGTTGATGAAAATATAAGAAAATGGTACTCTAAATCTGATGTCAAATATTACGTAAAAGATCTGCTACAGAACATTTCTAAGATGATATGGAGCTGCAGTCAGGCATATTGGCCAATGATATAGTTTCAAATTATTTTAGTATCAAATTGAAATTCAGTGAAAACAAATGGGAAATAATATACTTCAAAGGAGATGTCAATATAAAATGAAAACTTCTGAAACAGCAATGATGCAGGAAAGACTTGGAGAAATATAGAGTAAAAGTATGTCATACTTCACAGTACTAAGGTCATAGCTGGAGCATGGCATTCTAGTAATTTTCACAATAAAGCTTTGGTTTAACTTCTTTTTTTTCCCCTCCACAGGTGGACTGAATGATTTGAGAATTCTGCAATGCTTTAAGGGCCTTGTTTAGACACAATATTAAGAGTGGAAAGAAGAAAAAGAAAAAGAAAAAGAAAAAGAAAAAGAAAAAGAAAAAGAAAAAGAAAAAGAAAAAGAAAAAGAAAAAGAAAAAGAAAAAGAAAAAGAAAAAGAAAAAGAAAAAAAAGAAAAAGAAAAAGAAAAAGAAAAAGAAAAAGAAAAAGAAAAAGAAAAAGAAAAAGAAAAAGAAAAAGAAAAAGAAAAAGAAAAAGAAAAAATACCCATTCTTCTGGTGATGATGAAAACCTTCCTATAAAAGTTAATGCAGACACAAGGTAAAGAATCTCTCTGCAATTCAGAAATAAAAGGACAGATATTTTAATGCATTTCTTCAGGGTTTGAAAGAGATAAAAGTTCAAACACCCTCTGCTAACATAGAAAAAGTATTATTTCTGACCACTGTTAACCTCGTTTTCCAGCCCAAGTGAAACATATTAACTCAAACCTTCAACACAGTATAACATCATTGTTTATCTTAGCCTAAAATGCTAGTAATATTTTTTCCAACCTTAAAATTCAATATCTTCTAAGATATCCTCCATGATATCTTCCTACAAATCATGAAGTAACATTATAAGTTGTTTACATCCTTAGTAAATATCAATAAATTATACTATTTCCTTTTGTATTCTTTAATGGATTAAACTTGTTGAGAAAAACAAACAATAATGTAAAATATTTGTATATGCCAGCAATATTCAGTATTTAGACATATATATACTATTCATTCTTGAGGTATTGGATAAGACTAACCCCTGTTGAAGGTCAGGTTTCATGCTTCATGTTCTTGTATAAGATTAACAAGACCTCAATCAGTTTACAGATGTTGCACTACAGGCACCAAGCAGTTTCACAGCAAACTAAGAAGTCTCTTTAGGTAGAGTATTGTTATTTAATTTGACAAAGCAGGCACACAGTTATATTTAGATTTTTTGATAGGTAAATTGAGTTTAACTTAGGAAAATGAATTATACCATATTAGTCAAGACACTGCTATCATTATTCTTGGAGAGGTTCTTTATCCCAGTCAATTTCTTTTATGCCACTGTGGTAGGAGAAAAGGAGTAAAATTGATCTGGAAGACTCCCCTCAGCATGGAAAATTACTAACAAAATATACCACTGTTTCTTATATCTCCATGGTACTCTGCACAGGGAGATCATCAGGAACCAATTTTAGGAAAGTATATTAAACCTTGGGCTCAGGCTAATGTCAGCTGCAGTTCAGCTGGGGAGATACCAGTCAGGTGGGGAGACACAAGTCAGCTGATATAAATTATTGCATGTCCCAGAGTCTGAACTGCTACAGCATACAGCTAATGAGCTATAAAAGGAGGAATGGAGATAAGGGAAGGTAGCCAGAGTGTTAATTGCATGCAATTTAAGGCTACCTTTGGAAAGCAGAATGAATCAGCTTTTTGTTTGACAGACTTCCACATGAACAGCTTATAATTACAAAAAAAATCATGTTTCAAACTGATTGTTTTGCATCTCATTCTCTGATTTTTAATGTTGATCTAAAAGGCTGGAGTTCAACTACTGGTCTAAAGTTTTAAGTAAAGTAGGCTTGATGGACCCTATTGTTTGACATGGGGATCACAGTTGCTTCAATATGACTAAAGAAAGAACTAGCTATCCACTTTTGATTAGAGGTGGTTTTCTTTGATAGAGTCAATAGGAAATTTCTAAGCAAATTTTGCAATATACAAATTTTATACAGAAATATTTTCCACAGCATTTTGACACAGAGCCTACAAGCCTTGCAGTAGATATTCTTGTACTACTAAAATGAAATTATTTATTATAAGATATTAATGTAGTTATTATTCTTAGTTATTATAGCAATAACTAAACTTTTAATGTCACCAGAGTTGCGCATTGCTTATATGAGTATGAGATTAGAATTAGTCTTTGAATATGCAATGCATAATCAATAAATTAATCCACATTAGCTTAGTAAGCATATAAGAATGGTAGGCATGTGAAAAGCAGAGTGATATTAAAATACTAAGTAAATCTAACATCATTCTATGCTCCCTTGTGTCAAGTATACAGAAATATGGAACGTGTGATCTCACAGGAATTCAAACACATTAATTACTAAATAAACACAACAGAAAATAGGTCACAATAGCTTTACTTTTTCCTAAAAATCACATATTCTTTTCTATATGCAGTTAGAAGTACCATTCTTGTTTATTACAATTCCTTGCCATGTGCTGTATATTATACATAATTCTGGCTTATTAAATTCCTGAAGCATGCAATACAATGAACTTAATAGTTTTTATGCAAATCATTATATAAAAAAATAAGAGCAGATGGTCCTCAATATATCACAACCTTTCTATAGCAGTTTCATATTTTGTTTAAATTAAATAAAATATAAAGGTACCTTTGTGACACCTAACTTATAATTTATTCTGCTGCACTGCTTTTTTAACAGATTTTCTTTTATTTTATAGCATTAAAGTAAAACATTTGTGCTAATGTTTCTTAGATATTTAGTTGTTTACCATTTCTGAATTGTACCGTGAACCCATAGAGATATTTGTTTACTCCTACTTCCCCATAAGAAGGAAATCTATTGCTATCAATAGAGCACATAATTCATCTCACAGAATTGCCTAAAGGAAAGAAGGGAAGCATTACACTGGGAATCTTAAACTGGTATCTTTTAAGCTCTACTGCTATACAACTCTATGACTTCTTTCCCTTACAACTCACTCATTTTGTATTCTCCCTGACAACAGCCATGTCATAAGATGAACAGTAGAGCAAATGAATCTAAAAGAAGTTATGAAAACTAAATGAAACAAAACAAAACTAAATTATCAGAAATAAGGTTTGTTTATCTTAGCCTAAAATGCTAGTAATATTTTTTCCAACCTTAAAATTCAATGTCTTCTAAGAAAGATATTCTAAGAAAAATAACAGCCATATAACTTTGTTGTGTCTGCAGAGATTTAAACAGCATATCTGAGGATGGTCTCTCTTGCTGCCATGTAAAATATATGTCTTATGATCTTTCCCACCTATTCCAGCCAACGTTCCAAAATCATCTAATACAGATCCATGACTTTGAACTTACGTAATAAATAACTAGCTTTATAATAAACAATGAACAGAGTAGCCAAAGGGGCTATCAAAAGCTATTGGGGGAGAAAAAAACCCCAAACAATTTTCTTAGTCATGTTTTGAACAAAGAGGCTTCATACTACAGATTAATATACAGATATTATAGATTTTGGGGTCTATTCACTTATAGTATTGTATACTGCAACATTTCCAGGAAAAAAAGAAAACCTTCCTTTCATTATATTTGCCAGTTCTAGAAATGCCTACTTTTCATGAGACTCTCTATAAGCTTACTTGCTCTATCTTTTCAGTTTTTCTGAAAAGCAATTATGTAAGTTATGGAAATAAAATACTGGACTGTATACTCTACTGTAAGTGGTTTGACAAGTGCAAGAGTTATACCAAACATAGTTAAAATTCAGCAACTTTCACCTCTTTCCCTCTTTCCTTCTTTCTCTCCTTTATTTTTTAATTTAATTTTTAAAAGCTTTATCTAAGGATAGGACCATTCCAAGATATATGATCATGTAATAAGTGAAGAGAGGAGAAAGCCATATTCCCAGGTTTGATTCCAGACAGAGGACAACCGTGTTACTGGTCTTGTCATCTTGTTTCATTCTCTAGGACAACTGTGATGCAACTACTCGAGTGGGATTTCATATTTTAATTGGATTTTTTACTGAAATGATACTATGTATTCTGAAATAAAAGTTTTTGTTTTGTTTTTTTTTTTTTTGATCCATTGCAGCATAATTCAAGAATACTTTTCCAGAAGCTGTATCTCAGCACTTCAGGTTTTCTGAATCCTGCTAGAAAGTGAGAATACTCACCACCAACAGTGCTAACCAGCACAAGCTACAAGAATTTAATTTCCCTTGCTTTCAGGAAAAATAATAATTCTCTGATCTACTTAATATAAGAGAATAATTTGTAACAAGTTCTGAGAAATTAGTAATACCAAGAACTAATCGTGCTGTAAACTCTTATGAGATTACACCCTGTTTGTCCGCCTGTGTCCCAGTAGAGACACTACAGTCCTGTTTCAAGGGTCACAGTTAATAGCAAAGTAGATATGGTGAACACAAAACTAACAGTTTTTGTTGAAATAGAATATCAGTGTCCAAAATGGAGAAAAACACATTAACAAATGTTAACAAATCTTCAACAGCAGGTTAATTGTACCCCTCAAATTAGGAAGAAGAGGGGGAAAAAAAAACCCAAACCACATGGCCTATCTGAATACTGAAAATCCTTATGACTTTTCTGCTCCTAAACTCCAGAAATCTATCACATTTCCCCCCAGCCTGGATGCCAGAAGCTGTCTTCTAAGGTGGCAGTAACAATATTTGTCCATCTATCTATCCTTCTCATTCATTACAAATGCCAAGTTTTCCAGCTTTCCCTTAAAACTCTGAGTTCAATGGATGGTACCTTACTGTAAAACAAATCAAAATGTCCAAAGTGATATAAAACACTTTAGGAAAGTATCCAAACCAATATTTATTATATTGAAGATCAATGGATACTTTGATGATTGGGAATAAGTCACACTTTTAATTAATTAGAATCCCACACACTTTACACACTGTGAAGAATAAGCAATTATATAGAATGATGTTATTTCTTTTTCCTGTCAAACCATGTAATTTTTAATGTCATCAATATGTTTTGAGCTATAACAGCAAAAAATGATACAGCTCTGACGGTGGGGAGAATTTTTGCTGAAGCTCATAGAAGTGAAATGTGACATTCATAGAGGATAACAAGAAGAATAGTCTTATTCTTCTTAAATATAGCTGAACAAACCTCCTCAAAATTACCCCACACAAAAGATCAGAAGTGTCAAACATGTTAACTGACTTAAGTGATAGTCAGCCATAATCATAGCTGTAGACACTGACTTGGTTCCAACATATTTTCTGCACTTGTCAGAGAAGGATAAGTGCTTCCTTAAAGTGTGCTAGCTAAAATGAACAAGACCTCAAAAATGGGAAAAAAAGCTGGAGAGCAGTGTTGATAGCTGAAAAAAATGCATTGAAACTGTAGGGAAATAAAGTATCACCTATTATTTACTTATTCATCTCTAAAGTGAAAGAAAAACAAATATTTGCTGAAAGAAAATATTCATTCCATTAACAATATGATTAAGAACTTGAACAAGAGAAGAAATAGTATTGCTGTTTCATTTTGAGGTGGTCTGTTAAGTTCAAATTTGAACAACAAAGCAGAAAACAAACATGCAAGACCCTTATCAAGTTTAAACATTTATAGTTACATGTAACTTGACCAAGTAAATATTTCTGCAACAGATGCACCACATACACCTGAAGAAGGTTAATTTTCAGCAGTACAGAAGAAGTGTTCGTATTCAGAAGCCAGCATTCTTCTCTTCACTACTGAAGATGAAACAAAGTATATAACTTTCAGACATGTTGATAAACTCTTCTTGATTTCAGCACAAGTAGAGAAAGACTAACCAGAAGTATTTCTGAAGATTCTACCTCATTTCTTTTAATCCTACAATAATGATTTTATATTTTTGCTTGAGGGTCTGAAACACTTTCCTCAAACTTTACTATGTAGCAAGGGGACAAATTTTATTACATTTCCTCATTGATTTGCTAGGTTTGTTTCATTCATTTTGCTACTGATTGGCATCTATTATTCTTATGTTTTAATACTTAAATACATGTCTTTAAGAAGAAAGAAGTGTCTGACCATGGGAAGCAGTGAATGAATTCCTTATTTTGCTTTAATTTTGTGTGAAGCTTTTTCTTTACCAATTAAATTCTCTTTATCGCAAGCCATTAGTTTTCTTTCTTACATTTTTCTGATTCTTTTCCCCATCCTGACTGGGGTGAGAGTGAGTGAGTAACTGTGTGGTGCTTAGTTGCCAGCTGGGGTTAAACCACAACACAAATTTATGCAACATGTTTTGAAAATTTTCAGGAAAACACGTATTTCTTAAAGGACAGTCTATGTTTCCTTTAAATTTTTAAAATCCCTTTGATAGCATTTTATGCAGTCTTTAAGTTATTCAACCAGTAATAATCTTATTAAATAAAGTGAATCCTTTTGAAATTTTTCCTTGCAGACAAGTGACCCTGAGAAAGAGTCTGGTAGATGCTGAGTATGTTAATGACTATTAAATTATCTTTCTGTTCTAAATTTTAACATTTTTGTACAAATCCATAGAAGCTTATATTTTCCTTCTACTTATCAATACAATATTTGTATCCACTAAAGTTTTCAAGTAAACAAAGAATGTCATGTTCTTAAGGTAATGGTAGGCATAAAGAAAGGAAATAGGCAAACTTATCTGTTATTGGTCTGAAAATGATGAAACACACTTCTTCCAGTACTTAGACTGTCCAAAGAGGACACAAGAGCTCAAGATAAAAATTTGAACTTAATTAGTTCTGCATTTCCTTGCCTCAGTTTGGCTGAGCTACATTAAATTATTTCTTTACCAGCCTGCTCTTGGAATTAATCATATATTCTCTCTAATTGCTTTTCATTCTTACCATACATGTCCTCTGCCTTGATTTCATTTTAATGTGTTTTTAAATTATATGGAGAAGTTTGTATGTGCATGTGTTTGTTTTAGTAGATATGTACATAACATACACATAAAGATGCAGAACCCAAATATTTTGTTTTGAACAATATGCATAGTGGTAACTGTTTTATAGTTCCAAAACTTTGAAAGTAATCAAATGTATTATAGCAAGTGCCATGATAGAACAAATTCCTTATTGCTTGGCATGATCATGCCGATACAATTAAATTGTATTCAGCTCCCTCATGGTTCTTGTGTTCACAAGCTAAAATTTTTGCAACATTTTAGTTTATTAAGACTGTAAGAATACTAATTTTGAACATTTAAAGGTTACTGGTTAAAAAACCAAACAAATAAAAACAAACAACAAGAAATCAGTACTTCTTATGAGTCACAGTCAAAGGTGACTAATTCACTAGTCATGAAAGCTATAAAGATGAACAGGGTAGATTCCTCTACAATCTCTTATTTTCTTTTCTTTTATGAAAAAGAAATGGAGTTGCTAATGATATATGGATATATGTTACTGTACATAATATGGATATATGTTACTGTAACTTATGGGTTCTGCCAGAATTACAAATAAAAGCAAAATTCTGCAGCAGCTCTCCATTCTCCTTCACCTTTTTACAATAAACCTATATCTGTTGTTTCATTCTGTATATACATGTAGCTGGAGCTAGTCTCAATGAAGAGGATCTAAGTGGCTCTACCCTGTCAGTCTCCTAGCTTTTGTTTCCTCATCCATTAATAAACAGCCAAAGTTACTGCTTAAGTCCTGCTCTGCCTTTGAAGGCTTTAGAAGTACCATGCTCAGTCATTCTGCAGTAGTGGTATGTGTCTGCTATCTGCATATATAAGCTTTGGAGGCTTGCACAAAATAAATGAAGTTGCTAAAAAGAAGGTCTCTAAAGAATCTTAAGTTGGCTCTATTAGGCATACATGGACTGCAATAATTCAAAGTTTTGTGGTTTAGACAAATGTTTACTGTTTCAGTAGACCATTAAGAATTCAGCAAACAACTCCTCATCGCCCAAAGTCTTGCTTCACGCAGGCCTTCTCAAGCATTAAGTAGTTGTACACCAATTACGTTACATTGCTAGTTGTAATGTTACAAACTACAAAAGTTTATTTGCAGAAATACACCACATGTACTTCTTGTCCACATACTTTCTAGTAATACTAGTACACATTCAAAATAGAAAAAACATGGAAGAAATATCAAATAAAATTTCAGTCTATGTAATTAAAAATTTTTCATGGCTATTTGTAACTAAAGAAAAACAAACCCCAAATCCCCTATTTCTAGAAGAAAAAATCAGACCACCTTAAATAGTAATGACATTAATAAATTCATTTCTAAAGATGAAATCATAGATGTTTGTTGACAAATAAAAAAGAAAAAGATAATTGGCACTAAAAAGAAAAGAGTCAGAAAACAAAAGAGTTGATTTACAATGCTGTTTTTAAAAGCCAAAATAGATTATCATAAGCAAAGAATAGGTTGCAATAAAAATTAAACTAAAACCAGGGAGAAGTGAAAACAAATAAAATACAATGCCAAAGGAAACCAAAATAACAAAGGAACTACGGAAAGTACTCTGTATATAAACAAGATGGCATTCAAAAATGGAATGACAGACAATATGTAGCAAAACCCATCTAATTATCACACACATTATAAGAGAATATAAAATATGAAAAGATTTCCTCTTGACACTATTTAAATTAAGGCATCTCAATTGTTTGGTTGGTTGGTTGGTTTTATTTTGTCTTTGGTTTTCTTTCTGTTTTTTGAGTCATGAGTCCAAGACAGTTAAAATCTTTGAAAAGGCACTACTTTGACTTCAAATAAGCATACCAAAGACAGGAGAAGTTTCCAATTCCCTAAATTGTATTTAATTACAACACAAAGAGAAAAACTGCTACAAGTCAGTCTTTTAAACAGACTTGCTCTGATAAAATAAAAAAGAGTTTTGAAAGAGGCTTTTGCGCTGCGCACTGGGTCATCATAGAAACAGAAAAATTCCCATGATTCCTCCTTTCTGCACTGATTATTAGGTTTAAGAAAATTAAATCAACCTTTTGATACTTAGTTTTCTTATCTGTTCTAAACTATGGCTTTTGCTCTGGTGCTTGTTGGCTCTAACTTCCCCGTTCATGTCAGGACTCTCATTTGAGATAATACAGGATTAGGGTACACTGAAATAAATCCAGTTGTACTCAGAGAAGGAGCATGCCCTTTATCCTTTCTTCCAGAAGATTGCCTCTGCTTTGTAATGCAGTTACAAAGACAAGGTGACCAGACACATGTTTTTAAACAGAAGATCAGTCACACAGAAAACGCATGGTAAACTGCAAACAGGTCAGTAAGTCTCCTGTCATACATTTCTACAAGCTATGGGAGTTACAGCACAACAAAAATCATAATAACAGCTTTAGCTTGTCAGGGAAGACCCCACTGTGACTTAAGTAAACTGTACTGAAGAAGAAGAAATGCATACAAGCTCTTTGCTGCCTAGAATTGATAATAAATAGAACTATCTCACTACCTACTGAGACTGGTTCTCTATTTTGGGATGCACCGTTCTGCTGTAATAGTATAGTAGTAGGCCTATAAATGCCACAATATGGACTCTATTAATAAAACCATTCCTGAACTTAGTCACCATGCAATTTCTTGTAAGGTGTGTGCTTTATAAGCAGAAGTCCTTTACCAAAACTTTTTTTTCTGGTCTACCAAAGGATTCAGATTATCCTAATTATGTATGTAGCATTGTCACCTTATGATTTGCCCTGACATATTCTCATCCTCATTTTCCTTTTTTTGCTTCATTTTTGCTTCAGTGCAATGGTCACTATGAGGAGTAAAAACTCTTTAAGTTTTTTTAAGAAAGAAGAGAATCAATTAACAGTCAAACAACAAAACTAAAAAAGATGGTCCAATAGAAACAGAAGAGGAGGCAAGACTCAACCGTAAAAGCTTATGGGAAGAAATTTTATTTCCTACATTTGTTGACACCTTTCAGAACTTTTGAAGTCTTACAAGATGTTTAACTCAGTGAAAACTGCTAAATTTCTGCATAAATAATACATGGCACTATTTTTTTTTTCAAAGTTGTAGTCAGAAGAACAATTTTTTTCTCTCTATCATAATCAGATTTATAGATTAATAAACCTGAACAGGGTTAATACCCAATGAAAAGCTTTTCCCTCCTCATTATAACCAAGTAGTTCTCTAGGATAAGGACAAATGTAACTGTTAGTATCCGGTTATAAGCTATGTATGGAATTTGCAAGACCTCAAGATCAAGGTGTCTTCATCACCTTCCTGTGGTTTTGTTTTACTTGCTTCAGCTGTGACTAATTTTTCTAATTCACCAGATATCTAGCAGTAATTTGTTTTGCTTTTGTTTATCTTTGTGTGATAGATTCATTGTTTTATACAGCAGGTTCTCAAGCCTATGAGAATTCCATGTTTGTGAGTATGAAATAATGATGAAGTGTACAGAAATGCAGGGCTGTTACAAGAGCAAAAGCTTTGAGAGCAGGCACACAATGATGTGCAGAGGAGAATATACACGGGAAGACAGCAGGCATAGGATGAGCAAAGAAGGCCCCACAGCAATAAACAAGCCTTTTATGGTCAGTTAAAGAAATGCAGACCTGGATTGAGACAAAAATGGTGTTAAGGGTAACAAAAATAACTAAGAAATTATATATGATATACATAAAAGGGATTTGGATAAAACATGGACCTGCGTACCAAGGAAGAAAGAAAAAGGTGTAAGAGCATGTAAGAAAAATATAAAAATGTACATCCTACAATAAGGAAGTAGAAAACATTAACATGAGCATCATATTCCTCCTGGAGAAGGATTCCCAAATGCTGGCAACTCATCCCAATCCCAACCACCTACCATCACCATCAAAGCAAGATAACTTACCATTCAGAACAAAAGGGGAATTAGAGAATAACACCAGGAAAAACAGAGAAACTGAGGAGTATGTATGTTATAATTTTAACTGTACTACTTTTATTTCTTTTTCTTTGGCAATGCTTATTTTAAGCTAACAATTTCTTGTGTTTACTTAATATGAGATGTCTGTTTCCTCTTTGCCTGTGAACATTTGCAATATTTTGAAAGCAACATTTCCATCTATGCATTGTGGTTGGGATTCCCCTAGGTAGAGTCCCCTGTATATACAACCTATAATGTTGTAGAAAGCCTGATATAAGTATAGAACCAATGTAAAAGTCACCAACATTTCCTGCCACTTCAAAATTGTTATGATTGGCTGGGACTTGTACCAGCTCAATAAGTAATGCTGTGAATTACAGAGGACATGCAGATTCACAGATCTCTACTTGGCTGTCTATTGAAGGGGTTGTTGAGATATCGTGAATAATAAAACTCATGACCTGAGATGCTTTTGGAACAAGAATACCTGTTCCAGGAAGGAGACAATCTAGAATTCTGGAAGAATGTAGAGACATTTTGGAATGAAAAATGAGATCTAATTTTTTTTTTCTGCAGAAGAGATACCAACAAAAGCAAAAGAGATGGTTTAAAAATAAAGATGAGGTTGAAAATACAGACTCTGAATTCACAGATCAGACATAAGCCTCAGGGTTTTCTAGTCCCATGGCACAGCAATACAGAAGGCAAATGAGAAATGAGATGGAAGCCCAGAAATCTGATGTTTAGGAGCCAAGACTGACAGGAACTCCAACTGTCTCTGTCTTATCAGAAGTTCAGCATGAATAATGCATTTTCCCTCTTCTCTCTCCCTTCCAAAATCATATAATTATTTTCTGAATGCAACCTGTGGCACTCAAAAACTTCCAGCCAACCCTGTTATATTGAAATCAGGAATGGTACTTAAGTAATGCCATGTTTGCCTTACAGTATTGTGGTGAGTTGGTGCTGACTGGACACCAGGAGCCTACCAAAGCCACTCTATCACTCCACAGTCTCAAACGGACAGGGGGGATGATGTTATGTGGGTCAAGATAAGGACAGGGAGAGATCACTCACCATCAATTACCATCATGAGAAAAACAGACACAATTGGGGATATTAGTTTAATTTACTACCTGTCAAATCAGACTAGGATAATGAGAAGTAAACCAAACCTTAAAACACCTGGCCTCCACTCCTCCCTTCCTCCCAGACTTAACTTTATTCCAATTCTCTACCTCTTTCTCCTGCCATCAGCAGAGCAGAACAGGGAATGGGGTTGTGGTCACTTCATCATGTACTGTCACTGCTTCTATTTTCTCCTCAGAGAGAGACTCTTCACCCTCTTCCCTTGCTTCAGTGCAGGCTCTCTCCCACTGGAGCAATTCTCCATGAACTTCTCCAACATGAGTCCTCATAGGTTTCATATCTTCATGAACCGCTCAAGTCTACCACGGGGTGCAGACCTTCAGGAACAGAGTCACAAGTCCTGCCAGAAAAACCTGCTTCAGCATGGTCTCCTCTCTCCATAGGTCCACAGGTCCTGCCAGAAGCCTGCTTCAATGTGGACTTTCCACAATTTCACAGACTCCCTCAGGCATCCACCTGCTGCAGTGTGGGGTCCTCCAGGGACTGCAGGTGGATTTCTGCTCCACCATGGATCTCCATGGGTTGCAGGGACACAGCTGCTTTACCATGGTCTGCACCACGGGCTGCAGGGGAATCTCTGTTCCAGCATCTGTAGCACGTCTCCCCCTCCTTTACCGACCTTGGTGTCTTGCAGGGCTGTTTCCCTCAGTCTCTCACGTATTCTCATTCCTCTCTTCTCTGGCTTGTTCTGTATAATATTTTTTTTTCCCTTCTTTAATATGTTACCCCAGAGGTGCTACCACTGTTGCTGATGTGCTTGTCCTTAGCTAGCAGTGGGTCTGTCTTGAAGCCAGCTGGCATCAGCTCCATTGGACATAGGGGAAGCTTCCAGCAGATTATCACAGAAGCCACTTCTGTAGCCCACCTCTTATAAAACCTTGTCATGTAAGCCCAACACAAAAATTCTGTTTCTTTTCACAAATAGAAGTTTTCCCCTGGCTATTAAGGAAGTTTTATTGCTGAAAAATTATCTATTATAAGTTTTATAAAATATTGCTTTGCTGCTGTTACAGTCTGGTTTTAAACCCAGAGGAGCAGAGAAAGCTAGGTCTCTGTGTATAAAATGGAAAGAACTGTGAAGGTTCAAAATATGCCCAAAAAACGTGATTAAAACCAAACGAGGTTAGATGTTGGTGCCAAAAAATCGATCTACTTTATTTAATTGTAAAAGAGGCAAAGAGAAAGAGAGAGAGAATGAAATAGAGAAAGGGGTGTGCGTGGGGGTGGGGGATAGGGAGAGAATAACAGGGGTTAGATGGAAGTATATCACCTTTCCAGGGATCCCAACGATGTCTCATTGCTCCCCTCCATCCAGTCTGCTGGGTGGCGAGGGTCCCCTGCTGCCGCTGCCATGCTGCAGAGTATAGAATCTAGTGGATATATGGTTTGGGCCAGGTGGGAACGCCCAGGTGCTTCCCCTATGGGAGCTGGGTTTGACACTGTCTGCTGCAACACTTTGGCTCCGTTGCATCATCCGCCATGCTCTGTTGCAGGGTCTGGGGACCCCTTTTGGGGGGGCCTCTGATGGGCCATGGCACCCCCTCTGCTGTAGATAAGCTTTTCCCAGGGTGAAGGGCCCCACAACTGGGCTCTTCTGCACAGCGAAAGATGCTCCTCTGCCTCTCACCAAAGGCTTTTCACCACACACCCAAGACCTTTCTTCCCCCCACCCTTCGGTGCCAGGGCCTGTGCTGGCCTGGCAGCTGATAGCCCGGGGGCTCTGGTCTGGTGTTCACCCTGGAGGTGTTAGGCTTTGTGCTATGTGAATGTCCCCAGCCCTGAGTCCTTGTTTCATCTTATCTTCATCAGGGAGCAGTCCAGGGCCTCAGTCAGAAGGCCCATTCCGGGTGTGGCGGTCTTCTCCAAAACTTTGTAGCACAGTTTTTATTAGAAGGAGCAAAGGGTCCTTCATGAAATGTTTAAGTCATAAATCATAATATTTCAGTCTCTGACAGCTGTTTTCAGATTGATAATGTTGTATTACTAATTGCCAGATGTATTTGAATGGGTATATAGGACGGTACACAAAATCTTAGCATCAAAATTGTTTTAACACCTCTGTTCTCCAGGAAAATCTTACTTGTATTGAGAGTATTTGTTAAAGCCTGCTCTAAGAAAGGCTGTGACTGGTTTTGAAGGATGATATGGGCTTTGATATACTATGGGATCAAGGGGAATAATAGTGAGGAAATAACTTGCTTTGTTGACAATGTGTTCTGCTAACAATAAAGAGCAGCCTTCTGAGGTTTGCCCTCAATTAAGTATTTTAGCTACTATATATCTACATTTTTTCCACATTTTACAGTACACTTGTTACCAGACTGTCTCAAAAGAATATGAACAGATTAGCTCAGAGAGAAGAAAGGGTTATACCAGCTACAAATGTCATATTAGATTGTCTAAGCTAATTTAAAAAAAAAAAACACCTCAGCCCCAATTGAGGCAGGACATTACACAAAACAACACATTTACAACATTTTTTTAATACAATATTTTATGAATCCAGATAGGGACAGCCTAGGAATTCCCAACATTTAACACAGGATAAGAGGATTTTGTGACTAGCAATGTATTTTTATCCTTAACATGGAAGTCAACAACTTTAAATCAAAATAAGAAAAAGGTGGGAGAAAATAATTTGTTAAAAATCATACTATGAAATTTGAGTTCACCCCTTGAGCTCTACCCGGAAAATTCTAAAGAGAAAGATAGACATTTTCATTACATATCACATGGATCTGAAACTTCCCAGAAATTACATGCAGTGACTGTCATACCCAGAACACAGAGATTTTACTGCAGCTGTGCATTCATCACATGCAAGCAGAAAGTGTCTTGCACTGGGATGGCCAAGGAGGGTTGGTAACTATTGCCACACCAGCTCTGCCTATCATACGCAATATTTCCACATGGTGAGATACAATTGTACTGTAATGAGAGACTCTCTTATAGCTGAAATACTATTTCATTGCTGTATTTAAATGATTTAAAACCATTATCTGAGTACTTTTACATTTTTAAGAGAGGACAACCTTTGGGGAATTTATGCAACCAACACCAGCAGAAGAGGGCAGTTTCTGTCTCCTAACAGACGTGAAGTTTTTGTCTTGGACCCTTGTGTGTAAGGGAAAGAAAAAGATCTCCTTAGGCCTTTCTTCACATCTCCAGAATGGTTGCCTCTGGTGGGTTGACCTTGGCTGGACACCAGGTGCCCACCAAGCTCTTCTATCAGTCCCCCTTCCCAGGGGACTGGGAAGAGAAAATGAGACGGAAAACATCTCCTAGGTTGAGACAGGGCAGTCTGCTAAAGCAAAAATGAAATTTTGAATGTGCACAAGCAAAGAGAAATCAAGAGTAATTTTATTCTCTACTTCCCATCAGCAAGCACTTCTCGGGAAGCAGGGCTTCAGAACACGTAGTGGTTGCTCCAGAAGGGAAACATGGTAAATATTGAATGTGCCCCTGTGCCTTCCTCCTCCATTTCGTACCTTTTATATCTGGGCTGATATCATTTAGTATGGAATACCCCTTTGGTTAATTTGGGTCAGGTGGCCTGGTTATGCCACCTCCCAGGATCTTGCACACTCCCAGCCCCTTGATGTGGGGAATGCTGAGAGACAGCTCTGATGCTGTGCCAGTGCTGCTCAGCAGTATCCCAAAACACTGGAGAGTTACCAACACCCTTCCAGCCACCAATGCAGAGCACAGCACTGTGAAGGTTGCTGTGGGGAAATGAACTCCAGCTCAGCCAGACCCAATATATTGGCACAATCTGACCTTCTGAGTTTATCAGCCTTTGTTCAAAATAGAAAACAAAGAGAGAAGAAAGACAAGGGATGCAATGTGAGCATAGACCAAACTTGACTTTAGGCACCACTTGAGGAAAACTCTGCAAGACACAACAAAATGAGAAATAGGTATTTAAATGTTAGGAGGAAATATAATAAGGGCACTAAATAAGCATACCTAGCAGTAGTAAATTATGATGTATTTGACTGAGAAAAAAGATAGGGCAATAGAAATTGTCATAGGTTAAATTGGATAAATGTGCAGTACTGTCAAGACCTATGTAGAATTAAACTTTGTTACAAATATACTGTTCATCAAATGATAGGTCACTATTTTGGATCACTTAATCAAGCATTTAATAATCAAACATTTGATTAGCTGGTGTCATTACTTTTTTTCCCCTCACCATTTTTTTTTAAAATGAACCAATAATATATGAATCATAGAATCACGAAATCACAGAATATTCTGAGTTAGAAGGGACTCAGAAGGGGCATTGAGTCCAACTCTAAGCCCTGCACAGGATAGCCCAAAAATCACACCATGTGCCTGAAAGTATTGTCCAAATGCTTCTTGAACTCTATCATATTTAATTCTTATACTAGTTTCACGTGCCACAACTCTGTTAAGAATTAAAATTCTTTATGTGTAACCCAGACTCATCATGATGAATGTTTTAAATTTCCAAACTTCTTTCCTTTATAATTTTTATACTTTTGCCTACCAGTACTGATTCTGCCTTGGTGATACATACAGATCAAGCTTATTAGCTGTCTTTTCTCAAAAATCCCAACAGGAAAACAAAAAAGTACTACATATTCATAATCTATCAGTGAGGCTTCTATACTAAGGTAATATCCTCAAATTATATTGAATAACCTCAACACTTTCATGATTCCTTACAATTTTTTTTGTCTCCAATTTTGCAATGTCATTCTGCAGCTATTTATACATATTTCTTCAGGAAGTTGACGTTTAATAAATATCATAACTTTTTTTTATTTGCTATAATCCCCTCCCCCCAAAAACCAAACAAAATATCAATTTGCAATTAGTGTGACAGCATCTGTCACTGAGCCATCTGTGAACTCTCCCTGAGCCTTTTCATCTGGTTGCTTTCCCTTTTCCTTTCTTTCCACCACTGTCTCTGCAGCTCTGGGGGGAGCACTTTGGGAAACACCAGGCCACACAGCAGGAACATTACCAGTGCTCCCTGTGCCATCAGTGGCTTCTCAGTCCCAACACCCCTTAAGGAGAGGATACAGCCTGGAGTCATGCTCCCACCTTGAGCTCCCACCTCTCACCTCTCTGGTAGGTGAGTAAGTCATAGAGCAAATCAGTAGGTGGTTTCTAAAATTGAGGTCATGGACATAGGAGTAACTGATCTACACAGAGCCATGTGAGAGATCAGGGAAAAGGAGCTCAGCAATCCCCTAGGTAGTTAACACCACAATAAATAATATGCTCATTTTCCTGTCACATTGGACTACAAGACAAGGAGGTCAGGTGCCTTCTTTTGCTGTGCAGTGGGGACCTGCACCTCTCTTCTCCCAGACCCTAGGGGTCTTGTGCAGAGCAGGGACCCAATAGGATGCAGGTCAGCCCTGATGCCCTGATTTCCCCCAGATCCAAATGATAATGCCACTTGTGACTGGTCTCCTCTCTACTGGAGACCCAGGGCCAGCATCAACCAAGTGTAATTCTAACAGGGCAAGTGCAACAGAACCAGCAGTTCTCAATAGGCAGATAAAAAATGAGTAAATTACATACCGGCAGAGGTGGGCATGTATTTGTATCAAAGGTTGCCTGTAGAGACAGTGATGAGGAAACACACCCACCTAACAGTGCTGCACAGCCTGCCCAGCTGTTTTCTGGATGTAACATTTCAAACCTGTTTTATCATTATACACACAATATGAAGAGATAAAAACATTACAGAGAAAGTGCACATTTGCATACAATAGTAAAAAAGCAATAGGTGCCTCATGCTCTAGACTTGCCTGACATCATGACAAATGCTAACAGATAGAAAATTTAAAGTTTAGAGGAAGGACTAAGTGTTGCCCTGTAAAACCACTGTATAAGTTGATATACTAACGTGTCCTCCAGCTGAAACTTTTAAAACATGGTTGCATAGTTTGATTTTCATCGATCAACAACTACCTCACAGTAGACTGTGTTTCCAAAAGGATCTGAGCATTGCCTTTTGAAGTAAGGTGGCTGAAGACTACCAAACATATTTTGAAAGGGGAATATCTTCCCCTCACACCAATATATTTATAATGTATATACATATGTAAAAGTATCTATTTACTTTAGCTATCTTCTCATCATGCTAAAGAGAGATAGGGTGAAGTGAATAAATGGTGCTGTGGATTTTTCTCCTTTAAAATTCACTTAATTTCCAATTAATTTATTTCAGTGGGACAATGTAACAGTCAATCTAACATGAAAATCAAATTCTAAGTTGATGTTTCTAGCTAAAGTAAAATATATATCTCAATTAGGTTATATATCTCTTTTATTTTGGAAAATGTGTAGAATGATTCCTCACAGAGATATTTGATAAATAAGGACTCAACATACAAAAAATTTAATCAAATTTTATATACTTCTGATGGCTTTTGTTGTATAAGAAGTTGTAATAATGACATATGTCGTCACACTGCAGGGGAAGAATATCTCACTATTTTAATTCCAGGGTCATCTTCAAACAAATGCGTGGGTTGAATCTAATGCCTTCAAACCTCTGCTAAATAGACTCTGAAGCAACTGCAAAGTTTTTACCTGACATGTTTCTTACTTGTGAAAGGTGTTCCAGTTACATAATAACAATGCAAATATAATATATTTTGTCTACATTTAGAGGGCATAAAGAATATGCTGTTTGGAGAAAAAATAAATTACTATGGTAGTTAATGGCCAAAGATTCATGCTGAGTGCATTATAGGACACTGGATGTTAACAATTCAACCTGGTATGCTCTGGTCATTTTAATAAAACAAAACCTCCAGTCTTTGCAGAGTTTATTTTTGTGTTGTTAGTTTGCCTTTTTTTTACAATAGACAGTGGGGATGTAATTTCTGATGTTCTGCTAACAGTTGTTTGTGTCTCAGATTATTGTAAATAAACTGTCTTCATTTCACAGAATCTCCCACAGCTGCCTTTTTTTAAATTGAAAACTCAGTGGGGCTTTGATGAAAATGAAAAAGAACCAAAATGAAATTTTATTTGGTGATACGGTGTAATTTTCTCCTCTTAAACCTGTTTCTAGTTTCTATGATGATTGTTTGAGTAGTTCTTATGAAAGAACTTGGAGGTAAAGATAAATTTGTTAAACAGTGTTGTTGACAGGCAAAAAGAAAAGATAAAATAGATTCCACTTCACTAATTTATGGTATATCTATATTTCAACTGCAGCAATATATATTTATCATGCATACTTTTTGTTTACATTGCATTTTAATTGATTTTATTTGAGCCTTCTTTTCCAATGGTAGGATGGGGGGGTTGTTTCTGGGAAGGGTTTTGTTGTTGTTTGGTTTTTGTTGCTTTTTTCTTTTAACAACACTAGCTATAGAACAGATACACATTCTGAGTTAAAGTATGTTCCATGTTTCTCCCTAATAGTTATTATACTTGTTAGGTACTTTTATACTAAAAGTTACTATACTTTTATCTCACAGGGAAAACATTAACTCTCTGGATTTTGTGAAATTTATACATATAATGATGACCACTGCAGAAAAATCATACAAAAATCAGTAAGTGGTAATGGTAGTGCCTCCTTAGCTGATTTAATCATTCATATGGTAGTGTTAAGGAGCCTGTAGTGCTGATTCAGAAGATTCTTGAGCATGTAACTGTAAGAATTTGCTTATGAAAGTAGGATGTCTGAAAATTAGGTACTGGGCCTGTTTTTCTAAGAAAATTTTGTGTTTTGAGAATGTGACTTAACCAGTTGCAGAACTCTATTGGTGACATGCTCTTTGCCCTCATCTTTTTGTCATTCTGACTAGTACAGAGTCATAGGGTCACAGAAACATAAGATCATAGAATAAAAGATCCATAGACTCATAGAATCACAGAATAATTTACATTGGAAGGCTTTTGAAGGTAATCTAGCCCAATCCCCTTGTAGTGAGCACAGGCATCTTCCACTGGACCAGGTTGCTCAGAATCCTATCCAGCCTGACCTTGAGCACTCTCAGGGATGTAGCATCTACATTCCTTCACATGCTTAGGTTCACATGTATATTTTATGTATGGACTACAATTCATTCTTCTTGACAGCTATCCACTTCACATGTTTTATTTTTTAGTTTTATTGTGACACACCTTACTTGTAATTACAAATATCCTATTTAGCATTTTACTTCAAGTAATTTTTGTTGTCACATTAGTCTTAATACTTTCTTCATGTTGACATGCTACATAAGTATAATTTGATCTATATGGTTGCTGGTTGAGTTATATGGTTGTTAGCTCTTTCAGCACCTGATATTATAGAAAAAGAACAAAAGCACTTAAATATGTTATTGTACTTAATTTTTACATCAATACTATTCCTCAGGTCAATTGCTTTTCTTCTGTGATTTAATCAAATTGTAAGGAAGAACTGTAGAGTCCAGGGATTATTTTTGTTGAATGAACATGTTCAGATACAGTTCTGAAATCAATGAACTGGAAAGATGTCAGCTCATGCTGGGAACACAGCTTAGCTATATGGTAATAAACACACCAGGAAGGTGTCAGGCAAACAATGCCATAGCCTGCAGCAGCAAATGACAGTTCTCTGAATTAGTATCCCTGTCCTTGATCTTAAATTTGGATATGCTTCAAATCTTTCTGATAAAATTCTTGATACTGCTCTGCAGTTATCAGATTAATACCTCTCTGGTTTTGCTGGATTAAATGATAAGAAGTGCTATAAAATAAAAAGCGGGGAGGAAAAAAGTTCACTCTATTTGGTTTTTTTTTCCCTTTGGAAACAAAAATATTGCAAAAGTTATGGTATTCCATAGAAATGTCAGCACTGCAATCTGTCTGCAGAAGTCTGCATAATTGGGAGAACCTTCACTAAACACAATGTCGAAGCAGTACCAAGTAAAAGGTCATATGTTATTATTCACTGTGTAGTGCAAGAGGGAAGAGCAATTAAAAAAGCCAGAGGGAAAGGCAAAAGCATCAGCACTGCTTCTGAAGCTCTTAGCTAAATTTTAAAAGTGGCTGAGTGGGAGAATACCATATGTATTTGTCCCTATGGCTAGCATACTTAATTTCTGGATGAGAGGAATAAAGGTAAAATCGAGAGTCACAATCTAAGCTGTCAGCCAAAGAAACAATGAATTAATTAGAAAAGAAAATAATAAATAAAAAT
Source organism: Orthonyx spaldingii (assembly GCA_013397795.1). Lineage (NCBI taxonomy): Eukaryota > Metazoa > Chordata > Aves > Passeriformes > Orthonychidae > Orthonyx > Orthonyx spaldingii. The sequence continues at coordinate 83,938 of VZTJ01002367.1, read as the reverse complement.
AGAATAAGAGAATAATAATAAGTTGAAACAAATATTCAGCCTCCCCCTTCCAACATACCACCAACACCTCATACAAGCCCCAATATATTACTATTAGGGAGAGGAGAAAGCTTTTTTTTCCAAAATGGGAGTCCATCTGGTCAGATTCACCAGCACTGATTTTTTCTGAATTCCTGGATTAGCGTTATTTTCAGTTTTTAAGTGCAATTTAAGAATCTGGGGTGTAGAGATAACTGGGGTTTGTTTATCCCTATAATCACTTTTACTTCGTTCAGAGTAGTTAATTTTTCATCATGGGTTAGACCAATCCATTGCTAAAACCTTTTGTGAATGGTGATGTGACTGACTGTACAAACTAATTTTCTTTTCTCCCTGTTAATCTTTTTTTAGCCAGAGGGATAAATATGGGAACACCTGAAAGGCATTTTTTTATGACTGTTAAGACATGAAACTTCTAGATAAATATAACTTAGAAAACATACTCATTGGAAAGATTGGTTCAGTTTTCTGATATTCACTTAGTCTGGAGTTTCAGTAATGTGCTATAACTGTTTCAGAAGTGCAGGACTATTATGTACAAAACCTTGTTGTAGGCAAAAAGGAAACATATATTATAGGTAAAGCCAATGATATATTGCTGGTATAACAGAAATCTTAACCGAATCAATGAATTATTTTTAGCCCAGATCTAACTATTATAGGAAAAAGTCCTACTGTTACAGTCTAATCCTACTGGTGTCAGTGCTAATACTACAGTTAGAATAGACATACATGCATATTTTGTTATATCTTTCTCAGGTGCTATGTTCAACATTCTTTTTGGGTCTTTTGTCCTTGGTCCTTGGGTTGACAGCTTCAGTTTGCTTGTGGTTGTGCAGCAATTTACGAGCATCTGAAATCCTGTACCAGGAGAGTTCTGATGTTGGTGATTTCTTCTTCTTCACCCTAGGATTCAATTTGGGTTATTGTTGTGTGTTTGCTAATGTACTTTTGCAGGTTCCTGTTTCATCTGAATTTGCTGTACAGAATATGTGTTAGATATATTACGCGCTTGTATTTCCTTACCTGAAGACTGGTTAGTCTCAGCTTTAGGTCTGCTTTTTTTTAACAGCAAAAAAAGCTGTTGGGCCTTGGAGCCCTGAGATCTCCAATATTTTGTCATTAGGGCGAAAAAAAAAAGCTTTAGACCTAAGACAAGTAAAAATAAAGTTCCAAAAGGATCAACACAAGTTGAGACAAAAGAAGCATGACAAGTCTCAGTTTTGCAAACTCAGTGCAAAGGCTGGGTTGTTACTAACAATACTAATATCATATGCATCAGTTCACTTTACACTTCAAATATTCTGAGTGGTTTATAGGGAGGGTATAGCAATGATTGTGTCAACTTATTATGTGTACCTTGTGGTTTAGAGTCAATTCTATAGCAAGACAGCAGATTTTAAAATAGGCTATGCATGGATTTTAAGCAGGCCATGCAAGGATGAAAAATTCTTATATTCTTCTAATTGTCTGCCAGATTGGTCAGGGATCAGGCATATGTTCTGACCAAAAGCAGAACATGAAATCATCAGTTTTCAATTCTAATGAAAGAAATTAAAGGAATGACAAGCATAGCCCAGCCGGTTTAGACTTTGAATGCACACATATATAAGCTAACATATGCAAGAACTTACTGTGTTGTAGTTAGTTTAAAAGTGTAATTTAAGCCTGTATAGCTTTAATGAAAAAATTCCACAGTCCATGGATTACTTTTTCATTAGCTTAATTGTTAGTCCCAGTAGCTGCGATTAGAGCATATTTGCTTTAATTGTTCATCAACATATTTGTTATGCTGCCACTAAATTATGCAAATAAAAATAATGAATTCTAATGAATTCTTACAAAATCCTTATAGATTCTTACCTATAATTGAAACCTGAAAAAACCTTTCCACCACCTTTCATTAATAGTGGATGTTGGTGGTAAGACAGTATAAATTGCAACGGGTTTAGTATTATTTGTTGGCTTGGAATTTTTTGGTTTTTTGGGGTTTTGGTGTGGGTTTTTTGTTGTTTGTTTTTTCAGGGGTTTTAAACTATTTTTTAACTTTTAAATTTTAACATTTTAAATATTCTGTTAAACTATTTAATTGAATAATAAACTCCAAACCAACTTTTTGGGTAAGTATATAGCCACAGTACTATTCTTAGTTTTCTTTTTTCCTTTAGCTTCAGAAAATCTTAATGAAATACTGCTGCAAAACAAAACAAAACAAAACAAAACAAAACAAAAAAAAAAACCCCAAAAATCCAAAATTAATCACAATGAACAAGAACGTTTATGTCCTTCCAGTGACTTATCAAGACATATATGACATGCAAGAGTGACAGTTTTTACAGTTTCAGTAAACTGCATTGCGTTTATTAATATTCCTTGTAGCAAGTTATGTTGTGATGAGATCAACTACATATTACAGTGATTCCTTTGTGTTGCAGCACTTTATTATTAATATCTTTCAATGCAATTCATTGCCTGGTTTGTTTGGGTTTTTCACCCTTTGGTAAGGTGGGTGTATACTCTTTGCTCTTCTAATCTTTAAAGTATAAAACATTTTCCAAAGAAATATCATCCTATATTTAAGTTCCACAGTAGCAGAAATGGTAAATATAAAGCTAGGACAAAAGCATGATGACATGTATCATGCATAATAAACTACAGTATAATAACTAAATCAATTATTATATTTGCATTTTAATTGACAGTGAATTAATGATTAATTTGTAGTAAAATAGGACAGTAAATTCTACTACATAGAAATTCCATATATATGTATCCTTCAATGAGACTATATCAAGTGGTAATCACTACAAAGTTATTTTTTATTGTATTATAAGGCTTTAGTCATAAATATTTCTTTAGGAAAAGGCAGACTGGTGCAAAATCACTATAATCTGGATAAAGTGCCTATCCACATTTAACTTTCTGAAAGGCAAAATTTTTCAATAAACTGACGTAATAGTTTGTCACTAAAATTAAATCATCTCCACTTGGGAAATATTTTCTTCCTGAAAGCACTATAATGATATAGGTTTAGGTCTTTTTGTCTCTGACTTCAAAATATTGGTAATCCACAATCCAAGCATCTGTAACTTGAGAGTTACATTTAAAAGAAGTCAAAATTACAGGATCATAGACAAGAAATGCAAAAGAAAACAGAGTTACAATACATATGTGATTTGAAGTAAGGAATGAGTATGTCAGGAGTGGTATTATGAGAGTGAGTAACTATAGGAGACAAGTGATCATATGGTTGGATTGCACAGATGACTAGGTATCATATATACTGATTTAATTATACTTCCATAATTTACTTGCTTAAGAAGATATTTGGATGGCTACCAGAAACAAATTGAATATCTACATGTTGTGCCCTTCACTACTCACACGGAGACCGCAAAAATCTGCAAAAGTCTGTCTGCTTCTCAAGGAGTTCAATGTAAGTTCATGTGCAGCACTGATCATAAACAACAGACAACTTTATGTTCATGTAACTGCTAAATTAGGACCTTTGGGCTTTATAGTAATTTCACCTTTCCCTTGAATCTCAGAAGTGCTGATATTGAATGGGTCCTGGTTTCTAATGCTGTGGATTAATAGTGCATGAATATATGTGATTACAAATCTGTTATGAATTCATACCATATTTCATATTATATATTACACTAACACTACCAATGAGTGGAGAGTTATAACTTCATCTTCCTGCTTCTGCTCAAGTTGAACGTTCTGTGGGCCTGGTGTATTTAAACAATACAAAAAAAAAACCAACTTAAATGAGACCAGATCTATAAAAAATAAATTATCATCTTTCTAATAACTAATAAAATGTTCTGATAGCCTGGTCAATTTAGGTAGTGTTACATTTTGTGTTTCAAGCCTACATGAGGACCATAAATTTTAAGCACTGTATTTTTTCTTCCTTTTAGCTCAAATAGGATTTTGATGATGTTTACTCTCCAATTTTGTTTTCATTAAAAATGTACCTTTAAAAACCAAAAGAGCTAACCAAGTTGAAATGGACTTTTAACATTACTGGAATACTGTAGGAAATGGAATTTTGCAAACTCCTTCCATTTGCAAAGATTGCTATTTTATCACAAATACATTTACTCTATACCAGTATGTAAATCAGACAGAGAAACTTAATTTTTGCCATTCCCTTCAGAGGAAATCAAGATTTGCAGATTGTCGGGATGATTAAGTGTATAATGAACTCTTCAAACACAAAAGAAGTGAGTCAGATTATTTTAATACATTAGTTAATGATGACTTCATATTAGCAATTGGTGAAAAACTTTCTTTTTAGTATAAAAAAGAAACCTTTATGTGTTATATTACAATAATACACACTACTTCCCTTATATAGTGGTATCCATAAGAAAAAATACAGATATAAATAATAAACTGCATTGTATATATAAAATGTCAATTATATTAGAAATATGAATCATTTAGCACATAAAGTGTTTGCCACCTGTGTACCCTGCTCAGTGATTTTACCCTTTAACATAAAAACTCCAGCGTATCAGTCATTGTCAAAATTGCTGCCAAATTTTTCTGGTTTTATTAGAGTTTATTCTTCTCCCCTCGCCTCTGTTTTACTTGATCCCCATTCTATGTCAGTAATCCAAAATTCAGTAAAAGACAAAACTGATCTTTAGAAGGAAATTTAGGACGCTTGTGTTTCTCACAGCTTTATAAAGCCAAAAGCAGGAGTTTTCTATCACTAGAATACTTTCCAACAGGACATGTAGCATTTGCTGTTATAGATCTGATGTCATAATAAAATCTTTCTCTGAATCCTGTTCAGCTATAATCACAATATAAGAGGAAAGCTAGACATCTGTTTCATATATGATATTAGTTCTATATAAGCCTCTTCACAGCAGTAAGCAATCTGTCTCAGCTAGGTCATTTAGTGAAAAAAATTTAAAATGGCAACAGAACAGTCAAATACGGCTATAACATTTCTTTTCTGTAACATAGGGAGAAGGATTTTTTATATAGACGTCTCTACACTTTATTTGAAATTCTTGTTTTGTTATCCAGGGATAATATTACTAGAGAACATTGTAAGTTTTCCTTGTCTTGGTTTGGCTTTTTGTTTGTTTGTTCACTTTTTCACTTTTTTTCTCCTTGTTTTTTTTGGGTTTTTTTTCCTGAAATGGACAGTGCACATTTAAGTGGTGAAGAACGAATCAAAGACCAAAGGAAGACTCTGACAACTTTATGAGCATTTGTTTGGAGATGCCACCATTACAATACATTGAATATTGGATCTATCTATATGAATACTAATGAAAAACTCACATACTGTCATGAGGTCTAGATGATTTTTATATTGAAGCATATACATTATTTACTGGAATCATTTTTTACTTCTTTTGAAGTCAGATACCATAAAAGAAAAAGGAAAGAAAAAGTTCAGATTAAGGCTAGAGTCTTATTTTAGAAAATATTCATTTTTAATTGAAAATACTATTATATAAAAGAATACTAACCTTTCAATTGCAAAGATTCTGTCTTATTGAATGAGGATATCTCAGATGACTCAGTGTTATGCAATTTTTCTTTCTTTTTCTTTTTTGAGTGATGTTAATAGTTCAGTATTTTTTGCTCTTTCTCATATCATGAATATTAATTGACAGTAATTTAATTAAATTACATTAAGAATTTTAATTTGACACACAATGCATGTTGTCAAGTCATTCTTATGGTCCTGTATCTAAAAACTGTAATTTTACAGAGTTACTATAAATTATACTTGAACAACTGCGCATTTTCTGTGGCAAATTTTGGAACTGGGTAACTTTTGTGTGGGGGTGGTAACTTCTTTAAAGTTGCTTACAATTAACAGTAGTAAAAGCAATGTTGCTAAAAATTACTTATGTTGACCTATGAGCATCTTCAATAGACAAGATTTTGATTCCGTACCATGAAAAGCAATGCTATTATCTCTACAGGAAACTGCACACTGGGAGTTCACAGCATCATTTCCTCTTGTTCTCATATCTACAGACCTGTACAGACAATATTCTCAATTCTAAAAAAAAAAACTTCATAGTTATTATTTTGTAGCAGAGATAGTAAATGACTGTGTTTGTATATAAAGCAGAAAAGCACAGGATATTTGGAGCAGAGCTGAGAATTTTGTCAAACCCTTCTCCCTAAAATGTGAACATGTGAATATCATTACTTCATTTATATTGGTAAAATATCTTACTTTAGGAAACATGTAAGTATAATGAATCATAAACCTTTAAAATTATGATACTTGAAGAATTGCTGGAGGCAAAGAAAGAAGTCTTGCTACTGGTACATCATTACCAGATGGTTTCTGATTAATGACTATCAGTTATTGTAAAAAGATTCAAAGAAAAAATATTGATTCCATGTAGCAAAAGGAAAAAATACTCATGAATGCTTAAAGTACAGTGCTGTAGAAAAGACTCAAGGGTTTTATTCATATAGTGGGTATTTTATCATATTATAATCCTTTCACTGATGTTGTTTTGGGAGCTATCTGCCAATCATAATAAAGATTAAGTCATTGTGTGCTGTAGCCAAGAGGCTTAATGCCCATGGATTTCAGATGGTTTTGCCACCTATTTACTGCACAGAATTCAGGTTATCCCAAGCAGTAGCTAACAGAAGTTTAAACTACAATTCACAGGCTATTTTATGTAAGACACATAAAAATAGAATTACCTGTAGAGGGAAGCTAGTTTGCTAAGTTGCAGAGTGACTTTTGGTTCTTTTTTCAGGGTTACTTTTTTTTGTACACTTCAGCAATACAAATCTTGGCAGCTCCATGCCATTCCAAATATAAATTGTTCAAAAAGTAACAATCATTCCTAAAAATACAGTAAGATTATCTTGACAGTACCATGTTATATGATCTTCTGAGGAGCAGAATTTATTTCCCTGATTATTCATTTAATTTCTTTTTTTCTTTTCTTAAGGACATATATAGACTAAATGTATGCAGATAAAAAAACATTCAGAAATTAGTAGAATAAGAAAAGCTTCAGAAAATTTTCATGGTTTTGCCCATGGTGGTAATCTTAGGTGTCTAAGTCACTCCTCACTTAAGAACACTCTCTAAATGTACAGCAGGATACAATAATAAAAGCTTTGTCTTAAAGTAAAAAAAAAAAAAAAAAAAAAAAAAAAAGAGAGANNNNTTGTGTAAAAAAAAAAAAAAAAAAAAAAAAAAAAAAGAGAGAGAGAGAGAATGTACTCAACAGAGGAATCTTTTCTTTTCCTCTTTAATATTAGATTTGAAATACTCAAGACTACTGTTTGAGGAAAGCAGATTGCATGAATGCCTATTGAGGAAAAAATAAAAGCAAGTATATTTTCAATATTCTTAGAACAGAGGCGAATATCAGAATAAAACCCATCTTGAAAAGTAAGCATTTGTTGTATTTAAAATGAAATTGCCATTCAAGTATTATCTGGCAGCACTGAGTTCAGATACTGTGACTGGAAGACATGATGGCTGTGTAATGAAGACTCAGAAGAGGAGGAAGAAAAACTGCACTTTGGAACACTCGATATTTACTAAGTAGAATGAAAGCCTTAAGTTGAGCTCAGACACCAGAGTTAATTAATACAGTTACAGAGTCCCTTTCAGAATTGCCTTTGGTCTCGCCATGCAACGTCATAATTTACTTTCTAGCTCTCAGGAAACAAGTTTGTCTGATGAAGACAGCCAGTACTGGACAGCTCTTTTTCTGATTTGTGACTAATCCTGAATCCAGGAATTAGGTATTTTTCATGTAAATCTTTGGGTCTTTTCAATCTAACAGATAAGAATAAGGTTTAGGAAAACTTATTTTGTCAGTGAGTTATAGTTTTGTTTTTTTTTTTTTTTAAACAGAGCTAAATGAGGAACTAGAATGGTGCCTCTTTTTCTTACTTTGGTTGGTTTGGTATGGGGTTTTTATTGTTTAGTTTGTTTTTATCTCATGATTGGTTTAATAATTGAAAAAGAAAATTTTAGATAAGTTTCTGTCTGAAAAAAAAGCTATTTTGAGTTGATGTTAACCACTGAGAGGCAGGATGTTATGTACATATACCTACATATGTATATATTAATTTTTAATTAATTACCGACTAAGTGAGATGATTTTGAGGAATGGAGATTTGAATTGCTTCATTTTAAGAGAGAAATTAAAAGATATCTACTTGAGGATCCTAACTACTAAGCACAGAAATATCAGCTGCTTCTTTTTCTCACAATTTTGTTTTGCTAGGAAACAGCCTTGTGCAGTTCTTTGAAAGAGCTGTTACAGGAGAGGCTTCCAAATCCTTGATAGAGTTACTTGAGCCTCAGAGAAAATCTCCATCAGACAAGCTGATACAGCTTTATACGTACAGTTTTCCTTTTACCTACTTTGAGTAGCTCACTGTTCAACCTAAGGATTCCAAAGCTGCCATTTTAAAGCACCTAACTCTCCCTAGAGACTGTTCACAACTTAAGGAACTTCACTCACAGGAGAGTTGTACCATTAAATAAAACAAAGAAGTTTTTAAACATTTTCTGTTTCTACTTATCTTAAATGTATGCATACAGGGAAAATGGCTAACTTAATAGAATTTAAAATAAAAGATGCCTATCTTCTACTCTATTACTCCCCTGTCATATAGCTGCATTTATTTCTGTGGTTATTCAATTATTGAAATCAGCTCTGATGCTGTGGTAGGTGTAGGTACAGACAACTGTTAGGCTCCTTTCTTGTTTCTTGTTCCTATTCTGATTGAATAATTTTTCTTATCATTTGATGAAGGCAATGCCATGCTACTTGATTTGCGACCATTTTTATTGGCATATTGAATTTTTTTCTTTTAATTTAAATTAATTACATAAATACTAAGTCATTTGATTGACTTTTGGTTACTACTGAGATAAAGAATATATGATTTCTTACATGCTTTCTTTTATATATATACATATATATAATTTTCTTTTTGTCCTCACGTATCACTGTTTGATGTGTCAAGTGATTAAAATTAAAATGCCATCAGGAATTAGTGGCTTATTTATAGTCACATTAAAGTTAACAGAACAGTTTCCTGTGGGAGTTCAAACAAAAAGAATTAAGTTATCCTAAGAAAGAAAAAAAGGACTATTGTGTCTGTTTCCATCATTTTTGTAATCTAAATGCTTACTTAAAACTGTAAGAGGGAGTATTAATAAATCCTAGACTATATTGTCCCCTTAGGGCCATACTCAAGATATTAGATAATAAACAAAAGGGAAGTAGGTAGGCAAGCTCCTCTGTCACAATCCATAAAAGATTGATTCCTACATACTTCCCTAGGTTTTTTCTAATTTTTCTGAGAACCTTATTTTACTGAAATAGTCCACTGAAACTTTTTAACCATGAAAGGATATGTCTAACAGGTGAAAAATGGAGGGCAGTTAAGATGTAATTTCCTTTTTCCTCCTCTCCTCCTTCTCCAATTACCTCTTATTTCTGGTGATTCATGTATCTGGGTTGTCCTCACTAAATATGTTATATTGAACTATTTTTCTGTAAGTCTTATATATTTATGTGTGTGTGTGTTTGTGTGTAGCATTTAATAAGGCTTTCACAGAGTGAGTGAGCTTGCTGCAATAAATTTTGGGGAGATTGCTGTGCGATATAAGGCAACTAACACCTAACCTTTTATGGTAGGTTAGGTATTATTTGGTCATTCTTTCTGCACATAATGTCACAACCATTTGTTTCAATTGCAGTGCCTGCTTGTGCGCCACAGCCATACACTCCCATCGTCACATTGGCTGTGTCAGTACAAGTCTTTGTGTTGAAGTAGATTAATGATCTGTTGAGAGTTCACTACACAGCTGTGGCTATGCAGAAGCTGGGATGGTACAAGAACAAAATCACCAGATGTGTAAGGTAACAGTGTTATTGGGGAGGGGGTACAGGGAAATCTGTGAAAATGAATCTGTACTCTTGTCTAGTTCTGTTAATTATGCTTTTCCTTAGTAAGTTTGCTGTTCCTTTGTAGTGTTATCTTTGCTATTTTGGGCTATATGGGAACTACTAGTTGTAACTGCCTGCAAAGATTCCCAATGTTTTAATTTCTTTTTAAGTAAATCACTTGGGGGAGTACTTTGAGGAATTTGGAGGTATGTTTATCTACCTTCTTCAAACAGATGACTCAGGAAAAACATGATGAAGCAGAGTTAGTATCAGGTTTTAAATGGGACTGAGGAAAAATGTGGATATGGTGTCAATGAAACTTAGAAATTAGTGTATGATTTCTTCTTAGCTACTTTCTGGAGTTTATTTTCAAGTTATGAATTCTGTTAACTCTGTATGGAATGAAACAAAATAATTGCGTGCAGAGAAATGTGAGGGGGTTTAGGTGCAATCCAGGAATATATAACTTCAGTTTAAAGCAAGTCATAGAGATAGTCTTGTAGTATCAAATTTTGTAATCATCCATTCAGCTAGTCATTGTTTTCTACTTATAAATAAGTATTCATCCAAGTGAAGAGATCCCATTTAGTTGGGAAGTAAATGAAGAGCTAAGATGAACCAGATGGAGTCATAGATGTAAGATAGCTCCCTCCTAACAATAAAAAAAATCAGTTATTTCTACAACTTTTTTCAAAACTGCTGAAGAATTATTTTAAAAATTCTCTCTCCTAATGTGGATGGGCAGTATGAGATTTTTATTTTTATAATTTAAATAAAACAATAATGTTGCATAATAAGTAAATTTTAGTAATTACAACTCCAGGAAGAAAATAAAAAAAAGTTCCTTTTTTGTTTCTTTGTTTGTTTTGTGCTGTTTATTTATATTGAGTTGAAGGGCTGTGTTTCATCTTCTAAATCATCTGCCATTTACCGCTGTGAAACACTGAGGCTTATTATCAATAACATGCAGCTAAGTCAGCACTCAGTTCAAAAGTAGAAGGAAAAAAGAAATCTGTTTATATTTGCCTTTAAAGTTTTAAGTTCAAGTTCTAAACAAATTTTATTTGTCACGTTTTTTATTTGTGCAGCCAATGGATTTAACTGGCATAAACCTCAGATTGGAATTTGGCTAGGGTACTGAAACAAGCATTTTATAACTTCTCATAATTAGCATTTCCACAACAATCTCTTTATATGTTTGGATGTTCAGTGTTATTTCCTTGCACATTCCGTATCTTTAATATGTTTCTCCAGGGTTTTCATCAAAGAAAATGTTTTGATTAATTTTTCTAGATGAATATACTGTGTCTTTAGTGGATGTTTGCATGAGGGCTTGTGATACTTCACCCTCATAATTGATCTTGTGTTTGCAAACCATAGAAACTGCCTCAAAGGAAAATATTATAGAGAAACAGTCTTGAACACTGTCTTAATTTGTCTGTTTATGATGAGGTTTTGAACATCTGTTTCCCTTTCAACTGGTCTTTACAAATATTTTGAAGTTTCACAACAGCCCTGTTGATCAGAGTATGCTGTGGCCAACAAATGGGAAATGAGCACAAAGCAGGAGAGAGAGAGAATATAAATGGGAAACATAGTAACATGAAAGGTGATTGTAGAAGAAAAATGAGAGAAAAATAAGAGTGTAGAGATCCATTTTTCCAATATCTCTGTTTTAATGGTCCTCAATAAACTTTTCACATAATAAGAATGTAAAATGATGGGAAAAACACCAAGTGTTTACTATATGTCTAGTACGGTTCGATCTGTCTCACAGACAGATCATCCAGATGTCATGAAAAATAAAAGAAGTCTAGTAGAAATGGAATAAGTTATATTTCTCTGCTTTGTGGTGCCTTGATGTATGTTCAATCCAGAAGTTCCTGTGTGTATTGGAACAACAACTCCCACAAAATAATTTTCCTTTTCTACTGATTATAAGTAGAAAAAAAAGATAACAGTAGGTAAAATTTCATAATATCCTTCCAACATAAAAAACAAGCCATAGGTGCCTCTGCTAAGCGATGCTATAGGGGATCAGTAGCTAGGAAACAGGTGCATGTACAGATTTGTATAAGAGTTTCCATGAAAAGGTATATATATGGTTCATCTGTTGTTCAACTTAGAAGGCCAAGCAGGAGATAAGGGAAGTGAGTTATTGATAAATCTGAGTGATTGGTGCATAAAATAGTATGGGAAATCTGGGAAAGACATCAATATCTGTTTTGGCCCAGATCACACAGATTATTCTAGGATGCTGCTTTTTAAAGTTGTAAATTTTAAAGATGTCTTTCTAGGTAGGAAATGGTATTTTTTCCTGATTCGGGGATAAGATAAATCAGGCAGTCTTAGCAGGTCAAACATGATCTGAAATTCTTAGTAAAAAACCTGACAATTATATGAGATGAATGTATTTCCTAAAATACAAAACAACTACTTTTTCTCTTTAACTAAGTTGGTATATTTAAATATTACCTGTACTGTGACATTTTCCCCCCTGTTTTGTCATTGTTCATGTGCTAAATCTGCTAATAGACTTCTGTAACAAAAGCTCCACCAAAGCATGAATTCCTGCAGAGGAAAAAAGTGAAATTAATTTTTTCCCTATCAAATTTGCTAATGAAAAATGCTCATGATGGTGTAGTGAGATTTACACCATTGTCTGATGGAAACAGCAAACTGTATTAATCCAATTTCATTTTCATTGCCTTTCCAAAATGTTTATTACTATTTTTTTTTTTTTT